>OX031016.1:31990183-32092755 GCA_943736025.1 Tenthredo mesomela
TCACGTACAACACAACCCCCCACACTGCGACAGGGTTCACGCCGTACGAACTTGTTTTCGGGCATCCAGCGGAAATACCATCATCGGTAAAGCAAGCGCCGAGACTTACTTACGCGTATGACGACTACGTCCAGGAACTACGCGAAAGGCTTAGGGCAGCTCATCTCCAAGCAAAAGGAAATTTGGAAACGGCCAAGGGAAAACAAAATCATACTACGACAAGAAAACGGTGGAGACCAAATTTCAGCCGGGAGATAAGGTTCTTCTGCTTGATGAGACGGTTCGGCGGGGAAGATCGGCGAAATTAACGCCGAAGTATGTAGGTCCATACGAGATCACGAAAAAGGATTCGGATGTTAACTACACCATCCGAAAGGGTCGGAAGGAGACCAAGGTTCACGCCAACAGATTGAAGTTATTCGTAGAACATTGACTAGAAGGAGCGAAGCATATTATTATACTCAACCCCTATCCTACCCCTCACTATATTTCTCACAAATTTTACGATATAACAAAGGGAGGGGATACTTTAGTATTAATGTCCAAATTGACTTGCAGATCATGGCTGGCGATGACGCTGGCAAAAGGAGAAATCAGTTCATCTTACAAGATCGAGAGGTTCAGGGATAACCCAGGCGTATTCTTCGAGAAAATAGGGACACTGCAAGTGTACAAAGATAGGTGGAGCTTAGTAATAGACATGGACCTCCGCACGGTGTTCGAAAGAGATGAAAACGTGAAGGCACATCTGAACAACATACGCAGAACCTGCGAGGGTCCAGATAACGCGGGCTCGCTTTTACGTGAGACTTTGAGCGAATCAGTAGAAAACTTATTAGATAAAGTTGATAGGGGCTTGCAACTAGTTCGCGACGTCACATGCGTCGGGCCGGCACGAAGGCGCCGAGGTTTAATAGACGGTCTAGGCTCGATAGCAAAATCCTTGTTCGGGACAATGGATGCAGCAAACGCGGCTAGAATAGATCAAGAGATCGACGATCTTCGGGAAGATCAAGCCAACTTAAAAAAGACAATGAGCAAGCAAATCCAAATCGTATCCTCGACGCTAGGAGTGTTTACCAACACCATGAGGGTAGTGGAGGAGACGAGCAAACCTTGCTCGAGATAACTAAGCAGCTCAACATCAGTCTCTCGAACGGTATGGAAAGAACGGCAGCGAGGCAAAACCTTGACGAGCACATAGAGGCAATAGGCCTAATAGTAGATGCGTTGCTGAGCGATGTGAAGGACCTAGTGCAATTCTTAACTGAAATAAAAAGGGGAATTATCAACCCTACCGTGCTCACACCAGCTAAAATACTAGAGTACCTTTCGTCGGCACTACCACACCTGCCGGCGGGGCATAGCTTTCCTATACCATTGACGCGACTAGGAGTGTCATTGTTGATGACAGTCGCAGATATTAAATCCTACGGAAGAGAAGACACAGTAGTTACAGTGATAGAAATACCTTTGATAGGTAGCGAGGAGTACAGCATCAATAAGGTATATCCTCTGCCTGTAAGGGCACGAAATAATACGTATTGTTATCTGGAGACGACGGAGGAATTAGCGGTGGTGGACCACGAATATAGAAATTACCTGCGAATGAGAGAGGCAGATTTAGGAACTTGTAAGCGATTAGGGAAGCATTATCTGTGTGACCCAAGGCGCCCTACGAACTCGATAGGAATAGGTTCACCCTGTTAAATTGCAATCCTCTCGAAGTTGGACGTAGAACTTTCACAATGCCGAAAAGAATAGTTAGGGTAAATAAGGCAATAGTTTTAGTTTTGCAGAGACCAGGAACATGGTTATACGTAGCTCCAGAGGCCGAGGCAATCACAGTAGCTTGCGAAGGGTTGCCTTCGGCGCGCGAAACATTAATAGGCACTGGCACAATAGCTCTCAACGGGAAATGCGCTGTAACTGCGAAGGATTTCCGTATGGAGACATTACGGCAATATCAGAGCAACCAGGAATTCAGTTACTTGCCGCCGTATAATCTGAGTCTCCACGAAACAGACTGGGAGGCAATCCGAAAGTCTAACGATAAAGGTGTCAGTGTAGTACTCAAGAGCGTCCTGCGAGACGCAAACGAGCTAAACTCATTGGGAACTAGCCTTGAGAACCTACATAAGGAATTAGATGATAAGAACAGTAGTCACAGGCGGCACCTGCCGTATGTGGCACCTTTGTATCCTATGAGTGGAATAGTACTAGTAGGCATGATAGGTTACATAATCTATATAAATGTGTATTGTAACGAATTCGCACTATAGCTAATTAGCCAAAACAGCTATACTCAGATAACTCAGGTGATCACGAGCGAATAGTAGCATTATCGCGCGCAACAGCGTTCGCGCATACGCGCTCAGCTATTATGACGTCACAATAGATATAAAAGACGGCCATACCATGGCTAGTCAGCGGACTTGTGCCAAAACGGCCGACCGACTCACAACGTAACTCAAATCAAATCATTCTCTTTTCGAGCATAATTACAAGACCCAAAAGCGGGCACAATATTATAAATTCATAAAACTTGAAATTCATTAAATAATTACCCAACAGTGGAATTATACCATCAAATAAAACATATCAATTCATAGAATCAAAACGATTTTATAGAAAATCAAAAGAAATCAAACAATTAAAAATAAAATCAGAATCAATCAAAGAATAGCACGAACACAGCAACGAATCCGGCCATTGAGCAAAACACGTAATTTTAAGAAATTAGTTTAGGTAAACAATTCATTCAAATTATTATTTTATGTTTTCAATTCTTCTCGTATCATTTTGTAAATATCTAGTTCAAAGGAACATTTTCAACCGTATAAAATAAATAGGACATGATCGGTTGATCATTGTTATAATCAGGAATCTGATCTTTACCATTCATTTTCTTATAACCTTGTTTCATCATTCATAATTTCCAGCACAAGCACTTAGCTTTACTTCAACAACTTAAAATCATTCTTAGCTAACAAGCAGCTTCGGTGAGTGGGTTGTACAGCGACGATACAGCTATAATTGGTATCTGAGTCTGGGAACACACATATCCCAAGTCTGTAATAGGCAGCTTCGGTGCGTTTGACTTATACAGCGACGGTATAGCTATCATTGGTACCTGAGTCTGAAAAGTTAAAACATATCCCAAGTCTGTAGGGAGGCAGCGACGGTAGTTAAACACCTATCCTGAGTCTGCATTAGGGTCAATAAAGGGTTTTTTCAACTTTCCCCAGAGGAGCTCCAAAATCATTACCCGTGACAAACAACTCACGCGAACTTGTTTAATTTCACCGGCGTTCAGCTGGTGAAACATAAACAATAAGTTACAGTATCTACAGGTAAATTTAGATGTAAAGAAACGTCACGACAAACAGTGGCACCGGAGCCTCCGCAACCGCGGAAACGGGTTCCGATGGCCAGGGAAACTGTTAATAATTTCAAACGTAACTCGTCTATTACGGGTACGACGTAATTAGCATTAAGTTAAGAATGGGTTTTTACTAGTAAGAAACATGTAATGAATTTGGGATAAGAGTATAATATGTTTTAAATATAAGTAACAACAAATAAAATCATTGTATCTAATATCAAAATAATAAAACCGCGTTTGGGTTAAAGTAAGATTAGCAAATAAGGTTAAGACTAAGGAAATTTGTTAATTAGAACAAAATAGTCCGGAGGCCTATTATTCTAAGGGGGGAGGGATGTTGAGAATTGTTACTTAACATTCCATTTCATTTCGTAATTAGGCTATCCTAAATAATTAAGCAAGGCATGACCTGGAATGCGACAAAGCGCAGCGCATGCAAGTTACGCCAATAATCGAGTAAGCATTATGTAAGTTATAAATTAGGCTAAAGACGGAGCCGCGCTTCAGTCTTGGGCAGATATTGAAGGAACGGAGGCTATCTCCGAATACTCATAGACTCGAACCGGAGCAAGTGCTCCAAACGCATTTCTTTTTGTACTTGGTTAAATATTAAATAAAACTACTTTGTCGCTATCAAGCACTTAGAGTGATTGTCAAAGATCACCTCTGGGAACAACCTTTTGATTCCCCATTCCTTGAATAACGGGAGTTAAATAAATTACAACACCATCTACAATCATATTTCACAGAGTAGCCGCTGCCGATAGATTCTCGTTTTGGAAAAACTATACTTCTTTCTATCCCAAAAGGCTTGGGTATACGATATTATCTTTTCATTGTTATAGGAAATTTGATTCTTTTCCAAAATCAGAATCTGTCGGCAGCGGCTACTCTGTGAAATATGGTTTTAGAGGACTGGAAAAATTTGTACATACTTACTAACTATGACACTCTAAAATGACGGAGTAGTGGATTTTTCCAGCCCACTACAGGCACATGAAAAAAAAATGAATTTTTTCGATGAAAAATCCTATGTTAATTGAATGGGCGAAAATACGGGCTTACAGGCACCCTTTCCCAATGAGCTACAGAGCTCGAATTTCACCCAGATTATTATTTATTTATTTGGAACTGATCTAGGGGGTGTCAGGGTCAAAGTTCCACCGACCCCCAAATAAGGGTCACCCTAGAAACCCATTTAGAAAACAGTACAGTTTTTTTTTACAAGTTGGTATCTATTCATTTTCGACAGTAAAAGTTTATGGCTTCAAAAATTTGTAGCTTTGCCCACTTTTTTTCCCCGAAGTCTTCCAAATATGGATCTCGAAATTTTCTTTAAAAAAGCAACAAATTTTTTCGGTGACCAATTGCATGACTTTGAGTGGCTCTGCCTGTTTGATTTGAGATGAATTCGGTCTTTTTTTAAATATGAAACCTAATAGGTAAACACTAAACATTATTATTCAAAACATGTTATTTTACACAGTTTATTTACTTATGACTACTAACTATGAAACTAAACCATTATGTGTAATGGATCATAAATACTGTTGCGTAAAATAAAAAATGTTTTATGGTGAGTGACGTCTTACACGTTTAGCAACGGATTCACCTTCTACTACCTGGGGTTTGCTTGTAGAGGCCGGACAATTTTTTTTCTTGGAAGATTTTTGTACATGTACACTAGAGGTGTTCAAAAATTTTTGATGTTCAAATTTTTCACTTCTCAGGGTCTAAAAAGTTGGTTTATAATTTGAGAATGACTGTCTCCAAATGTGCCTGTCGACGGGCAATTCACCATGCGGCTCATCACTTGTTTGTATTTTCCATTTAAACAGCACATGAGATTTTTTTCATGTCTAATTGCATGATTTCCGGACATGTCTAAGACCTAACAAGTGGCGGAAAAGCGAGATTGAAGATGAGAACTGTAAGCGAGGTTGATGAAGGTGAAAACTGCCTTTTCCAATTAATTCATTTCTATAAGCAGAATTGTTTTTTTCTTTTTCTGCTCATTTTTTAGGTTTTATATACGCCCTGAAATCGTGCAACATTCATCTAGAGAAAGACATTCTTTATGAATGAATTTTCGATGCGATTAGACATGAAAACAATTTAATTTGCTATTTAAATGGAAAATACAAACAGGTGATGAGCCGCGTGGTGAATTGTCCGTTGACAAGCACATTTGGAGACAGTCATTCTCAAATTATAAACCAACTTTTTAGACCCTGAGAAGTGAAAAATTCGAACATCGAAAATTTTTGAACACCTCTAATGTACACGGTCCTCGATGTCACTTCCGGACACCTGTTCTTCCACTGTGAATCGCTCAGTACTCTGCGCAGCGAGATTTCGATAAAAGAATTGGTGTCTGGTTGGAATGGCCTTACTATCGCACAGACTGATGAGATCTTTTAGTTTTAGGGCACTTATGCTCAATTTCGAAGTGTAGGCTTTTTCCAGCTCATATGCATTTAAATTTACTGGATGATGTATATGTTTTGTGCTCAGTTTAGAATATTCTGATTTAAATGTCAATTTATAGAAAAGAATGCCCCGTTCGTTACCATCTGCATACAGTTCTCTGATTTTGGACCACGCGATCACTTGGTTTTCCGTATTTTTTGCCCAATTTTGCTTCTGAACTAATTTCTTGAAATCGAAAATCATGTTTTGATCCACATTCAAGACTTTGTACGGGTTACTTTTTGTTCTCTTCGCATTCATGATAATGTCGTACCGGAGTATATATTACGTGGTTCTTAGCCCTGCGTTCAATGAGCGCAGGGCCGTCTTGAGGCATGGGCTGGCGGGGCTATAGTCCAGGGCGCTCGGCCCCAAGGGGCGCCCACAACCGTGGCTGATGTAAAAGTACCAAAATCCACCGCGAAGTGGCTCCGGTGGCGCCTGCCGGGGGCTCGGGGGCTGGGGGAAGTTACGACATGTGTTGGAGTACCCAAGTCCACCACGACGCGGCAGTGTGTTGGTCGGTTCGCCCGCAAATAAAGCTTGGCAGGGGATAATATAACACCAGCGCTGCGACCCATATTCAACACATGGTCGCGTATAAATTCCTCGAAATTACAGATAGCCTGTATCGTCTGATTTGTTTTATATCGACTTATGATTTTTACTATATTCGAAATTGGATTCTTCATTTCTTCGATAGAAGTGTGCTGTCGCACGGTTTACTGAAATTCTGAGTAAAAAATGACCATTCTCCTTTGAATATCGATACAATTTGGATTCAGACATTGAAACATACCTTCGTTTAGAGCACCGAATACTTAAATGCTAGTGAATCACGATAAATTTACTCTATTCCCGAATACCAGTCCATTTTTCGCCATAGTTATCAATCGCTAATCCACTTTTCTTAACTTACATACCAAAGTATGAATGCTAATAAATTGAGTGGCGCACAGCGCCGAAAATTGAATAAAGACAAAGACGAGAAGCTCCATGCAGTTTTACGAAACATTCCCAAGCTAGACAGCTTTTACAAGTCGCGATCGAATGACGAACCAGCCTCCTCAAGTGCGATGGCCAACTCTGGCGCGCCAGTAGTCAAAGATAACGGTCCTCTTGGAGACGACATTACATCAGCTACTAGCACTGAGGTGTCTGCAACAATCGATTCTGATTCTGGTACAGCTGCAACAAATATCTGCAACTCGGATGTAGAATTCTCTAAGCCTAAAATAGACGACTTACGAATAATCGACTTTACAGATCCAGCTAAATGGCCGGCCTTGTCCGAAGAGATGAAAGATTTGATAATCCGAAACATTCCTCCTCTGGGTGACTTGAAAGACATTACTTTTGAAAATTCTAAGCGCGTTTATGCAACCCAAGCTAGATACGCATCGATATCTATGTTTTTCAGTAAAATGAAGAATGGTCAATCCAGTGAAAGAAAGTGGCTTCGATACTCACAGTCTCAAGGAAAATTTTTCTGCATTCCTTGTAAACTTTTTTCCGAAAACCGAAATGCAAATTCGTTCTCAACGGGTTTCAACGATTGGAAACACGAATGTCGCTTTTCTGAACATGAACGAAGTCATGAACATCGGTGCAATCTCATAGCTATGGTAGCACGAGGCGAAATACTTGGAAAGATAAATACGAAGCTACACGCACAATACTCAAAAGAAGTTCAGTACTGGCATGAAGTTTTGCGTCGAATAGTTAGTGTTATTAAATTTCTCGGTAAGCGTGGATTGGTTTTCAGAGGTTCGAATGAACATATTGGATCCAGTCAGAACGGTAACTTTCTTGAACTTTTAGAACTGATTGCGGAATATGATCCGTTTCTCAAGACTCACCTCGAAACCCATGCTAATAAGGGGAAGGGTCATGTGTCTTATTTGTCCAAAAACGTGTGCAATGAGTTCATCCAATTAATGTCTGAATATTTGACCAAGCAAATAATAGATGAACTGAAAGCCAGTGAATATTACTCAATTTCCGTGGACTCATCACCTGATATTACTCATTGCGATCAGCTTACTTTTATTTTACGAATGATTGCCGATAACGGTGAACCTGTGGAAAGATTCATTAAATTCATTCCTCAGCCTGGACATTCCGCAAATGACTTGGAGATCGCTGTTTTAACAACACTTTCAGAGTTTGACATAGATATTGTAACTTTAGGAGTTACCTTATTATTTGAGCTGTGGGTCCCTGAGCGAAATAAGGAGACTTGGAGGCACAAATTAATGGGAAAAGCAGATTAGGTTATATTCAGAAAGATACAAGTGTCTCGGTTTATGTCTGAGACTAGACTGTTTATAAATTGGCTATCGCTAGATATATCGTTTGGTTGTTTTTATCAGAAGATACTTGATAATTGTTATTGTGATGTTTTGTACATGGGAGTTCGGGTGGCAAAGGAATGAAGGGATATAAAGTCAATACAAGGGGTGGACGCACCCTTTGTAACACTGCCCCTCCCTGAAGGGAAGAGGCGACCCGACTCTTAAACAAATTAATAACGAATGTGTGATCTGTTAAGGGAAGAGAGGGCTGAGAGCTGTGGATCAGACTTTAAAATCTTTAAAGCGTTTGAAATCTTCCCTAAACTACCTGTAATTCTATCCTAAGTCTCGAGGGAAACCACAGAAAACCTGAGAAGGTAGTTTCGATTATAAATTCTCAACAATATTTGGTATGAAAATTTTCGCCTAGTCAGGCTGAAGTGTAGAGTTGATGTGAAGTCTGTCCTCAAAATAGAAGAAATCATCTGTAAAACTGGAAACCGTCTGGGGATGAAATCAACTTGTGATCCGTCAAGAGAGTTGGAGAAGTCAGGAAGATCATGTGGATCAGGTAAATCAGATGAGGCAGCGGCAGGAAAACAAGAATCGGGGATCGCGAACTGCTCCCAGGCCGTTTCAAACAGGAAAACTGCACACCCTAGATTGGAGGACAGACGTGAGTACGAAGGATAGGGAACTTAAAGGATATAGAGAATCAACCAAATTTTTTTTTTTTTTTTTTTTTTTTTTTTTTTTTTTTTTTTTTTAAATTCATCATTCAACATAAATTCAATAGGGGGTTAAAATGGAACGATCTTATCTTTATCCGGGAAATTCCTGAGGTTACGTCGACTCTATTCCTTCTTGGTTTACACCTTCGATATTGTTTCTTTGAATTATTTGGTGGGGTACCTAGGGCTCTCAAAAGAAACGGTTATTCCTTAACTTTAAACAATAATTGAGAACAATCCGCTCGGATCTCCGAATAACATTATGTGAGAAGGTTATGATTGGCGACAAGAGAACACTAAAGCAGAAGACAGAAAAGAGAATGACGGAGAGAACCGAAAGAAAACGAACCCTTCCGAAGATAGTGCGTCGTAAACTTGGACAGAAGATACCGACTGTTCACGAGTAAAACCGAACAAACCCGAGTGAAGCCTGACGCGAAGCGGGTGATCTGTCAATCTATTCCTCTCCCATAACCTTACTAAATTCATTAAATACATCGTCGGCCGAAACTTCGGCATTTAGGATGAAAACTGGTGCTGGAAGAGCTGAAAACTTTCCGCGAACTAGCCAATCCTCGTGGACCTCGTGAAGAGCTTTTAAGTATTCTAAGGGGATATTTTCTTCTTCGCCACGCGCGCGTGAGCTGACTCTAGCAAACGACGTTTCAGGTGATAACCTCAAATAAACTATCATGTCGACCTCAAAATCTGGCGAGTTCTCTGATAAAATCCTAACGTTTTCCGTCAAAAGATGCGCTTCTAATTCTTCAAACCCCCCTAACCTCCTACGAGCTTCTACGAAGCAGTTGCAACTGAAGATTGATCTTTCCATGAGCTTGTTAGGTAATGAAGTTTTAACTAGGTGTCGATTCCTCATCGTCATCGCGGCGTGATGTTGAAAGTGATAACCATAACGGGAAGGGTCCCTGTACATTTTCTCTAGGAGGTTTTCTCCGGTTACATTTCTATACTCATCTAAAGGTTCTAATAAAGTGAGAATGTTCTTATCTTTTTGGAATCGACTTGTAAACGTTGTCTTCCCGCACCCGATGTTCCCTTCCACGAGTATGGTAAAAGGACGGTAATTCTTCCGCTTGATTCCAAAAGGCAGATCCTTGGACCACGTGGAGGAATCGAAAAAGGAAAGGGAAGTTTCTTCCTGACTCTTTGGGGAAAAACTCTCGAGAACCTGTAGGTCCTGATTTAATTGAAGAGAGCGAAGGAGGTTATTTTTGTCTATGTGAGTTTCTTCAGACTCATAGGGGGCTAGGCGATCCAAGTGGACTACCTTTGGCTTAGTTCGTAGAGAGCGTAGGATACGGTAGACCACGTCATTTATTTTATCCACTACTGTATAAGGACCCTCCCAGTTAGATTGCAATTTGGGACATCGTCCTCTTTCTCGTCTTGGCTGGAAGAGCCATACTAAATCTCCCGTTTTAAATGTCAAATCCCTAGCTCGCACGTCATAACGAGCCTTCATCCTATCTGAAGTTACCTGAATTCTTTCCCTAGCAAAATTATGTATTTCCTCTAACCTTTCCCTTAGATGTGAAGCAAAGTTGGAACAAAGGGAATCCTGAATGGGGAGAGGGCCTTTTTCCAAATCGGAGGGCAGCCGAAGATCTCTTCCCATGAACATAGAAGCCGGAGTCTGTTTAGTTGTTTCGTGGACAGAGGAACGATAGGAGAGAAGAAAGAGGGGAACCCATTCGTCCCAATCCCTCTGACTTCTTTCCACGAAAGAAGATAGATAAGATAGAAGGGTTCGATTTAAGCGTTCGACCATCCCATCGGATTGGGGGTGAAGAGGAGTGGTCCTGGTTTTTCTAATTCCTAGTATTCTAACTATTTCTTTGACAAGAACTGATTCGAAATTGCGACCCTGGTCGGTATGAAGTTCGAGTGGAGCTCCGTACCGACATACAAATTCCCTAATGAAAGCCTGAGCTATAGTTTGAGCCTCTTGATTGGGTATCGGGATGACTTCGGGCCATTTTGTAAAATAATCGGCTATTACTAGAGCGTAACGATTCCCTGAATGAGAAAGTGGTAAAGGCCCGAGAACATCCATGGCTACCCTCTCAAAGGGTGCGCCTACATTATAAGTTTGCAACGGGCTACGACCTTTTGTTCGAGGACCTTTCTTAGCAACGCATATCGGACATATTCGACACCACTCGTCCACATCTAAACGGCATCTTGCCCAGAAATACCTTTCTCTAACTTTTTTTCTAGAGTTTTGTTCAAAGCGAAATGGCCTCCTGATGAAGAATTATGGTACGCTTCGCGGATTTCCTTGATTTTTTCTTTGGGGACTAACAGTTGCCATCTGATGATCTTCATATCTGGGGATTCCCATCGTCGGTACAGTACTTTGTTTATTAAGTAGATAGAGTCCCATTGTGCCCAGTAGATCTTGAGCTGTTGATCAGCTGGGGACACATCCTGCCATTCTGGGCGTATATCCGAGCTCTTCCAGGCTCGTAGTCGTTTTAGGATCTCGTCCTTCTCCTGGGCTCTCTTCCATTCTCCCAGGTCGTCACCGAGAGATATCACCCGGATATCTATGGATTCCTGTCCTTTCCCCATCCTGGAGCACTGCTTGCAGTCCCCGAGATCTTCGCACGGGCGTCTTGATAGAGCGTCGGCGTTCCCATGAAGGTTTCCTGCACGATGTCGTATCTCGAAGTCGTACCGCCCTAACCTTTCAATCCATCTAGCTACTTGGCCCTCCGGTGATTTAAATGAGAGCAACCATTTAAGTGAAGCGTGGTCTGTACGAATTAGAAACTTCCTTCCTACCAAGTAATGTCTAAAATGCTCTATAGCTTCCACCATTCCTAAAAGCTCCCGTCGTGTGACACAATAATTCCTTTCTGGCTTTTTTAGGACCCTACTGAAATAACTAATCACCCGCTCCGATCCTTCCTGTACCTGAGATAAAACCCCGCCTATTCCATACAGAGATGCGTCCGTATCTAAAATGAAGGAAGTGTCGGTTTGTGGATAAGCCAGAATTGGGGAAGAAGTGAGGCAAGTTTTTAAGTGATTAAATGCTTCTTCACAATCTAGGGTCCATTCGAAGACAGAGGTAGACCCGGTGAGATTGTGAAGAGGCCTAGCTATGGAGGCAAAGCCCGAAACGAAGCGCCTATAATATGTGCAGAGACCTATGAAGCTCTGGATGTCTTCCCTATTCGAAGGTCTGGGCCAATCTCGCACTTTTTCGGTCTTCGAAGAGTCCGTCCGGATGCCCTGTGCCGAGACGACGTGGCCAAGGAAGGAAACTTCTCGTCGTAGAAGGTGACATTTCTTTGGGCTCATCTTCAGGCCTGCTTGTTCTAGTCGTTTGAAGACTTTTCTAAGGTTTATTATTTCTTCTTCAGGGGTTTTCCCGAAGACAATGATGTCGTCTAAGTACACCAGACAGATCCGTCCTGTCAGTCCTTGGAGAGCGACCTCCATTGCTCGTTCGAAAGTGGCTGGGCCATTACATACTCCGAAGGGCATAACTTTGTACTGCCAAAGACCTCCCAATCCGGTGACGAAAGCAGTCTTTTCCTTGTCTTCTGCATCCATCTCGACCTGCCAGTAACCACTCTGCAGGTCGATGGTGCTATACCATTGAGCTCCAGCCAACATGTCTAGGGTGTCCTCAATCCGTGGGAGGGGGTATGAATCTTTCTTGGTGACCTCGTTCAGCTTTCTATAATCAATGCAGAACCTTTTCGTTCCGTCCTTTTTAGGAACAATAACGATCGGTGAGGCCCAGGGTCCTGAAGATGGCTCGATGACGTCGTTGAGGAGCATGTCGTCTACCATCTTCTGAATCTCTTCTTTCCCATTGAAGGGGATCCGTCTTGCATGTTGTTTTATCGGAGGATTGGTCCCTACGTCTATCCTATGGCGAGCAAGGGTACACCTACCCTTGTCGCCGCTAGTCTTTGCAAAAGAATCGCTAAAATCCTGGAGGAGATTTGAAAGCTCCGACTTGGAGGACGAATCCAAATCGGTCGAAGACCTTCGGAAAAGATCCTCGAGATGTTCTGGAATCTGCTCAGGAACTGTGTCGGGGACCAAATCGACCACTTCTATTTCCCTAATAGTCTGTGAATGATCATTTGAAAAACAGGGGGAATTCGAGATTTTGTTTCTATTTGTTAAAAGCGGGATCGTATGACGGCCCATTCGTAGCGAGTTCTCTATAGTTGAAATTACACACTGATGTTCACTCAAGAAATCTATACCTAAAATTCCTTCATCCTCAATGTCGGCCACGTAGACCTTATGAGGAGAGCTAATTTGACTCGCGACGTTGATCTGTACGGAAACTTCTCTTAAAATAGGGGTGGTTTCCCCTGTCGCGGTCCTCAAAGTAGCACAATGATTTCCAGAAGTAAGGTTTTTTAAAAGATCCGAGCGAACCACCGTCACTTCGGCTCCGGTGTCCACAACCCAGAGACAGTCAACTCCGTTGACAGATCCCTGAACGTAGAGACCGGACTGTCTTAGACTTCTAATTAATACAGGTAATACAGGGCTATTTCTACTTGCTACAGGCGATGATTCCCGCCCCCCGAAATCATCGATGGTTAGTTTTTTTGTTGTGGTTCCGTAATTGTTTTAGAATTGTTGAAGGGAAGCATCCTCTCCCCTTGAGCAGGGTCACGATTCTGGTTTTGACTAAATCGAGAGTAGAAGGTTGGATTCTGAGTTTGGTTTGAATTGAAGCTCCTATCACCTTCTCTCCACGAAATTTGATTGGGTAGCGGTCTTTGATTATTATTTTGATTCTGTCTCTGACGTGCGAAGCACTGCTCTATTGCGTGCCCCTGTTTCCGACAGTACCGACATTCTACCTTGTTTCTAGAATCTGCTCTCGTATTAAAACGTTGTTCCTGCTGTGAGGAAGAGGACCTTTTCTCGTTTACTTTTGATTTCTCGGGGGTCGGTTTCACCGCCTCGATTTGTCGAACGCGGCCGGATCCTAAATATTGTTTACTTAAAGCCTCTAATTCCAGGGCTTTAATTATGGCCTGACGAAGGGTAGAGGGTCCCGCCACGCTTACGGCGTGCTTTAATTCGGCGTCAATTATGGCGTTTATGAATCGGTCTGTGGCTAACGTTTCGCGAGTCGTTTCGTCACTCAAGGGTAAGGCTATGCGCGACAAACGTTCAATATCGTGTCCGAGAGTGGCAAGATCCTCGTCCCTTCGTTGTCGTCTGGTATTAAACTGAGTAAGGAAGAGCTTAGTCAAGTGTTCGTTCCCGAACCTCAACCTCAAGGCAGAGCTGATTTTATCAAAGTCAAATATTTCTGTCGAGGTCAATGTAGAAAGGACGCTAGCTGCGGGGCCTTTTAGGCAGTTTACTAGGTTTCCGGCTTTTGTAACCGAATCCCACTTATTTAGTTGTGCTACCACCAAGAATTGACATTCAAATTCGACCCAAGGCCTATCGCCTTCGAAAGTTGGTGGCTTTAAATTGTTTGACCGTTTTTGGAAACTGTCTGCGTTACTGTCAGTGGTGGAAGTGAGGTTAATGCGATTTGAAGAGAAGTTATTCGGTCTTTGGGAATGAGCATCGACTAAACCGGAATCGCGGACAATCAGGTCGTGCTCGACCGGTGGAATGGAAGCAAGCGAATGTGGGGGAGCAGTTTCCCTAAGTGGAGGCACAGACCTTAAAATTTCTGGAGCTTGGGTAGGTTGGCAGGATGAAGTAGAGGGAACTGGTTCCGTCGAGGGTAGGATAGGTTGGGGCTCGTCTCCGGATCCACGTCGGTCGTCCCTTAACGTAGACAGGATCTGCGTAAAGGACTGCTGTTGGTCCTGGAGGACTCCCACTAGGCGCCCTTCAGATCGCTCTCGTTCCTCTCGAGCGGCCTGTTGGTCTCGCCGTTGGTCTTGTAGGAGCTGTAATAAGAGGGCTTGTTGCTCGGCCTGGGCAGCTTGAGCTGCTTACTGTGCTGCCAGTTGGGTGGCTTGCTGGGCAGCTTGTAGAGCAGCCTGCTGCTGCAGAAGTTGGACCAGGGCGGTAATGGGGTTGGTCTCCTGTTCTTCCGCCCGTGGTGCTTGGTTGGTGTGAGCAGTCGCGGCAGCAGGGGAGTCTTGGCGGCGGGTGTTCCGTCTGTTGCTCATAATGAGCAGATTTGTTTCCTTGCGGGTAATTTCTCAAGGAGGAATAAGGCGTTGAAAGCTTATAGCTTCCGAATACGAGCAGTCGGCAAGAACCAAAAGAGATGCACCAGGCAAATCAACCTATCGGGCTCAGAAACAATCCCACACTCCTGACACCAATGTAACTTTAGGAGTTACCTTATTATTTGAGCTGTGGGTCCCTGAGCGAAATAAGGAGACTTGGAGGCACAAATTAATGGGAAAAGCAGATTAGGTTATATTCAGAAAGATACAAGTGTCTCGGTTTATGTCTGAGACTAGACTGTTTATAAATTGGCTATCGCTAGATATATCGTTTGGTTGTTTTTATCAGAAGATACTTGATAATTGTTATTGTGATGTTTTGTACATGGGAGTTCGGGTGGCAAAGGAATGAAGGGATATAAAGTCAATACAAGGGGTGGACGCACCCTTTGTAACAATATTAAAGATTGCAGAGGGCAATCTTATGATAATGCTGCGAATATGTCAGGGCCTTACGGTGGATTGCAAGCAAAGATTAAATCACACAATCCACTTGCGTTCCATGTGCCGTGTGCAGCCCACTCTCTTAATTTGGTAGGAGTATCGGCCGCACAATGTTGTTTAAAAGTTACAGCGTTTTTCATGTTTGTACAACGGATTTATGTTTTCTTAAGCGCTTCGACTTCCAGATGGGAAGTATTCAAACAAGAAGTTAAGAACGGTAATGGTGATATCAAGTTGTTACCTAAAGCATTATCCTATACACGTTGGTCGGCGAGACATGACGCATGTCATGCGCTCACAATATCATATAATGCTTTTCACTCAGCCGTGAAAGTAATTGCAAACAATTGCCATGAGAAGCCGGAGATTCGCGCTGAGGCTGAGGGTCTGAGCCGCCAATTCCAGCTCCTAGAGACTGGGATTCTCACAAAGTTCTGGACAGATATTTTAGCGAATTTCGATCGAGCAAACAAATCTTTGCAGAATGTAGCCACTAATTTGAACGATTTGACCACTATGAAACCAAAGGAAAAAAGATTTCTGGTTGCAACGATTATCAGAGTCAAAGTCGCAGATCGAGGAAGAGAAAACTTCAATGTGACGAGTCCAATAACGACGGTGATACTGCTTTCGATGCTCATGATGATATGAGGGTCAATACTTTTTTGTTAGTTATCGACAAACTTGTGGCAGAATTGTCGTACCGGAGTGCCGTATATTGCGAGTTCGACACGAAATTCGGATTCCTGAGTAGACTGTCTTCGCTTCCAGTATGTGACATCAGGAATGAAGCCGCTAAGATGATTGAAATATACCCGGATGATTTGGGAGATGAGTTCGTTGAAGAGTGCGTTGATTTTCAGGAGTTTTTGAAGGCATTGTCACCCGAGATCAATTCACCAGGAGAACTTCTCAAAATAATTCGTAGGAAGGGGCTCGTTGCAAGCTACCCAAACGTTGATACTCTGCTCAGAATATTTCTGTGCATTTTACCGACTAATGCTAGTGGGGAGCGGTCCTTCTCAGTACTGAGGAGAGTGAAAAATTATTTGCGAAACTCGACTGGTGAACAAAGGCTTTCTCACCTGAGTTATTTTGCAGCAAATTCAGACCTTGTGGAGAAAATCTCATTCGAAAAAGTAATCCATACCTTTGCTGCAACGAAGGCCAGAAAAGTCAGCTGTTGACCATTTATTATGCTCACCCGAGTCGAAATATCTAGCCTCGATTGATTTTTATCGAACCCAAGTAAACCTCCATTTAGTCTAACCGGGATCGAAAAGCGTCTCCAGCCTATAATGGTGCTGAAAGAGACTAGATCAGCCTCAAATAAAACTAATTAAGACAAAACTGGAGTTAGATGTTGTATTGATCCATAAATTATAAACACGAGTGAAGTTAACTAACTAAAAAAATAAAAACAATCGATATTAAAATCAAAGAAATAATAAATTATTTGAAATACGTCATTTGAAATTTCAATAGCAATTAAAAATACATAAATAATTCAATAATTCGGTGTTAGTCGAGGCAGAAAAAAAGAATACGCGTTGATTTGGTGGCTCATTTAGTCTCTTTCAGAATCATTATAGGGTCGAGATGCTTTTTCTTGGAGAGGAAATGAGGGGTCGTTAATCAAACACAGATAACATTTAGCGACTTTTAGTTAACATTATGCTTTATTCATGATTTATTGTATAATCAGGATGAATGAGGCAGGTGGCGGACATATTGCACGACATATATAATATGAGTATCGACTGGTTGTTCGATCTATCGAACAACCTGGCTTTTATCCGTCATGCGCTAAGGCGCTAAGTTTGAACGGAGGTTTGTCTAATACCCTCCCTCAAACGTGCGTTCGTTGTTACTTTGTCCGTATCACTCCAAGCTCTCTGATGAAGGTATTGTGTTTCGGTCTGGCGAGTCCTTTCGTCAGTACGTCTGCTGGCATTCTGTCTGTAGGTGTATATACTAGTTTTATTATGCTATCTTTGTATGTCTGGCGAATGAAATAGTGACGTATGTCGATGTGTTTCGTCCTAGATCTGTAAGCTTGGCTCTTTACTAAGTCTTGTGCTCCTTGGTTATCGTTAAGTAGTTTTGTCTCAGTACTTGATATTCCAATTTTTTGGAGTATTCCACGGAGATAGAGTGCTTCTTTGGTCGATTCCGATAGTGCCATATATTCGGCTTCTGTGCTGGATAACGCGACGGTACGCTGTTTGCGGGCTTCCCAGCTGATCGCTGCGCCGCCAAGAATGAAGACGTAGCCCGTGTAGGAGCGTCGATCATCTAAGTTGGCTCCCCAGTCTGCGTCAACGACTCCGAACAATGGTTCTCCGGTCCTTTTGTATATTAGGCCGTAATTCTGTGTTCCTTTCAGGTATCGTAGTACCCTTTTGGCTGCTTTCCAGTGTTCGTAATTGAAGTTGGTGTTGAATTGGCTAAGAAGGTTCACAGCAAATGCGATGTCAGGTCGAGTTGATATTGCTAGATATAGTAGCGCTCCGATGAGGTTTTGTTAGGGATATTTCTTCATCGTCTCTTCTTCGATATGTTCTGGTTTACGTAGCTGGCAGCTAATCTCTAGAGGTGTAGCCGCTGATTTACAGTCTTGCATGTTGAATCGGTTTAATATCATCTCGATGTAGCTGCTTTGGGTTAGCTGTATGCTTCTTTGTTTGGTGTTCTGTGTGAATTCGATTCCGAGGCAGTTTCTTACTTCCCCTAAGTCTTTCATTTCAAAGGTTTTCTTCAGTGATGATTTAATTTCTTTAATCCAGTCGATATTGTTACTAGCTAGTAGGATGTCATCGACGTAGATTGCGATTATCATCAAATCCCCCCCTTTCTTTGAGATGAACATACATGGGTCCTGAGTCGTTGGTTCCATGTCGAGCTTGCGTAGTTCCGTGATGAGTCTTCGATGCCATTGAACGCCTGATTGTCGTAGGCCGTACAATGCTTTCTTCAGAAGGCAGACTTTGTCCCCTCCTTCGTTTAGCTCTGCGTACCATCGGGTAGCAGTGTTGAACGATTCGTGGTCCAGTGTGTCTTGTTTGCCTTCTGCGCTGTTTTGTGTGACTTTCTTCAGAGTATCTTTGAGTTTTTCTGGAATTTTCATGTATACTTCTTCGTTCAGGTTTCCATTTAGATATGCGGTGACGACATCCATTTGGTGAATTGCCAGTCCTAGTTCTGTTGATATGGCGGCTATCGTCCTGACGGAGGTAGCTCGGACTACCGGTGAGTATGTTTCATGAAAATCCACTCCGGGTTGTTGTGAACATCCCTTCGCTACTAGGCGTGCCTTCTTCTTAGGCGTTGAGTTTTCGTGTTTTTTCGTTTTTAAGACAAATCTGCTTCCGATGATCTTGCGTCCTTGTGGTTTATCGACAATTTCCCAGGTTTTGTTTTTCATGTGGGCTTTATATTCTTCGATAAGCGCTGTTTCCCAGGCTTCCGCGTCGTCGGTTGACAGTGCTTCTTCTAGGTTAGTTGGATCTTGGATCTCGGCAAAGTTTGCGAATACGTCTATGACTGTGTCGTTGAGGTTATCCTCAGATTCGCTTGTTAATTCAGGGTCAGTGCCACCGGGTTCAGGGTTGGTGGTGCTGCGGGTTTTTTCTGGCGTGCTTTGAGCCTGGTTTTGTCTTGTTTTTTGTCGTGTGATTCGTTCAGAGCTTGAATCGCTCATGGAGCTAGTGCGGTATATTTTGCGGGGTCTCCCTACTGATCCAGTTCGATGAATCCTTGGTCGTCCTCTCAGTCTTTTCTCTCCTGTCTCCGTTCCTCGTTGTGTTGTCTTTTCAGATAGGTCAATTTCTATCCGAGCTTCATGGGTACCGGTTTCTTGAGGGGATGATGGTTGAGACCACGAAGGTTGTCCCTCGTCGATTATTTCAGAATACTCGCCATCCAGGTTTGGTTCATCTATGAATTTAACATCGCGACTTATTACAATTTTACGTGATTCAGGTGACCATAGCCTGTAGGCTTTAGATTGGGATGAACCCCATGACACAAGAAAAGCCGTGAGCCGTGTACCGTTAACGGAACACGGATAGGCCGTAGGCTTACCCACACACGGCCCCGACCAATCACCAGCGAGCCGCCTGACAGATTCGGTCGCGCCGCTCCGCGACTGTCGCTCGGCGTTGTGGACGGCTTTCGCAACGTTGCCGTACGATCTCGCGTGGCTGCGCACCAACAGCGGCGCAGCAAAACCTCACAACACGTGTTTACGATAAACGCGCCGGTTCTGAGCCAAAATATCGAGTAAAATAATTGATTGATATAATTGAAAGTGAAAAAGTGAAACCTGACGATAATTCCGAAGAAGCAAGACTGCGAGGTACGTACTACATACATACGTGAGAAATATGTATAAATATTCATAGATATTGTGGTGGGGTCACCATCACTTTTTTGAGTCATTTTTGATTTTACTAAAAGGCTAAGAAAAAAAAAGAAATTTCATCCCAACAAGTTCTCTCTGCTTCCCCAATTTATCATTCCACGTGCAAATGATTGATTAAAACCATTTAAAATTTATTTATTCGTGTGAATATTTTTATTAAATGCAGATTATGGATGACGAGTTTCTAATCGCGGCTGCGTTGACATGTATGTCATTGTACATAGTTCTTCATACAATACGCCACAATTCCCGTTGGAGGAATAGGCGTTGGTGGGTTAGACCCATTAACCAAAACAGGCCCGATCAAGGAGATTATAACAACCTTTATCGAGAATTGAGAGAAGACGATTTTTTGTTTTTTTGATTTCAGATGTACTGTTCTATCGGTACACTAGGATGGACATACCGACTTTTGATCATTTACTCGACATCGTTCGCCCACATCTATCCAAGGCGAGTCCTCGGGCTCTTCTGCCTGAGCAACGGCTCATCGTGACGCTAAGGTACATACATAATTCAAATTCATATCCTCCCTTTGTTAACCTATAGATCTTTCTAAATCAGGTTGAAAGACAATGCAGTGAAGTTGGGATATGTCAAGGACAGACTTGTCGCAGTCTCCAAGCTTATTAAACAAGATACTATTAATACAAGAATCATCACACCAATCTAGGCATCTCATCGTTTGGGTGTTTCTGGTGAGATGCCTTGACTGTCCTGATGATTCTGGTATTGATTAGATAAGCACAAACCGAAAAGTATATCATCGAAACATTGCGAAAAGAACCTCCACCAAAACTTAATTTTTTTATTTTTTCATTTGTTCTATATAGGGATATACTATATTTAAGCTGCGTTCGGTATATACATCTCTGAGCAAATCAGAGCTCTTCTATCTTTTTTTTAACATGCGTTAACAAAAGATAGAAGAGCTCCGAATGCTCGGAGATGTATATACCGAACGCAGCTATATTATACTTTTAGCTATAACCCTTCAATTGTTTACAGGTATCTTGCGACTGGCGACCAAATATTATCAATTGCGATAGCTTATCGGATTGGTGAATCAACTGCCAGAGCTATAATCAGAGAAGTCTGCCAGGTACTCGTGCATGTCTTGTCACCCATCTATTTGAGGCAACCTACTCAAGATGAATGGAAAGACATCACCACCGGATTCTTGGAGCAGTGGAATTTCCCAAATTGTGTAGGCGCATTCGATGGTAAACATGTGGTGATTCAAGCACCCCCAAATTCTGGAAGCTCATACTACAATTACAAAAAGAACTTCAGTGTGGTTTTACTTGCGGCCTGTGACGCAAACTATAAATTCACTTTCATCCACGTTGGAGAGATGGGTAGCAACAGCGACGCAGGTATTTTTGGGGATAGTTCTATCGCACACTTTCTAAAAGAAGGACAGCTTGGACTACCCCGAGGAACTACTGAACTTCCAGGAAGTGATATACGTGTACCATGTTTCTTTATTGGCGATGAAGCCTTTCCAATATCTACAAAAATGATGAGGCCATACACCGGACGCGGTTTGAGTCAGGATAAAAAAATTTTTAACTATAGACTATCGAGAGCACGTAGGACGATCGAGAATGCATTTGGCATTTTGTCATCGCGTTGGCGAGTTTTCAGAAAACCTATCACTGTGCATCCAGAATTTGTTGATGATATCATCTTGGCATCGGTATGCTTGCATAATTTTTTAAAAACCAGGGATGAGGCACTGGCTTTACCAAGAAGGCTATACTGCCCACCAGATTATGTGGATTTCGAAGACGAGGATGGAGTGCTGCGACTGGG
Source organism: Tenthredo mesomela (assembly GCA_943736025.1). Lineage (NCBI taxonomy): Eukaryota > Metazoa > Arthropoda > Insecta > Hymenoptera > Tenthredinidae > Tenthredo > Tenthredo mesomela. The sequence goes on from OX031016.1 coordinate 32,011,951, forward strand.
TATGTGGAGAGACGGAGATGGTCACTTACAAGATATACCTGATGTTCCACAACATATTGCACCTCAGAATGCGATTCAGTTGAGGAATACATTAACAGCATACTTTTTAACGCCGCAAGGAGAAGTACCCTGGCAGTACGATTACGTAAACCAGACCAGAAGAAACAATTGATTATCACACATGCTCAATGAACTTACATTTTTATATTTATATTAAAAATACTGATACACTACAAGCGGTGTTAAATAAATAATAATATTGGCTAATCTTAAAAGCGAAGTCAAGTGTTTTATAGACAGTCGAGATGAGGTTGAAGTTCGTAACGTTAATGCAACAAAATATTTGCCGAAAAATTCTCAAAATCAAGGCTCAAACGTTTCCGATGGATCAAGAACGGTGCATAATTCCTCAAATTGTGTGCAACATGTTTATCTCGCATGTTTTACAATTCTATCAACATTTGAATCACGAAATATCGCATTTCTTCAACGAATATTCTGTTACGTTAACGTTACGAACTTCAACCTCATCAGTCGAGACTTCTGTAGATCTATTGTATTGACTTAGTACATAATAAACATTATAAACAATAAAGAAAAACTCAAATCTTTGGTAGCTTCAGTAACTTGCACCCTATAGTAACATAAACTTAAAGTGTAGCTTTAGTAACTTGCACCCTATAGTACGAATGATAAACAAAATTATCAGTCAACAAGAGCCTTTGAAGAACATTCTGTTTCGTATAATACCCGAGAAAAAACGATTAGATATATTCGGATATAATTATATCTAATCATCCAGATATAATTATATCCGAAAATTGGCCCGATATAATTGTATATAATCAGATCTGACTATATATAACTATATATAAATAGATATGTAAGTAATTATTGGCGTAAATATCTAGATATAGTTATATCTATTCGACTAGATATGATGAGACACAATTGTATATGATTATCGGTGCGTTCCGAAATCAGCTGCATGCTGCTTCAGCCAGCAGCTTGGGTTCTAGACAAAACAATCATTACGTGAGTACACTAGATAAGTTACCGGAAAGTTCGCGGAAAGCATTCCGAAATTAAATGGGAGAGTGATGGTAACTTTTTTTCGTGTAGCAACTGCTGCGATTACGGAATGATCGGTTCGTTCAGAACCTACGTTGCTGGCTGAAGCAGCATGCAGCTGATTTCGGAACGCATCCTAGATTCGAAAATTTTGCTTTTTATTCCGTTATTTTTGAACGAAACAATTTCATTTTCCAATGTCTGAGCATGCGTAAAATATTGAAAATGATGGAAATTGGTAATTTTTCATCAATTCTCAAATAGATGATTGCATCTGATCATGCCGTATCCGCGATATGAACTTATGTATAATCGTGTAACGACCTATATCGGACTATAGATATTTCCGTTCAAGCTTTCTTATAGATTTTATTCCGCTGTATATAATTATATATATAGATCTATATCTGATTATGTATAGTTCCGCACAAGCTTTACTTGATTATATCGAATCACATAATATAACCATATATGAACCTATATATGATTTTATATCGTTCCGTATGAGCTTCACCTGATTTATATCTAATTATATCTGATTATATATAGGCCTAGGTCTGACTATATATAGTTCAACATGAGCCTTAGCACATTATATCTAATCATATATGGTTGTATATAGTCCTATATATAATTCTATATGGGCCTATATATGATTATATATAGTTCTGAGCAAGTTTCCATCGGTTATATCTTATCATATATAACTATATATACATCCATATATAGTTATATATGGAAACATATATAATTTGATATGGTTATATATAAACTAATATATAATTATATATAATTATATATAATTATATCCGAATATATCTAATCGTTTTTTCTCGGGTATTTGAAGGATCCTTGCCTTTTTCGCGGTTTTAATTGGCTCATCACATTTTTTTAGTTCAGTCGCTATCAAATTACCAAATAGATCGTCGGCGTCAGTACTATTCAGACTTGTTTTAACTGTGTCTCTGCGAACCGGATTTGTGAAATGATTTTGAATTGCCGAAGAGAGGTTTATGAACGAGGATTCAATGGGATCAATTTTCTTGGGTTTGCTGAATCCTTTGTTGTAACAAGCGTTTGGTTTAGCAAGTTTGCATGGTGGTGGCTGACTTTCTTTAATGATATTATCATTTCTACATAATGAATTTAACTGCAAGGAGGAAGCATAACCAGTGTTGGAATCATCTATAACAGGCCTGACGGATGTAGAAGTCGTACGTAATCTATTGTAATGCTGTGAAATTGTGTCAGATTCATGTAAAGGAAAAGACGGTTTTGGTATGTATTCGGGTACCGAAGCATGTTTTGTTTGAGAAGATTGCGCTGACGTTGAGGAATATGACATATTTTCTGATATCGGCGTGTGCGAGGAAGACATTAATAATGTGTTATGAGACGTCATATGGCTGTCGGGAGATGGCGTCGACACCGGTGTATATTGACGTGGCATTGATATAGTCGCAGTCGGTGATGGTGTTCGCACAGACGGAGGTGGTGTTCGTACTGGTATATCTACAGGTGGTGTTGGTGGAGGTGTATTAAACCCTGGTGCTTCTCTCAAATCTTCCAACGTAAAAGACCTTGGAGATGACATAAACAGGGGTACACTCATCGATGGTCCTGGCATTATAATATTCTGGAGTGACGAAAGAAATGGTGTGTGTCTTTGTACATTGTGATTCATGGTTATCGAGGTCAGTGGAGTAGAAAACTGTGAAGCCCGAGGTGCAGGTACTATGTTGGTGAATGTCCTAAAAGTAAAAAAATTTTATTACAGGAAGGCAGTTATCAAATAGAACTTTTGAAATCATAATCTATGTTGAATTTCATCTATTGGAATTCATTTTCAACTTCCAAACAGACAGGCTGAATTATGAGTTGCTTAGCAAGTCATTTTAATTCATCGTCTACCATCATCGAAAGGGTCATAGTCTAAGAATTCGGCTAAATATTCTGATGTGATTGAAACAAGACTTTCAAACAAGGCTCTTAAATTTTGTGAAATAATATTTCAATTATTTCCATCCAAAGGCACTTACATTATCACAGTATATGTAGAAATAATTGAAATAATGCACCAAAAATTTTGCTAGAATTGAAGAAAAAAGGAAATAAAACATATTCAAAGGCTCGGTGAAGTGTACTTTAATCTGCTTTCGTGATCCTATGTCAAAAGTCTTTAGATCAATCAATAAAAAATGTAACAAAACTGAATATTCAACAAACGTTACGTAAATTACTTTCTGCAAAGATAATTTATATTTGAATAATCGTACTTTCTCTTTGTAACGTGCTTCTCAAGAAATCGCATATCTTCGTACAAAGCAAATCCTCTTCGCTTACTAGAGGCTCCACTCCCACTCCTTGATTCTTCTTCTCTCTTTTTTTTTTTCACGGGTGAAGCTTTCGCGAAGTTGTGCCCATCGTTTCATGCAATACTGTACTGAAAATGAATTATGATCCTCATATACTTTCTTTGAGCCGGTTTAAGAAATTTTCAATAAATTTACATGACGAATTTGCAGATATAACAATTAAACCAAGCCTCGATCTTGATTGACACATGTTGGGTTATGTAACATGGTCTTCTCACCCGGCTTATCCATAATGATTCCAATCTCTGCCCAACAATTTTCACGCATTATGGTATTCTTATACTCTGACAGACTTTTGTCGTAGATGATTGCATAGTTGGCTACCAACTCTACAAGAAGGGCATCGCCTTGTTTTGCTTCAACGTCCTGTTGCGATGCAATTAGGTTTGGGTTGACGTTATCAATCCCTCCTGCTACTTCTCCAAGTAGTAGGTCATCTACATAATTTGCGTCCCTTTCATCACCGAGTGGATTTGAAAATTCCATACCTGATTCTAGAAAAAATGTAACAAAGCTATCTATGATATATATAATATTTATACTATATTATAGTATATATCCAAATATCTACAGTCAACACAGTTGTCTTTCCGTGACAGAATACGACACCCTACTTGTAACAAAACGACCCTCCACAACCCCAAATTTGATGTACAGATTTTTTTCGTACTTTGATACAATTCCTTGATATTACGAAAATTCTCGCAAGTTGAGGTTAAGGATCTGAAAGGTGATGTCCCACCACAATATCTATGAATATTTATACATATTTCTCACGTATGTATGTAGTACGTACCTCGCAGTCTTGCTTCTTCGGAATTATCGTCAGGTTTCACTTTTTCACTTTCAATTATATCAATCAATTATTTTACTCGATATTTTGGCTCAGAACCGGCGCGTTTATCGTAAACACGTGTTGTGAGGTTTTGCTGCGCCGCTGTTGGTGCGCAGCCACGCGAGATCGTACGGCAACGTTGCGAAAGCCGTCCACAACGCCGAGCGACAGTCGCGGAGCGGCGCGACCGAATCTGTCAGGCGGCTCGCTGGTGATTGGTCGGGGCCGTGTGTGGGTAAGCCTACGGCCTATCCGTGTTCCGTTAACGGTACACGGCTCACGGCTTTTCTTGTGTCATGGGCTTGAGTATCCTACCAGAGTGTGTTCTGCTGATCTACTTTCGAATTTTCCTTTTTGTTTTTTGTTTAAAACAAAGGCTTTAGTTCCGAAAGGTTTGAGGTAACTTACTGTTGGAATTTTGTTCTTCCACATTTTGTGCGGTGTTTCACCGTTCAGGGCTTTAGTTGCGCATCTGTTACGTACGTAGTTAGCTGCGTTGATCGCTTCAGCCCAGAAGGTTGGGGGTGCTCCAGCCTCCTTCATCATGCACCGAGCCATTTCCACGAGAGTTCTGTTTTTTCTTTCAGCTATCCCGTTTTGCTGGGGTGTGTAGGGTGCCGTCAATCTTTTCTGGATTCCATTTTCTTCTAGGAATTTGTTGAATGCTTCGTTGCAGTATTCTGTGCCGTTGTCGGATTGTAGGCATTTCACCTTCTTTCCGGTGTGGGTTTCTACTGCTGTTTTGTAACTTCTGAAAAAATCCAAAGCTTGGTTTTTATTTTTCATGAAATAAATTTCACACCAGCGGGTCTTGTCATCAATGAAAGTAATGAAGTACTTGTATCCGCTGTGTGACGTGTGACGCATAGGTCCACTTACGTCGGAATGCACGATTTCCAGTGGTTCCGATGTGCGATCTTCATCGGTCTCTGGGAAAGGGGTTCGTGTTTGTTTCTGGCTGATACAAATTTCACAGGGTGGCAATTTTAGTTTTGTGTCAAAGTTCATCCCATGAACTTTCTCCCCTTTCATCATTTCAATTAAGTCTCGTTCATTAAGGTGGCCTAGTTTGATGTGCCATTCTTCTAACTTATTTCGAGGTTGGAATGTATCGTTGACTGCGTTCGCAGCTTCTGAATCTTCACGTATAAAATACAGATCACCGACTCGTTCAGCTATGCCTAATGGCTCATTATTTTTGTCCATAATTATCGCATCGTTTTTTCGGAAAAGGACTTCGTAATTTTTATCAGTGATTTTGGCCACCGATAGCAAGTTTGTACGAAGATCTGGGACGTGTAATACGTTTTCAAGTTTGATTGGTTGCTCACCTTCACCGTTGTCAAAGGTTAGTCTGACGTTCCCGATGCCATTGATTCTAGTTGACGTCTTGTTGGCTAGGTTCAGTGGTCTATCGATCTTGGTGAGGTTCCCCAGATTATTTGCTTCCGAGGTCATGTGCGATGTGCACCCACTATCGAGGCACCAGTCTCCGAGTGTCTTGGACTCGGCGTTGAGTGTGCGATTTCAGCGTTGGGTTGGATCTGGTTTGCTGATTCTTCTGCGGTGTCTTCTGCTTGATTGGCTTGGTGCTGCTTCGCTGGAAAGCGTGAGCGGCAGTATTTTGCACTGTGCCCTATTTTTAGGCATCGCTCACACTTAGGTTTAAGGTTTGGTGTGTTGGAATGGTCTGGACGATATTTCTTTGGTCCGTTCCCTGCTTCTTGTCTTCCATGGTTTGCCTTTTTGGCAAACATGACGTTGTGCGTTGTGGAGTCATCTTTGGCCATCCGAGATTCGTTTTCTTCAACGATTTTGACGCGAAGGATATCTGGCTTCGGCAGCTCGTCTCTCGTTTCCATGGCGCACCTGAAGTTTTTAAAGGAATCAGGCAAACTATAGAGAAGTAGTATCGCTAGTAAATCTTCGTTTATTTTTAAGTTTATTTCTTCCAACTTGTCAACTGCATCAAAAAATTGATCTATGTGTTCTCGAGTTTTTTCAAGTTTTTTCGAGTTTTTTCCATATATAGCGTTTGAAGTTTCGCAGTTTTTTATTTGTTTTAGTTCTGAAGGACTTATAATTAGTATAAGGTCGGCTTTTGCCTTTTCATCAGATGTTTCCCACCTTAGAATCTCGTTGTCGCCGGAGGAGGTTTTTGAGAGTGCGCCACTAACATAACCCCAAAGGTCGTTTTTCACGAGAACCGCTTTTGCTTGAAGTTTCCAAGTGTCGTAGTTGTCGGACTTCAAAGGTTCGATGAGGACGTTGGTTGCACTCATCTTGATAGATCGTTATTGCACTTATTTTTCGGTCTTCCCGAGTTTGTAGAGTGAGTAACGGGGGATTTACCACGTGTTGCCGGCTTCGTTGTTCTTTTCGAAAAAAAACCGTACATGTATTTGTTTGTTGTCGGATCTGGGCTCATAACCTCTTGGAGAGGAAATGAGGGATCGTTAATCAAACACATATAACATTTAGCGACTTTTAGTTAACATTATGCTTTATTCATGATTTATTGTATAATGAGGATGAATGAGGCAGGTGGCGGATATATTGCACGATATATATAATATGAGTATCGACTGGTTGTTCGATCTATCGAACAACCTGGCTTTTATCCGTCATGCGCTAAGGCGCTAAGTTTGTACGGAGGTTTGTCTGTCTAATACTTTTTTTGTAACACATGCATGATTTCTGCGTTTTTTTGACCTGAAAATAGGGTCAAAAGTAGCCGTTTATTGACCGCTTAAAAAGAGCGGGCAATAATGGATTCATTATTGCCCGCTTCTTCAATAAGCGGGCAATAAAGAATTCTTTATTGCCCGCTTCTTCAATAAGCGGGCAATAAAGGATTCTTTATTGCCCGCTTCTTCAACAAGCTGGCAATAATGGATTCTTTATTGCCCGCTTCTTCAATAATATATATCTCTCTATATTATAAAGATATATCGCCGCCGCCGCCGCCGCCGTGTCAGACTTTCCATGGCCTCTTCGACCCCGCTCGGCTCTTTTCGCCCCTCCCTTCCCCCTAACCCATAGGATGAGTTAGGTCGTGTCAGGTTAGGTTAGGTTGCCTTCGTCAGGATAGAGTAGGTTAGGTTGGTAACCTAACCTAACCTGACCTGACCTTTGAGGTGTTAGGTAACCTAACCTAACTCAGCTAGGTTAGGTCAGGTTAGGTTGGTTACCTTGATCAGGATAGAGTAGGTTAGGTTGGTAACCTAACCTAACCTCACCTGACCTGACCTTTGAGGTGTTAGGTAACCTAACCTAACTAGGCTAGGTTAGGTCAGGTCAGGTTGGGTTAGGTTGCCATGGTCAGGATAGAGTGGGCTAGGTTAGGTTAGGATGGGTTAGGTTGTGTCAGGTTGGGTTGGGTTGCCTTGGTCAGGATAGAGTAGGTTAGGTTAGAAAGGTTAGGTAATCTAACCTAACCTTTGTCAGTATGCTAGCGATCTCGGCTCCGCTCGGCTTTTGTTTATACCTCCCATCCCCCCTACCTCTTGCCCTGGGCCTCCTCGACCCCGCTCGGCTGTTTTCGCCCCCTCCCCCCAGCCCATTCGGCTTCCCTATCGAAAACTATCCTGAATAGCCGAAGATAGCCGAGGACAGCCGAGGAGAGCCAAGGGGAGCTGAACCCGGTCCTTCCCTCGGTCCGAGGGCCCAGGAAAGGGAAAGGGGGAAGCAGAGCCGAGGAGAGTCGAAGAGAACCGAAGAGAGCCGAGGATGGCCGAAGACAGCCGAAGATAGCCGAAGATAGTCGAGGATAGCCGAGGAGAGCCAAGGGGAGCCGAACCCGGTCCTCCCTTCGGTCCAAGGGCCCAGGGAAGGGAAAGGGGGAAGCAGAGCCAAGGCAGCTGAGGAGAGCCGAAGAGAACCGGAGAGAGCCGAGGATAGCCGAAGATAGCCGGGGATAGCCGAGGATGGCCGAGGATAGCCGAAGATAGCCGAAGATAGCCTAGGATAACCGAAGATAGCCGTGGATAACCGAGGATAGCCGAAGAGAGCACAAAATCTGACACGGCGGCGGCGATATATCCTAATAATCTCTACACACGACTTCAAGAGATACGAATCCGAGGACCAGGATTACGAGAAATACTCAGTGAATGACCTGGACAACGAGAACTACGAAGCCGAAGACCTGGACACAGGAAATACTTAGCGAAAGACTTGGACAACAAGGAATACGAAACGAAGGACCGGGGCAACGAGAACTACGAGGCCGAGGACCTGGACTACAAGAAATACTTAGCGAGTGACCTGGACTAAGAGATCTACGAAGCCCAGGACCTGGACTACGAGATATACTAACTGAACGACCTGGACAACGAGGAATACGAAGAACATAAAATCCACGGATTTGAATTTTAGAAACAACTGATACAAATTAGAATATGGGGGGTTGGCGCGCGTAGCGCGCAGGGGGGCGGAGCCCCCTAGTATATATATATATATATCTACATATATATATATATTGTAACGTTCCGGCTGTTCTGGCTCCTGCCGGAGCAGCCGGACAAGTGTCCATCGCGCATCTCGCGACGCGCACCGCAGAGCTCCGTGTATTGCACAATGTCGTGCAATCTGCGATTCCACACCACCCGCGAGTTCGCGCAACCCGCGATTCCGTGCAAACCGGCGTTTCCGTGCATCCCACGATTCCGCGGGCACCGCGGAATATCGGTATAAAAGGGGGTACGTGGAGGCATCAGGTACCGATTGTGTGGCAAAGCGCCCGTCGAGTCACATCATATTAATTATTAAAATTAGGCACGTAGCCAAAATAGTGCGTGACCTGTACTTGCTCTTAAATCGCATTTCGACACTTGCTAAAATTGAGGTGATTAAAATCGCGATTTTCGATATTGAAAAATATAAGTCAAATTAAAATTAAAAATTCACATCACACACTCTTCAAAGTTTTACTAATTTCCTATAAAATAAATTAGACCGCAAACTTCAAAGTCGTCTTAATTAAATTAACGACGCAATATAAAATAAACCGGGATTGGAAATCCACGATCATTAAAGCAAACAAAATATCGGCTTTAAACAAAACTCAAAACCAACCAAATGGAAACATTGATTCAAAACAAAATTATGAACTCTAATTAAATCTAATCTTATCCTACTTTATTATTTCTCTAATAAAATATTTTATATTCTATTCTATTCTTGTTTATTCTTTATGATTCATTAATATTCTAATTCTATGCACGATATACTGTTTTTCTGTTTATTTCTTTTGTATCGTTTCCTATTTTCGACGATATTATTCATTAAATACTATCTATTGTTAAAACTGCATCTCTTTCTTTCAATTTCCTATTTCCTTTAATTAACAATCTCAAAACATTTCAGGTTTCTTTCTTTATTTTCAATTTGCAAACGACAGCTACGGTGCGGGTGTAAAACCCAATCCCGAGTCTAGTTGTACAGCTTGGTACGCCTAGCGACACCCAGCTCTGTGCTAAGGCAGCAACGGTTGAGTTGGTGCGGGGTTGCAACACTGGGGAATACCCATGTCTGTGATCCTCGCACACAGCTAGCTCGGCCCGCGTCTGTCGCACAAGCTCGGTCAGCGAAGCAGATCCTCGCTCAGTCGATAATTAGCTCAAATCGGTTGATTCCTGATTTGAGTCTATAATAGGGTATTTTGTGGTTTTTCACTTTTTCCACCAGAGGAGCTCCAAAACATCACCCGTGACAAAGACACTCACGCGGACTAGCACCATATCTCCAGCCTTCAGCTGAGATACTCGGTGCAGTAAGTTACAATATATATATTGTAACGTGTCCGACCGTCACGATGGGGGTCGGCTATGATTGGTCAGTTCTAAGTCGGAATAAACACCGAAAACTGGACAAATTCAGATAGACGAGCGAGCGACGCTTGTGACGTCACAAGCGTAAGCAAAAGAGTATATAAACACGCGTCGACAGAGCTCGACAGCGCACTTGTGGTATAGCACCCAGTCGACTCACTATAGCCAAATCAATCAGAGCGCAATCGTGGTATAGCATCCCAGGCGACTCATTTGATATTGAACTAAGGACCTTCCGAAGGCAATAAAATAGAATCAGTAAATTCACTATTACTTAGACAAATCAGAACATTATTTAAAATCATTTCTAATATCACCTACCCGGGTATAGAAACATAATATTATATTGAGCATTAGCTATAGCAGCATTGTTACAAACATTTAGAAGAAAGGAGATAAATACGGTTGAAATAGACTTTAACGTAGAATAAGATAGAATAAGCATTGTACTATTTTTGTTGATATTTTATTTGATTTAACAATACAGGGAATCAAATTACTACTGATAAATTTTGCCTGGTATTTTCTTATCATCCTGTTTGACAGTAATAAATACCAGAATAAGCCGAGTAGTTACAGCTTTGGCGAACAACGGAAGAAGCGAACGACATTGGCGTAAAAACCTGTGTTCGAGGGCCAACCGTTGGAAACCCGAGTCTGATAGGCAGTCTTGGTGTAAAAACCCGGATCTGTAGTTAGTCAATAAAATCATCAATAGCAGGCGAGACAGGCTTGGCGTAAAAACCCGGCTCTGTAGTGAGAATTCTGAATCTTAAATTCAGAACCAATACGGCTTTGATAATTAAAACTATCCGAGTCCGGTAGCTAGCGCAGGGAGATAAAATCTGAATTAGGTGGCTTTTGCATGGTAGACCCATCCTTTTCTTCACCTTTCAGTACGAGGAGTCCATAATAATACTTAATTAATTAAATTTCAGAAAATAGATCATTTCGAACCCGTAGCAACCGACTTTTACTATAACCAGTAGGTTCGTAAAAGCCGAAACGTTGCATATATATCTACATATATATATATATATATATATATATATATATATATATATCTACATATATATATATATATATATATATATATCTACATATATATATATATATATTAGGGTGGTCCTTAAATGGGGTGTTTTTGAATTGTTACGCTCCCAAGGGTTCAAACGGATCCTTTTGAAGAAAAAAAATTTGTCCTAAATTTTGAATGCTCTATCTCAATTTTAACATCCAGCGCACGACCGCCGAAGTATTTTTTTTTTTTTTTAAATTTCCTACAAAAAACATGTATGACCCAACTTTATCAAGTCATTAACGTCGAAGTTTCAACATTCTGCGTCCTGCGTCGATTTCAACATTCTACGCAGTTCTTTTTTTTTAAATTACATATAAAATATAAGTGATCGGGCCAACTGAATTGAAATTGAAAAAAAAAAAAAAAAAATACTCCGGCGGTCGTGCGCCGGATGTTAAAATTGAGATAGAGCATTCAAAATTTAGGACAAATTTTTTTTCTTCAAAAGGATCCGTTTGAACCCTTGGGAGCGTAACAATTCAAAAACACCCCATTTAAGGACCACCCTAATATATATATATATTGTTATATTTGATGAATTCACCCCTATATATTACTTTCATACGATCTAGATCAAGTAGTCTATATGATAAAAGACATCTCTCAAAATATATGAATCGCCGTTGCCGTATCAATAAGTATTATTGTAAAACAAATTAGTCTGTCTTTAGCCTCGTACTGAAGCAGACCTGTATTTTCTGAATACATAAACCTTTTGCCCAATTGATTATATTTCATCTGATTCACTTTATTTCCCTCGGGAATCCATAAATATTAACTTATTATTACAACAAATATTAAAAATATTACATTGGTGTCAGAAGTGGGATCTTACCGGGATCGATAAAGTGAATTTTTGAAAAAGAGTTCGTGATTGTCAAAAGATTTAAAAAGAATTTGAAAAAGAAAAAGAAATGTCTTCTCGTCGACGAGAACCTCAACAAGCTCCAGCACCTCAACCCCAGGTTGATATGATGGAACGACTATTCCAAGTCATGGCTGCACAACAACAAGCCAGTCTAGCTGCCCAAACCGCTCAACTTGAAGCTAATTTAGCAGCACAAACAGCCCGTGAAGAACGCGAAATTATAGCAAAACGCGAAGAAAGAGAGGCTAAGCGAGAGGAAAGAGAAGCTGAACTACTAGCAAAAAGAGAAGAAAGAGAAGCTATTTTATCAGCATAGAAAGAGGAGAGAGAAGAACGCCGAGCTGAAAGAGAAGCAAATTTAGCAGCTCAACGAGCTGACAGGGAAGCTAATATGGCAGCCCATCAAACCACCATGTCCCTACTGATGAGACGCCTGGAACCACAGGAAACAATGTCTCAAACTTCGACTCCCCGACGATCCCCAGTGAGAATCGAAGAAATAATTGAACCCACAAATATACGGTCTGTACAAAACTATGGGGAAGAAGAACCTTCCCCAACAATACGTAGACCTCGTACGGGTGGAGCGGCAACTTTTACGCCACACACCCGTACTGTAGCCCAAAGCGACCGAATTGGAGATACAATTCGGGACGCACGAGGCGTAGAACATACTAATCAAATGGCTGGTGACCAAAATATAGACAATACAATTAATAATCTTCCTCTTAATTTATCTCGCGCCGGGAGTAGTCGCGATAAACAAATTAACGATACAATTATTACTCGTAATGAAGGTTATACTGAGTCATCAAAAAAATCGTCTAACCTTAAAGTAAATTTCTTTGACGGATCAATTCCTTGGGCTGACTATGAGCGACAATTTCAAATAATTGCAAAAGTAAACTCTTGGTCTTCTATTACTAAGGCCGGACAACTTGCAGGTAGCTTAAGAGGTCCTGCCTTGGCTGTTCTATCAGCTCTTGCTGATTCAGATATTGAAAATTATGATAAACTCAGTGCAGCCTTACGTTTGAGATTCGGAAGTCAACTCATATCAAAATTATCTCTAACTCAATTAGATCTTAAAAAACAGGCTAAAGAAGAAGGTCTTGCCTCGCTTGGAGTAGAAATAGAAAGATTAGCTAGAATAGCTTTACCTAATTGTGATGAACCAACTAGAGATATATTAGCTTGTAACAAATTTATTAATGCAATAAACGATGCAGAATTAAGACATACTCTTAGTTTGACGGGACCTTCCTCTGTCCAAGAAGCGGTCATTAAGGGTCTAGAAATTGAGGCATTGACTAAACATCATTTAGGAGTAGGAAAAATTAGACAAATTGAAACAGATAAAATTCCTACTATCCCTATAAAATCAAACGATTCTGAGAAAACTACTCCCAGGCAGCAAAATAATTATAACAGAAATAATAATAATAATTACAACGTAAATAACGGAGGCAGATCTCCACCCGTGTGTAAATTCTGCCATAAGATAGGTCATGTAACAGATAAATGTTTCTCATTAGAAAAAAGAAATAATTCAATTAATGATAATCTTTCGGATTCTCGGACGTCTTGGCGAAAAGACGACGAGAAAAATAATTATTCAAATCAGACTTCCTGGAGGGATAGAGATCCCTCTTCAGATTCACAACCAATAACCTCAAAAGAGTAGGTTCTAATGATTCAACGGAGCTTAGAACTTTTTATTAATAGTCCTAGTTCTATCCAATTTTTTTTAATAGAAAAAGTGTTACGTAAATGTTTTAAATGCGACTACGATCGTTTATCTTCCAATTCATTATTTATTTTCAATCGATCTAACTTTTCTTTTATTTCATTAGCGTGATAGCTATATAAGAGATCTGAGCGGAAAATCTGCATATAGGTTATGTTTTAGTTTACAAACATTAACCCAAGTTTTTCCAGCTCCCGATATTCCGATAGTAGGATATTCTATTTAAATGACGAAATGATATTCTGAGACGAGAAGAAGGAAGCCTAATTCATCCCATCCTGACCTATTATTCCGGTTTCCTCACTTCTATTCAGATAAGATCGTTCCAATTTATATTTATAACATCTATTTAATAGAATAATTTAATTTATTAATTTATTATATTTGAAATAATCTATCTAATATCAAAAAGTTTAATTTATCATTTGAAAGAAAATATTTAAAAAGGAATTTATAATTTTGATTTGAATAATTTAATTTATTAATTTATTATATTTGAAATAATCTATCTAATATCAAAAAGTTTAATTTATCATTTGAAAGAAAATATTTAAAAAGGAATTTATAATTTTAATTTAAAAGAGATTTGAAAGGAATCTATAATTTTGAAGAGTTTTTAGAAGAGAAACTCATATTTATGACCTTATTATTTCGAGAGAATAACATTTGTCCTCCCATTTAAGTCGTTATGATTTATTTCGAAGAGGTTTGGAGTTGGATCTCCTGGAGTTCAGAATCGGACTTTCCGTTCCAGTCTTTGGTCCTTCTACCCCTCCAACCCCTTCCTGTTCCAGTATTCAGGACTTTCTTCATATTGACCAAGGAATTCTTCGCCTTGTTCCTGTTTGCTGATTCTTATTTCCTGATTCCTGTCTACTGATCCTGTATTCCTGAGTTTCTACTCTTGTTCCTGGTTCCTGTTCTTGAAGATTTTTGTAAAAACCCATGTTGTGAAATTAAGTTAGACTATCTTTTTAGAGGTTTTCTGTGGTTTCCCTACTAATAAGAAGACGAATGTCAGATAGTACTTAGGAAAATTTTTAATTATTTGAGCCACAGCTCCGATTTTCCTAAATAGAGCACATAGATTTTATGATTCAAATATTCACTTGCTAATCCTTATGATGATTTTAAATAGACAATTTTTATTATATTTACCTTACGAGTCGGGTCGACTCTTTCACTAAGGGGGGAGTAGTGTTATATTTGATGAATTCACCCCTATATATTACTTTCATACGATCTAGATCAAGTAGTCTATATGATAAAAGACATCTCTCAAAATATATGAATCGCCGTTGCCGTATCAATAAGTATTATTGTAAAACAAATTAGTCTGTCTTTAGCCTCGTACTGAAGCAGACCTGTATTTTCTGAATACATAAACCTTTTGCCCAATTGATTATATTTCATCTGATTCACTTTATTTCCCTCGGGAATCCATAAATATTAACTTATTATTACAACAAATATTAAAAATATTACAATATATATGCCGCTTATAAGCACAAAAAACGCAGAAATCAAGACATGCGTTACAAAAAATATGGTGTGTACCAAGGGCTAAGTGGGCCTTTTGACCTCGTGTGGTTGCAGTACTCGTCTTCGGCTCGCGGATGCACTCGTCTTCGACTCGTGCTCCCTCGCCTCCGACTAGTACTGCAAACTCCACACTCGGTCTAAAAAAGCCCACTTTACGCCCTTGCTACACAATATACTATTGTTCCCGGTTAGGCTGAATCGAGGCTTACTTGAGTTGGATAAGAATCAATCGAGGCTAGATACTTCGACTGACTTTGCGTTGTTTTCAAATAAGGGGTGATCACGCGGGGGGGGGGGGGGGGGGGGGGGCTTCCTCAAGGGTAGCCCATGGGCGCGTTCAACCTTAAGACGGCCCTGGCGCTGTTGTAAATGAGATAAATACTCTCGACTCCATCGTGTCCAAAAATGTTGCTTTAATTGTGTTATGCGTTGGTACCTGTTCAAACGGTTCAAAGGTTCATCAAGTAGGTCCGGTTGAGGTAGGGCTGTAAGAGGCTCCCCAATCAAAAAGTGTTCCGGAGTTAACGGCATAAGGTCGTCAGGATCGTTTGACATCGGTATCAATGGTCTCGAGTTTAAGCAAGCTTCGATTAAACTGAATGTTGTATAAAGTTCTTCGAATGTGAAGAGCGCGTTACCGACGATTTTTTGTAAGTGTGTTTTTGCAGATTTTACCCCGGCTTCCCATAACCCCCCGAAATGGGGTGAGTTTGGTGGATTCAAACGCCAATTGATTGCTTCCTGCGCAAAGTAATTCGCGATCGTAGCGCGATTATGTTCGTCCTTTAGGAGGTTGTGTAATTCCATCAATTCGTTATTAGCACCGACAAAATTTGTGCCATTGTCCGAATACATGTGAGACGGCTTACCGCGACGAGCTATGAATCATTTGAAGGCATTTAAGGGGGTATCCCCACCTTTAAATGAGTTAACATTCTAAGAAAGAGATTGATATTTTACAGCGAAGTTGAGAGTCTGATCAAATCCAAAAAAATCAAGAAGTTTAGGGAGAGTTTGACCCTCATTATCCATACTTAACATTGAATATTACTTTGAGTCTATTAGTAGTTACGCTGAATATAGAAAAATACAAAATTACTCGGTTGTAGCAAAGAATCAGTAGTACCGTTGGATCGATTTTGGAATTTTTGGTCTTCAATTGTTCAGAAGAGATGTCTCTATCATATGAACATAGAACTTTTTGATATGACTATTTTTGGTTGAGATAATAGAAAAAATAGAGAAAAAAAATTGAAGAATTAGAAAAATCTCAGTAAAAACTAAGCGATTCAGGCAATTTTCGCGATATCAAAAAGTTCTATGTTCATATGATAGAGGCATCTCTTCTCAACAATTGAGGACCAAAAATTCCAGAATCGATCCAACGGTACTACTGATTCTTTGCGACAACCGAGTAATTTTGTATTTATCTATATTCAGCGTAACGACTATTAGACTCAAAGTAATATCCAATGTTAAGTATGGATAATGAGGGTCAAACCCTCCCTCAACTTCATGATTTTTTTGGATTTGATCAGACTCTCAAATTCGCTGTAAAATATCAATCTCTTTCTCAGAATGTTGACCCATTTAAAGGTGGGGATACCCCCTTAAAAACCCCCTGGTTGACAGATCGACAGCTACCTCTAAATGAATAGCCTTTGTTGTAAGGCAAACGAATACGAACCGTGGTTTTTTTTTAAGGCATTTAAAAACCCCGTGGTTAACAGATCGACAGCTACCTCTAAATGAATAGCCTTTGTTGTAAGGCAAACGAAAACGAACTGTGGTTGACAGATCGACAGCTACCTCTAAATGAATAGCCTTTGTTGTAAGGCAAACGAATAGGCATAGGTATGCCTTAGCCGTTTTATGGCAAATGGGCCCGCGTAATTCACGCCGCATTTTAAGAATGCCCGTGCTGGGTTGACTCTAGCCGAAGGTAGGTCACCCATTATTTGATTTATGGTGTGAGGACGATTTTTGAAACACACTATGCAGTGACGCAGAACACTTCTGACGGCATTTTTGCCTGATAGCGGCCAGAATCGCGTATGTAGTGAGGCAAGTAAAGCTTGTGCCCCAGCATGCAGAAGGCGATAATGCTCATTGCGAATGATGAGTCTGGTTAATTGGTGCTTGGCTGATAATATAATAGGATGCATTTGATCTTCAGGTACGCGAGAATTCCGCAATCGACCCCCCACGCGAATAATTCCATCCTTATCTAAAAACGGCTGAAGTGACAACAAGCGTCCGGGAAGCAGTTCTGGTTTTCTTGTCGGATTGCTAAGAATGGAGACGACGCGAGTCCATAGGTCACAGTATTTAATTGAAAAGTCCGCAGGGGCTTCTCGGGCGATTGCCTCCAGACTATACGTTGAAGATCTCGTTGATCCTGGTAAACGAGTATTTGGCGGTACATTTTTTCGATGTCCACCGTAATGACGTACCTATGTTGCCGAAAGCGTAACACTATCGAAAAGAGGTCTTGTTGAATCGTTGGTCCAACTAGTAGTAAGTCGTTGAGCGATGTGCCGGACGTGGTCTTGCACGAACCGTCGAATACCACTCTTAACTTGGTAGTCAAGCTGTCTTCCTTCAGAACTGCGTGGTGCGGTATGTAATAAATTTGCCGCACGGCAGGAAGATCGTCGCTGATTTCGGTCATATGATTCAGGGACTCGTATTCGTCCATGAATTTGGTGTATTGAGCCTTGAGATTAGGCTGCCGCGATAATTTGCGTTCGACTGCGTGAAATCGCTTTATCGCGGTCTGTTTGGAATCTCCTAAGTGAGAGACATCATTACGCAGGAGTAACTGGACGATAAATTTACCATCCGCTGCATGACCATGAGTTTGATCGAAATGTTTTTCGCAGGCTCGTTCTTCACGTGTGAAGTGTGGCTTCTCGATGCATTCTTCCAATTTCCAGAAGCGATCTAGCTGGTTGTGCATTTGTTCGTCGGTCACGAACCCGCAGAATTGCTCCGTCTGAGCCTTGCCTTGATGTCCGGCAGTAACTTCTCCGGAAATGATCCAACCTAGTTGGGTTTTTTTTGCATAATCGGTTGTCCCTTGGCCAGTTTGATTTGACCTATGCACAAAAGTTCCCAGAAAATGGTCGCACCGATTAAAAGATCGATCCTGCCAGGCCGGTTGAAAGTTCGGTCAGCTAGGGTCAGATTCTCAGGTATACATAATTGTTCTGTGTTGATCCATGTGCTTGGATGATGTGTTATTATATTGTCAATGACAAGGACCGGCAGTGTGCTTTTGTAGGCGTGCTGTCGTGACCGTATGGTCAATTTCACCCGTTCCCGTACGCTCGTGACCGTGTTATTGATACCTCCGATTGGCAAGTTGAATCGCTCCTTAGGTAACGAGAGACGATCGCTGAGTTCTCTAGTCATAAGGTTTGACTGTGTTTGAAGTGCCCGGCACTCATGCGTATTTCCGTATTTGTCTTCTACTAGAATTAAGGCAGTGGACAGTAGTACTTGGGATTTTGCGGTCCCTACTGCACCGATAAACGGGACCGTCACGTGTGAGGTACTGGCTCCGTCGGAAGATCCTGTCTTCTTGCCACTGTTAGCGGAAGATTGTGTTTTTTCTGAATCTTGCGTAGGTACACTGGATTCCTTGACATTAGGTGTAGCCTGATCAGAAGTCACGTGTAATAATGAGTTGTGGAATTTGTTACACTTACGACATCGACCGAAAGTGCACCTTCCACTGTGTTGTCTTAAACAGTTGATGCAAAGTTTATGTTTTTTGACTTCGGCCGTCCGCGACGCGACCGACAAGTTTCGAAACACTGGGCACTTGAATAGTTCGTGAGAATTTTCACATACTTTACACACCGTAGAGTCTGTGGATACACCTAGTGTTTCGGCAAGCGAGACGAGACGAGAAAACAGCGATCTCGAGACTCACTTCGAGCAACTGAACGTATAGGTCTGTCTCGTAGGTCAAAGGCTTGAATATAGCAAGACTTGTTTTTGTTCTCGAAATTGACAGGCAAGCTAAAATCTCGTCTCGATCTTGTTTACATATGAACTCGGATGTTCGAGATTCTCGCTCGTTTCTCAAGCAGATGTCGATTTAAAAACACGGTTGGTTGGTGTCGATCATGAAACGAAGTACCAAAGTTGGTCAAGAAACCCCGAAACGAAAATGTCCGGAGCCGAATGCAGAATCCGCAATGATCCAAAGTCAAGGGGCTGCATCGTGCGAAAATATAGAAAACGTCTCGGATAATTCAAATACAACAGAATTTCCTGCTACAAAACATTTCCGAGACCAAGTTTTTACGATAAGTCTTGATGAGAACAATTCGAAATTCGCTACGTGCAATTTGTGCACTGGGAAAACTAAGACCATAAAAATGGCAAATGCAAATACGACCGGGCTCAAGAGACATCTTGAACGGGAACATCCCAAAGCATATATGGACATTTACGGTGGAATACCAGCAATGCTAAAGAAGGTATTCATTCATATACATTTCGAATCGTTCGTTTGTACGGATGGTTCATTCGTACGTATCGTTCGTTTATTCGTTCGTTCGCATCATTTCAGCAGGTGAATTATTTTTACGATGTATTCGCAGACCGGAAACAGAGGCCGAGAAATTTTCTCACAAGGCAAGTTCGATTATCTGTTGGTTGATTGGGCTGCGAAGAAATATCTTCTATTCAGTTTCTTTGACGATCCATCAACTCAAGAACTCTTTCAGTACCTTAACCCAACTGCAAGTGTCCCAAAACATGATGGATTCCGATCGAAAACACTCGACCGATTCTCCAAAATGCAGAGAGTCGTGATAGAAATCCTGCACGAGAATCCGTCTAAAATTTCGTTTATCGTTGACGCCTGGACATCAGTAGCGAATAAGTCGTACTATGGTGTGACCGCTCATTTGATCGATAAAAAATGGAATATTCAAGCGCTCGTTCTAGATTTTATACCTTCGAATGGTGGTTACTCAGGTCGAGACATTGCAGAAATTTTTTTTGAAAGCTTAAAGCAGCACGGCCTTCTTTCAAAAGTGCAAGGCATAACGCTAGATAACGCATCTGCAAATACAAAGTTTATGGCAGAGCTTGCACCACTCATGGCTCGTGAGAATATTAGCTTCGACCCAAAGAACCAACATTTCCGCTGCTTCGCACACGTGATCAACTTGGGAGTCAACGATATGCTTCGATTGATACAGTCGAATATCGATGATGTTGATGAGAATACCGACGAATCCGGGTCTGATAACGACGAAGACGCCTTCGACTCTACCGATTGTACGAGGGTACTCACGAAGCTTCAAAGTCTGTTTCGAAAAATAAAGTATTCAGACCAGTGGACCAAGAAGCTCCAATCTTGCTGCGAAACGACGAACTCTAAAATGCAGTCTCCAAATCTTGGCGTGGCTACAAGATGGAATTCCATTTGCAACATGATTGATGCGGCACTTCAAATGAGGAAGGCTCTAAATTTGATGTGCGAAAATAACACGGTCCTTAGAGTCTGAGGCCATTCAACAAATACGTTCGCTTTTAGGGGGGGGAGGGGGTCGAGGTTGATGTGACGTTACAAGTCACGGGGGGGGGGGGGGGGGGGGCAAAATGTGACGTTCGGTTTTTATGTATAGAATTCGTGTTTTGGCACGAGAATTTTGTTAAAGTGAAGTGAGAAATAAAGGACTGCTTTTAAATATCTCTTTTATCTCTATTTAATGCCAAGTGACATCGGAAGGCAAATCTTAGAAATAGATCGAATTATGGATCGATAGACCAAAAAAGGCAATAAAGGCCGGGGGGGGGGGGGGGGGTCGAGATTTGTGACGTATTATTTTAGGGGGGTCTAGTCAAACGAACCATTGTTACATAGGGGAGGGGGGGGGGGGGGGGGGGGTCTCAAATCGTCCAAAAAAGCGAACGTATTTGTTGAATGGCCCCTTTACGATTTATCGGAAACTGAGTGGTCCCTTCTTACGGAACTGATTAAATTCCTATATCACTTTAAAGTTTTATCTACAGCTCTTAGTGGCGAAAAGTATGTAACGTTACCGCTTGTTGTCATCGGGATCAATATGATGCTAGACAAGCTGGAAAGGTTCATTTTGGCGCATCAAGAATCAGCTGATAGTTCTGCTGCAAAAGTTATCAGTGAAGGCGCTATTGCGGCTAGAAACAAGTTGCTTAAGCATTACCTGAAGGCTAACTGGACTTACTGCGTAATACTTATCCTTGATCCTCGGCACAAAGTGGAAACGTTTCAGCAAACTACATGGGGCAAAGAGATGGCGAATAAATCGGTCAAGCAATTTGAAACGATATATCGTACCAGATACTACGAACGTCAAATGCTCGATCAACCTAGTTTTCCTTTGTTATCTACAAACTTCGACGACACTTCTGACAATACTCCAGAAACTACAACTGCCGATATTTTAGATTTGGGTTCGCTTTTTGAATCAGATCACGGACATAAATTAGCAGGACTGGCTACTAGTCTCCACTGCATGTCTCCACAAAGTGCCGAAAGCGCAAGCTAAATTCAGGCGGCGCCACGGGTAATAATTCGATGGTAATGGCCGACTATGAGGTTTCTTGTACAGCGTCTGTAGGACATGCTCGTGTGTAATTAACCCATCAATCCGTTAAAAACGAAAAAAAAAAAAAATTCAATTTGAATTGGCTCGACTAGATTGATTGAGATCCTTCTCTAAAAAAAACTTAGTCTGTAATGGATGCACCAAGCCCACCTGAAATAGCCAAGCACTTATATGTCATTAATTTACATACTTCATGTATAATTCTGCCGTCTGGGCCAACTGCTGTCCATTTCCGAATTATAGCCGCTTCTTCGAAATGTAGTTCACACACAAAATATTCTTTATCGTCGATAAACTTCTCACCGGGATACACTGTTTGCAACGCATTTTGTACGAAATTTGTCCATTTGTGCCTTCGTTGTTCTGGCTTTTTCGGAGCAGCAAAAAATGCTAGTTTAACAGAGCGGCCTGCTTGGTTCGGAGTACAACCCGTTACGGCACAATATTTCACCATTATGGATTTTTTCTGAAAAATCTATCGGAAAACGCGACAACACGGAAAAAATTGACAGATTGATCACTGGATCCAGCCATGACAATTGACAGTTCATCGTCATTACCACCGAATTATTACCCGTAACGCCACCTGGATTAGCTTGCGCTTTCGGCAATTTGTGGAGACACGCAAGCATACATTTTACATAGGGAGTAGCATTGGGCTGAATCAGATACATCCGGGCCAATCCCATGCACTAAATGGCGAAAAGAGTTAGATGATTATCTGTACCTTCCACGAGCTAGCCGGAACGAAGATATACTCTCGTGGTGGAGTCATCACAACCAAAAGTTTCCGATATTGGTGTCGATGGCAAGAGATTTTTTAAGTATTCAAGCTACATCCGTACCAGTGGAACGTTTTTTTTTCGAAAGCCTCGCTGGTCATTCGAAAACACCGGAATCGACTCAATAACGATTCGGCAAGAAGCTTGCTATGCTTAAATTCGTGGTTAACTTGCAGCTTATCATCAAAAATAATGGAAAACCAAGCAAGTTCCGATACAAAAGGGAAATGAAATGTGTGAGCCTAATCGCAGAATGGCACTCACGCTTTTATTTTCACATCAATTACTCTTTTTCTAGTTCTTCAAGACTCGATTCTACATTTTTTCCTTAGCCAAATAATATTAGTATATGCTCTGGTCATCGGAACATACGTCCCTAACTGTATGCACTTTGTAACTGATAATATAACGCTGAATAAATAAAAGATACCAATAATATACCCTGTAATTTTCAAGATTCTCGCTCGGTCTCGATCCGTAGTTCAAGCCATTCCGAGTCGAGACGATCGATAAACTTGATGTAAAACGATAGAGCCAAGATCGCCAAAACAAATGACTAATGCAAGATAAAACGAGCGAGACTGTCAAAATTCTCGTCTCGTGCCGAAACACTAGATACACCCGTGAAGCTCTGGTTGCTTCGTTTGTATTTGGAATTTCGTGCGTCACCTGCGAACTGATTTGGTTTATTGCCGCTCTTGGTGACCATGACGTCCGTATCCACTATCGAGCATCGTACTTCTAGGAATAGGCCAAGCAATAGAGCTAGCAAAAGGTCGATTTCGTGACACAAATACTACCTGAAATCTGACTGTGCAGTCATATAATAGGTAGTGCCTGGATGTTTTTTTATCATAAATGCGTCTCCTGAATCGTCTTGGTTTTTTTTTTTTTGAGAAGCGAAAAATAGCCAAAAAAAGCAAAATTTTTGCTTTTGCGCTTATAAAATGTAAAGTATTGATCCAATCGAGAAGCTACAATGGCACTTTTTGTAGAGAATTCGAAGATGAAAAAATTGAGAGGTGACGCGTCTCAATCGGATCATTAGTTTCGGAGAAAAGTAAAAAAAAAAAAACGGAAAAAATCATCAATTTTTCAAAAATTCATAACTGAGTCAATTTTTGAAATAATGCGTAGTCCCTTCGGAGTTAAGTTGGTATTATCATATACTTTATTGGTGCAAAACCTGGAAGCTGTCGGATAAATAGTTTCTGCACAATTGCAGTTTTTTGAATTTGATGTACTTTTTTCAAGAAGGTCGTGATGCTCGGCCAGTTGTTCGATTTGAATTTTTCAAAAAGCATTTTGAAGAAGAGAGAAAATACTTGGAATCGTATATTTCCCTGATACCAACAAATGATTTTTAGTGGGTGAAAAACGGTGCCAAACAGGAGCGAAAACGCTCGAGCGCGCCGAGGTAGTCGTAGAGTGGGGGGTCGCTCGCTACGCGAGGAGAAACCTGTATGTATAGTATAATATATACGGTATAATATGTATAGTATAGTATAATATATACGGTATAATACAGATAGGTTTCTCCTCGCGTAGCGAGCGACCCCCACTCTACGACTACCTCGACGCACTCGAGCGTTTTCGCTCCTGTTTGGCACCGTTTTTCACCCGCTAAAAATCATTTGTCGGTATCGTGAAATTATACCATTTCAAGTATTTTCTCTCTTCTTCAAAATGCTTTTAGAAAAATTCAAATCGAACAACTAGCCGAGCATCACGACCTTCTTGAAAAAAGTACATCAAATTCAAAAAACTGCAATTGTGCAGAAACTGTTTATCCGACAGCTTCCAGGTTTTGCACCAATAAAGTATATGATAATACCAACTTAACTCCGAAGGGACTACGCTTCATCTCAAAAATTGACTGAGTTATGAATTTTTGAAAAATTGATGATTTTTTCCGTTTTTTCTACTTTTCTCCGAAACTAATGATCCGATTGAGACGCGTCACCTCTCAATTTTTTCGTCTTTGAATTCTCTACAAAAAGAGCCACTGTAGCTTCACGATTGGATCAATACTTTACATTTTATAAGCGCAAAAGCAAAAATTTTGCTTTTTTTTGGCTATTTTTCGCTTCTCAAAAAAAAACCAAGACGATTCAGGAGCGGCATTTATGATGAAAAACATCTAGGCACTACCTATTATATGACTGCACAGTCAGATTTCAGGTAGTATTTGTGTCACGAAAAAAACCTCTATTGCTTGGCCTAGAATGATAATATGTTTCCTTCCGTCAGCATCTCGATATTTTGCATGTAATCCTTCCACTCGCGCTTCGTTGTGTTGTCCATCTTGCTGGCGATGTGATGCGTGAACAGCGCATCCCATGTGTTTGCCTTTAAGGTTTTCAGGGATCGCGTCAGCCTTTGCGCGTGGTCCAGCAGTTGTCGCAACGCGGGACCCGATTCCTTCTGCATCGCAGGAGTATCTATCAGTGCTTGCGGATTCCTGCTGATCATCAGCTTGTTATTGTTGAATCGTTTCGTTAACAATTCCCAAGCGATTATATAATTTTTGGTATCATAGCCGTAAAATTCGATTTTACGGCCCGTTTTCAGTCCGTAAAATGATTATTTTACGTACGTCCCTACTGAAAATTTCCAGGTGGAAATCCATGGGAAAACATATGAATCCAGGTGGATTTTTGTGGAGTTCCATGGAAATCTATTCAACATCCAGTAACATGAGAAATCTGTATGGATCATTTATGTGTTTTCCATAGAAAGTCTAGTGGAATTGATATACGTATTCTATAGCTATCCTATGGATGATGATAATTGAAATCCATGTGTCTAAATCCATGGAAAATGACATATATAAGTGAAAGATTCTCATAGAAAATCCATACGAATCCCTGGATTTCTATTAAAAAACCATGTAATATTGCCATGTTTTCTCCATGGAAAATATCGTGAAAAATCCAGTTATGATACATGTAATTTCCAGAGATTACATATACCAGACACCATGGATAATTTACTGGATGAGTGCAAGATTCCTTCGAGAAATCTATCGGAATCCACGGATTTCCACGTATAAACCGTATGAAATTAGTAAATCACAACTACGAAGAATGTTGTAGGAAATCCAGCAATGGCACATGTAATTCACAGAGAAAAATTATATGATTTCCAGAAAAATTTTATGGACAATTACAGGGTTTACTATGGAGGATCCACATCAATCTGTGAATTTCTACAGGAATAACATGATAAATTTCCAATTATTATTCCTGGACATAGTCATAGGAAACCCAGCGATCTTACATGAATTTCCCAAAAAGAATCCATAGACAACTACAGGGTTCACTGTGGAGGATCCACATTAATCTGTGGATACCCACAGGAATACCATGGTGGATTTCCGATTATTATTCCTGGGCATAGTCATGGAAAACCCAGCGATCTGACATGAATTTCCCAAAAAGAATCCATAGACAACTACAGGGTTTACTGTGGAGGATCCACATTAATCTGTGGATTCCCACAGGAATACCATGGTGGATTTCCGATTATTATTCCTGGACATAGTCATAGGAAACCCAGCGATCTTACATGAATTTCCCAAAAAGAATCCATAGACAACTACAAGGTTTATTGTGTAAGATCCACATCAATCTGTGAATTTCCACAGAAATACCATAGTGGATTTCCGATTATTATTCCTGGGCATAGTCATGGGAAACCCAGCGATCTTACATGAATTTCAAAAAAAGAATCCATAGATAACTACAGGGTTTACTGTGTAGGATCCACATCAATCTGTGGATTTCCACAGGAATACCATAGTGGATTTCCGATTATTATTCCTGGGCATAGTCATGGGGAACTCAGCGATCTTACATGAATTTCAAAAAAAGAATCCATAGACAACTACAGGGTTTACTGTGTAGGATCCACATTAATCTGTGGATTACCACAGGAATACCATGGTGGATTTCCGATTATTATTCCTGGGCATAGTCATGGGAAACCCAGCGATCTTACATGAATTTCCCAAAAAGAATCCATAGACAACTACAGAGTTTACTGTGTAGGACCCACATTAATCTGTGGATTACCACAGGAATACCATGGTGGATTTCCGATTATTAAGCCCTGCGCACACGACGCTTGTTTTACTGCTGGATTGCCTGCAGGGCGCTGCGATGGCAGCCCTGATGGCGGCCGTGACGGAAAATGACGTCACTGCGTGCTACCTTGCTTGAACGCGTGCTGGGATTCCGTGATAGATCATGTCGTATTTTTCGTGCTGGTTTCTCTGGGATATTAAAGTGTTGACCAATGAGAACGTCGGGCTGTGTCACGTGGATATATATGGCTACCAGGACTACACTGATAGAAGGATTTTTTAATATTCAATAAGATTTATTCATATTTAACAAATGATCTATTAACTCGTATACTTAATAAATATCTGTTAACTGTTAATAAATATTTGTTGTGGACAAAATTGATTTGTTAAATGTTCGAAAGTATTTATTTATATTTAAAAAATCAAAAAATGTTTGCAAATAAATGTATTTATTAACAGTTAAGAAATCCTTCTATCAGTGTACGGAGCCAGGGACGACTCCACAACCTAGGCTTGAATTTATGAAGTCTGTTTTTGAACGGTCACTTCGCATGCATCGGAGCCACCTACAGACCCAACCCAGCAACACACATCGTGTGCAGCCAACATAGCAGAGGAGCCATCATAACGTCCAGCAGAACAGCTCGCTTGGATCCCAGCAGTGAGATCAAGCAGGCAATCCAGCATTGAATCGAGCGTCGTGTGCGCAGGGCTTTATTCCTGGGCATAGTCATGGGAAACCCAGCGATCTTACATGAATTTCCGAAAAAGAATCCATAGACAACTACAGGGTTTACTGTGGAGGATCCACATTAATCTGTGGATTCCCACAGGAATACCATGGTGGATTTCCGATTATTATTCCTGGACATAGTCATGGGAAACCCAGCGATCTTACAAGAATTTCAAAAAAAGAATCCATAGATAACTACAGGGTTTACTGTATAAGATCCACATTAGTCTGTGGATTCCCACAGGAATACCATGGTGGATTTCCGATCATTATTCCTGGACATAGTCATAGGAAACCCAGCGATCTGACATGAATTTCCCAAAAAGAATCCATAGACAACTACAGGGTTTACTGTGGAGGATTCACATTAATCTGTGGATTCCCATAGGGATATCACGTAAAATTTCCAATTGATATCCATAGTGTCCTAGGAAACCCAGCAATCATGCATACATATTAAATCTGGAGAGAATTACAATCATATACTGGAGAGAATCCGTTTAGAGTTACTTTACGGTAATTACAAATGTGGATCCAATACTAATCGTAAATGCATTTCAACAAAATTAGGTCAGGTGAAAAAGTGAACCAGTAATATCAAAAATTATAATATAGCATAACATAAGTAGTCAAGTAAACAAATAGATTCAACCGTATCGATCATAGGCCGTGGATAGATAAACTATAGATATGGCGAAGTACTAAGAAATTCTGTAATGTGGGATTTGGTACTCATTCTTTTATAGTATAAACAGGGTCTACCATTTTAAACAATCCAGCTGATTATCTCGAAAACTAATGGTTACAAAGAAAAATGTTTCGGATGAAATTTGTTGGATTTTGAAGGGGACATTTGATAATAATAGGGGTTTCGAATTTTTATGAGATTTTATGGGGTTTTGATAAGGTAACTTTAGTTTTTCAAATAGAAACCCTTATTTTTTTAGTGCAGATTCGGAATCTACAGAAAAAAATACAATACTTTCATGGAAAACTTTTTTTTTCTGAAAGTCCAATTTTTCATTTTTTTTTTTTTTTTTGTTGAGACTTTTTTTTTTACAATAAAAAAAAAATTTCCATGAAAAATATGAGGTAAGAAAAAAAATATCAAGAGTGAAAAGTTTTCTTATTTTTATTGATTAATCATGGCTAGTCATTTTTTAAATCCATCAATCACTTCGAGAATGTTATTCGTGATATCATCTATAATAATAAATCTGAAATATTTTTAACTAGGGGCCGTCCATAAATTACGTTACGCACTTTAGGGGCGGGGGGGGGGGGGGGGGGGGGGGGGGGGGGGGGTCGAGAGCCTCTGTCACGTAACGCAATTTCTTGCTTTTTTCGTGAACAAATTGATTTTTTATTCGAAATTATTATAATCGTCGGAAATTATGAAAATCCTTATTGTTGACACATGAGAATAAAACCTGGTGTTACGTTACCTCCTGGGGGGGGGGGGGGGGGGGGGTGCTAAGCGTTACGGAGCGTTACATGGGGGGAGGGGCGGTCAAAATCGCCCAAAAAGTGCATTACGTAATTTATGGACGGCCCCCTACAATCATTAGTTTCCGAAATATTCAGCTGGATTGTTTAAAATGGGACACCCTATATGTACGGAGTTTATGGTCGATAGGAATTCATATCACTTAGCCAATCGATTAAAAACTCATATACGTTTTGAATTGTTTATTAGGATATACATAACGGCGATATTTTTGTGGATCAGAACTTACTTAAAGAAATCTGAACTCTCTACATTTCTATAATAGATAAATTAAGTACTTCTCACAAAGCATATGGGGTGTTCCACGTGAAACGGATCGGTTCGAGGAGCGTATGGATTTCCATACGGTTCCATAGTATTCACTGAAAATTTCCAGGTGGAAATTTGAGGATAAAGGCAGGCAACCTAGCCATACATGGCCACCACACCGCACGCGCCCCGCCTCTACGAGCGAGCCAACGCTCTGAGGCCGGCTATCGCCGCACTTACGCGCGACGCCACAACGTGGCGCATCGCAGAAATTTGTCTCGCGAGTAAAGTGATATGTTAATATGAGTATGGACCCTGGTATTCGGCCACTTAATACGACACACTGTGCACCGACTCCTTCGCTAGCACATCATCTAGCGATCGCTGCGACCGCCTTCGTCATCCCGACAAGTCACATATATACGTGTGGAGTTTACCTGCGAAATTGTCTGCTGAAATACGCAATCAATTACTTTTTATTGCCATCCCCTCCACCTGGGTAAATGTCCGCCCAATTACCCTATACACTCCCCACCATCATGCATTTACATGGTTTTCCATTTAAATTTCGAACTGGGAATCTATGGGATCCTATGGATTCATATGCGTACTTAACGATATGGAAATCCATAGGCTCCTATATGGATTCCGTATATGAAATCCCTAAAGATCCCATAGCATCCATCTGATATTGACACCTAGGAATCTTTGTGGAGCCTATGTAAATCTCCATGGTTTTTCATCGGAATTTCGAACTGGGAATCTATGGGATTCTCTAGGTTTTCATGAACGATTGTTATAGGATTCCCATACAAAAATCCATAATTTCACATGGTATTCACGCATGGAAAGCCCCTGGAATTCCATAGAATCCTGTAGATTCCTAGTTCGAAATTCCGATGGAAAACCATGTAGATTTACATGGGATTCCCACATGGATTTTCAGGTGGATTCATCCATGGATTCCCCACCTGGAAATTTTCATTAGGGGTAGGTCCGTAAAATAATTATTTTACGTACATAGGTCCGTAAAATAATTATTTTACGTACGTAGATCCGTAAAATTGACAATTTCTAAAATCAGCCATTTTTCGATGATAAATCATTTATGTCGGTTATTTTTCAATAACAAAACTTTTTCCATCAGTTGACAACACTAATAATAGTATATTATGTGGCATGCCCGTAAACCAAGTGTTTTTCGGCGAGAATAATGATTTCAGGACGAGCTAAAGGCGAGCCGAAGGCGAGCTGGAAGCGAGTTCTGAAATCATTATTCGAGTCAAAAACGGTTTACGGGTGCGCCCCATACTGTATTTTTTTCGAAATAGGTATGAAAAGTCACTTTGACGCCTGTTGAGATTCACTAGACGAAGATGGGGTTATGGTGCGATCTGTCGCGCACTTCGAACCGCGCATCGAAACTGCCGTATAAAGACTTTATATGGCAGCTTTGGAATGCGCACGTCGAACTGCGCATCCAGACTGCCGTATAAAGATTTTATAGGGCAGTTCTGAAACCAACCGTATAAAGTGACACTTTGTGGATCGAAAACAGGCGTCAAAAAGTGACTTTTCAATGCCTATGCCGAAAAAAAAACATTCAGTTTGAATTACCGTGTATTTTTTATTCATTTATGCATCTATTCTTTCCTTTGATTCATTTTATTTATTCATTTTTTTGTATTCATTGATTCATATATTGTTTGTATGTATTTCTTGAGATATTTTTCCTAACTGAGTGCGCAAGATTCGATTTTATTTTTACATTTCATTCTCAACACATTGATTATTCTTATTGTTCAAATGAAATCTATTTTTTCGGTACTCGGGGGGCTTTGCCCCCCGAACCCCCTACCGGGGCTTCGCCCCTGGACCCCTCACAGGGGTGAGACTGATCAATGGTTTTTTAATTATCCATACAAGTTACCTATGCTGTCGAATTTTGCGCAACTCGTTTCACAAAAATGTGTATTTTTGGCGATTTTCATCGTCGCATTGTCTTGTATTTTTATAAAGAGCGATTCTAGTTGTGAATTTTACGGCAAAGATACCAAAAAATAATGTTCGTCACTCGGCCGTAAGATTTCACGGCCTCGCGTGATCCCGGCATACTCGGGCCGTGAAAATCACTTTTACGGCCTTGTAACGAAAAATACTATTTCCGCGGAGGCTGTCAACGAATTAATCACCTCTGCTGCAGTCTCCTTAAGTGAGGATCGCAGGTAATAGAATTTTTGAATGTCTGTTACCGCCGCGTTGTCATGGATCAACGCCTTGAACGTGTCGCGAAAGTTGAGCCACTGGTCATAATTGCCATCGAACTCAGGTAATGCCATGATTGGCAGTTTTATGCGAGAGCCAACACTTGTATGGTTTGCATTCCCCGTACCTGTGGTTATTGTCGAGTTGGGCGTAGCATTGTTGTTCCGTGCCCAGAGCATCTTTGCTTTACCTATTGTTGTAAAGTAGTAATCTTCAAAATTAAGGCGTTCTGTTTCGTGTTCAGATGCCTGGTCGACTTCCTCAATTGTATTTTGGAGTGCGTTGAATTCTGCCATGATTGGTAGTGCATCGTCTAACCGTACTTGCAGGTTGTGGAAGTCTCCTGTTAGTGAGTCAAATGAGTTGAGCCACGTTGCTAGACGAGTGACTCTGCTCTTGAGTAGTCCTCTCGATTTCTTCATTGCGACTAGATCAGCGATCGGATGATCGCGTATGTCGGTTTTATTAGTCCGAACGTGTTGGAAAACAGCTGTTTTCCTGTGGGTGGTATAGGTTACCACATTGATGCCTGTTCGTGAATGTTATTGTCTACAGCTCACTACACGAAAGTCACTTATTATTAAAAAATTGTTTATTCACTACACAAACGTCACTTATCACTAAAAATTGTCTATTCACTTCACAATTGTTTTTGAAGTGTTTGTAAAATCGCGGTTGAGTCACTATGCGCGCACTATTGACCGCACTACTGTTAATAAAGTGTTCGTTAGATGCGGTTTGAGTACTACGCGAACTGCACACCCGTTGTATTTGGATTACTTTTACGTTAAGTATCCGGCTCGAAGGACCAAAATGTTTAATAAAGTGTTATCAGGATTATGTGATCCTGCTTCGGTATTTGTTTTCTCAGTGTGTGTTGAATGTAAGGCAATGAAATTTAATAACAAAGTAATTTATTAAACTCTGGTGACATTACAAATAACGATTATAGATGAAGATTAAATGATTAAAATAGAGATTCGGATAAATGACTGAAAATATCAATAAAGTAAAATTAAAACTAAGCAAGGTGACTTAGTCGATATAATAAAAGAATATAAGTGTATTCAGTGAATCGCGTCTTGACTCCGAGGGTGTAAGTGCACCGCAGCGGAGGGATGTATTGTAACGTTCCGGGATGTTGAGAACCTTCAGGTTATGTCAACATACCGGTGTTACGGGTTCGAGAGTATTTAATATTGCTTTAATTTTAAACACTAAATTATTTACGGACTCCTCAGTACTGGTAGGTAGGGAAAAGGATGGTAATGCCATACAAAAAGCCACCTAACTCAGATTTTTATTATTTATACAATAACTACGCTAATCAACGGACTCAGGCGTCGCTATGACCTCCAAAGCCGTATATCATCTAAACCGAAGGTTTAGGCTACCTCCATAGAACCAGGGTGGCAATCCAAGCCTATGGTCCCTGCTATTGCGATTTTAATAATTAACTGCAGATCCAGGATGCTTTATCCAAGACTGCGATTCAGACTCGGAATCACAACACTTGGCCCTCGAACACGGACTAATGTCGTACGCTCTTGTGTTGATCTTCAAAGCTGCTAACCTTGGCTTGTATTTGGCTTTAAATCAGACAGAATTAAATAAGAAAATGTCAGGTCAATGTTCCAATAGCAGATTCTATTTCCTATGGAAAACCAAAAATACTTAATAATTAATTAATCTATATTTTACAAAGTCTTAATTTAATCCGTGACTACAGCTATTCTGTGGATTTGATTTTAATATAATTTAAATACAATGAGCTCTCCCGGTAGCGCGTTCTTTGATATTTCTAGTTTATTAGTATTTGAAATTTGTCTGATTTCTAGGTATTATCGTTTAATTGAGAATTCTCGAAATAATAGTGAAGTTATAGAAATAGTTATACAAGATATCTAATATAATGACGGTTGAGTCGCTAAATGCGCTCGTAAGATTGGTTGTGAGTCGACTGGGGCTATGCCGCAAGTGCGCTGAGGAGCTGTCTCAGCGCATGCTTTTATACCATTTGACCTACGTCTCTGACGTCACGAGCGTTAGCTCGCAGTACGAGCTAACTCGTTCGGTCTCTGATGTACATGGCTCGACCAATCACAGACGTCGCTGGTCTGTGACGTCTGGACATGTTACATTGCCCCCTTCCATCGATGTGAATTTTCTTTTATAAAATGCTCTGCTGCTCCCGGAAAATTCATATTGATGGACCTTCTCTCCTTTACCGCTGATCTTCTTTAAAGTCTCGCCTGATGATGATTTATAATTTCTTCAACCCGAGCGGGTCTGAGGAATCGAAGTGTACAATATACTCCGGTACTGTGGGGTTGATAAAAGGTGTCAACTCCGGCCTTGGTGCTTTTTGCATACCCGCACTTCGTTCTCTTAATGCATCCGGCATCGGTGGCGGTTCCCTGTTGGCTTGGTTGATTGGGACACCCCCTTTTGTCGACTGGATCTTCCTCCGCATCACAGGCACATACGGTCGATGAGAATCAATAAACGCATACATCTTTTGTTTGTAAACACGTCGCTCTTCGTCGGTACGATCGACTATGTCGATCTTCTGGGTTTCCCACGGTAAGTCCAATTTCATGTTATTGTCGTCTTTTCTCTCCGGTGTGTCTTTATTCAAACTAATCTTCTCTCCCTCTTTCAGGATTACATCTTCGGTTATTCTTGGTCGTTTCACTAACTGAGTGTTCAACTCACTAAGTTCCTTTTCGATCATTTCCTTGATGTCTTCAATGTCCTCTTCCGTCAGGTGAGTATTAATATTTACGTCATATTCAGGTATTGTCATATCATTGTTGTTCATGTCCATGATTATTCTTTCAGGTGCTGGTGTTGCCTTCTTCAACCAGTTTTTATCACGTGGAGTCATGGTGTCTCTACCAGGTCTGGTTCTTCCATAACCACTACAAAATCTCCCGGTTGAGTGCAGTACTTTGAATCGAGGATCCCTTGAATGCACCTCTGTATCGATGACCTCCGTCTGAACTCCCTTGTCTTGCACGCTTACGTATCCATACATTTTGCTTGTCTGAGCTCAACTGATTAGTGTTCGGTAAGCACCCGCTTTCCTAACCTAATTTGACATTATTTGTATTGTGGCTAAGCCCGCTAATCCTACCCTCATAACAAGATTTGGCTAATTTTGTATTCATTGCTTGTCACCATATCCCGGGTAACAATTTGAAGTGGCAGCCGTATGGCCGCTACATGGCCAACCGACCAAGCCAATGTGGCCGCCATGTCAGCCGACCCCGGTTTTATCATGGCTAGTACCTGGCAACGACGACCAAACTACGTCGCTCCTTGATGGCAGCTAGGTGGATAAACACAGGGCTGGTAACTGGTCACTTTTTTCACTATTTATCACTTTTTTTAAAAAAGTCACTTTTTGTCACTTTTTTCGACCAAATGGTCACTTTTGTCACTTTTTTCGTCACAACCGGCATTGAATTTTTTTTTTTAATTTTATCTCTGGTGTTATAGGGGTTTATTTCTTTGTTTTATTATTCGTGTCAGGATAATTTCGGGACGGGTGATTTCCTTATTATTAGAATGACCGTTAGACGTTATGCCGGCAATCAACTTTATTTATCAATTAGATAAGACGACACAACAGAAATCTCGTATTCGGGACCGCAGGTCCCAGATTTAACAATAACACTCTTAATTGGATATATATATATAATTTAACATGCACGCGCGACTTAAACTAATTGGTACGTTTACCGTTAATCTTACGTTTTACGCTCGGAACTATATCGCACGTCTAATCTGATTCACTATACCTTGCGTACTGACTCTCTGGCATTCTTCGCTCTCGTTCGACGGACCTAGCGGACTTTGTCCTCACATACTTTTCGTATTATCGTTACGCTTATACATTTGCTAATCCATATTGTCCTACACACACACACATACACCTACATTCACATTCGATTTCGGTCGGTCGCTAACACTCGGCCATCCTCGTCTGTAGCTCGTCCTCGGGCGAAAGGTCGGTAACGTAAGCGCCGTATCTTTCTGTAGGTCGGCGGTTGCGTTTTGTTCTGGTTGTTGTTCTCTCTGGTTCGGGAGGGGGGTACTCGTCTGTTACATCAGGAGTTTCCTCGCGTTCGTTATCCGTTGAGTTCGGAATTTGCAGATCGTCTACATCAGATGACGCGTCGTCAGCGTCGTTGTCTTCTTCCGCTTCATGCGGGCGCCAAATTTTTAGTTGGCTGGCGTGAGCTGTGGAGGCATACCTTTGACCTCGTTGATCTTCTCGCAGATCGGCTACAACGTATGTATCTCCTCGCAAAACCTGTGTGACGGATAATGGTCCTCGGAATTTGCCTTGGAGTTTCGTAGACTCTCCCGTTGCAGTCGGTGCCGTCTTCATAAACACGATATCTCCTACGTGGAAAAGTGCATTCTTTGATCGGTTACGGTCATATCGTGCTTTATAGCGGAGCTGTTCCTCAGCGATTCGCCCTCGTGCCTCCTCTTGTAATATCGCCGGTTGAGTGTACCTTGTCTCGTCCTCGATAGTTAGTTTACGCAGCTCGCCCTCGTCGTGTCGTGCTGCGTAACCGTACAAAAGTTCGAAGGGACTCTTTCCCGTCGTTGCGTTTATGGACTCGTTAAGGTTGCGTTGTACTTCTTTCAATTTGGTGTCCCAATCTCGACCTTCGTCGTCTTCTATGCTGGCTTGCACCGCTGGTATCAGCGTGCTATTAACTCGTTCAATCTGACCGTTCGCCTGCGGGTGTCGCGGTGAATTTAGAGTGTGGCGTATACCGTGCCGTTGACAAAATTGTTCGAATTGCTTCGCGGTAAAACAAGTACCTCGGTCGGAAATTATACGAATTGGAGCACCGTAGGTTAGAACGAATTCCTCCATTACGCGCACTACATTCACAACTTTCGTATTACGCACAGCTCGCAGAATGACAAATTTCGTCAAGTTGTCGATCAAGGCAAGGACGTATTTATTTTGCTTCCGTGTTGTGACCAATGGTCCGAGATGATCGATGTGGATTATCGCAAAAGGCCGCGTCCCGGGGGGGGTGGGGTGCAACAATCCGGCTTGTTTTCCTGTCTTGCTCTTAGTGATTATGCACTGCAAACACGCCTGTATGTGCTGTTTAACGTAACGACGAACGCCCGGAAAGTAATAATATTGTAGAACTTTGTCAATTGTTCGATCGACGCCTTGGTGACCCTGTAGGTCATGGAAACGCACGATAAGTCCTTTGCGCATAGTCTTCGGTACCACATATCGCAATTTTTGTGCATCGTCTTTGTATAGTATACCGTCGCGACACACATAACCGTTCACTTCGCTTATTTCACTTTTCGATCGCGCACTCATTTTTTTCATTAGAATTTCCTTCTTACGCCGTAATTCCTCATCGGAATATTGGTACATTATTATTTCATCTACATCATTCGTTACAGTGAATATTTCACTCAATCGTTCAGATATATCACACTCACTCTCTTCCGGATTTGTCGGGGCTCTACTTAAAGCGTCCACGTGTAATAGTTTCGTGCCTGGCCTGTGAACTATTTCGAAGTCGAATTCACTGATTAAGTTATGCCATCGTATTACTTGTGGATTCTTTGTCTTTTGAGTGCTAAGATACAGCAAGGCCTGACAATCCGTGACTATCTTAAATGGTATGTTGATCAACAGATTTCGTAGGCGGGATACCGCCCAAACTATTGCTAGTAGTTCTAACTTACTCGAATGATAGTTTTTCTCGGTCTCGCTTGTACGACGACTTATCGCATATACTAGGTGCAGTCTATTATCTGTACCTCGTTGTAATAGCATCGCGGCGAGGCCCTTGGAGCTGGCATCGGTATGCAATTCCGTTGCATGTCTCGCGTTGAATGCCTGAAGGATCGGTTTATTCACAAGCACACTCTTTAGTTTCTCGAACGCCTCGATCTCATTTTTATCCCAAGTAAAGGGTTGATTCGCTCGTAATAACTTATGCAGGGGTTCCGCGATCTGTGCGAATTTAGGTACGAATCTGCAGAAAAAACTAGTCATCCCTAAAAATCTACGTACTTCGTGAACGTTTTTAGGGGTTGGGAATGCAGCTATCCCTCGTATTTTGTGCTCTCCCGGTTCTATTCCATCTTTCGAGATTTCGAAACCGAGATAGTCCACTTTTGTTTTCAAGAATTTACATTTTGATAATTTGATCGTTAATCCGGCCTTACGTAATGCTTCGAATACTAGAATAAGTCGGTCTTTCAGATCCGACCAATCCTTCGCGGGTATGAAAATATCATCTAAGTAGAATAATACTACCTGACTTCTTAGCGGGCCTAAAGCCTTGTACATAGCCTTAGAAAAATAGAACGGGCTATTCATAAGTCCGAACATCATACGTGTAAACTCTCCTGTTTCGTCCGGGGTAATAAATGCGGTTTTCGCGCGAGCTTCTTTGGATAAGGGTACTTGCAGGTAACCATGAGCTAAGTCTAGCGTTGTATAAATTGAACTATCGCCTATCTGAGCTAAGTGATCGTCTAGATCAGGTAGAGGAAAGTGCATTCGTTCCGTTTGTTTATTTAGTTTGCGGTAATCTACTACTAGTCTAGCCTCTCCTGTCTTCTTACGAACTAGCAAGACAGGACTCGCGTATGGCGAGTCGGTTTCGGTCACGATCCCTTCATCCTTCCATTCTCTTACGATTTCTTTCATAGTTTCACGCTCCGAGTTGCTCGCACGATACGGTTTGCTAAATGCAGGCATACTACCTGGTATCTCTTTTATATCCATCTCTACCTCACGTGCACATCCTAATTCATTCATACTTAATGCGACACAGTCGCGATAACTATTGATTACACTTAATAAGTCCTTTACTGTTTCTTCCCTCTGATCCTCACCTACGTCGATGTCGTCTCGTTGTATCGGCCGTCGTGTCGATGTTTGCTCTCGTGTTGGTACGCGTGTAATCTCTCCGCGTACGTGTATGTTTTCTTTCGTTAATGTCAGTGTGTCCTTACTGAGGTTCAACACAGGTAATTCGTATACCTCACTGTTATTCGATATTTCAATAAAATTGACAGAACGCGGTGCCAATTCAATGTCACTCACCACATTACGA
This sequence comes from Tenthredo mesomela, assembly GCA_943736025.1. Lineage (NCBI taxonomy): Eukaryota > Metazoa > Arthropoda > Insecta > Hymenoptera > Tenthredinidae > Tenthredo > Tenthredo mesomela. Next base: position 32,050,662 of record OX031016.1, read on the forward strand.
TCCTGCCTTTCGTCGCTGTCTGTGACAGTATCGCCAGTAAGGTCCATTACGGTATTTCTTTTGAATATCAACTCATCACCTATTTTATGGTACTCTACATGCGGAGCTTCGGTAAATGTTCGTCCCACTAGGACATCTACAGCTTGTGCATCGTCCGGCACGATTCGTAGTATCACGTCATCGACCACTACATTGTCCACGTTCACTGTTGCTCGCACAATACCTGGTGATTTCACCTTAAAATGGTTTGGACCAAAACTTTTTAATTCACAAACCACTCGTATCACTTCAAACTGTTCTAGTAGTGCCACGGAGGCTTTTATGGTGCACTCCGAGCTACCCGGATCGATTAACGCGTTAAGTTCACTCCCGTTCACACGGATAACCTTTAGGTATTTGTTCACAGCGTTACGATCGGCGCTGCCGATTTGGTTGACTTGTTTTGTTTCCGTACTGTTTGACACTGGACAGTGTCTCTGCGTATGCCCTCTTCCCTTGCATTTCAGGCACAACAGTTCTCTTCGCGGTTGGGTGCAATGTTTGGAAATGTGTCCGTAAGTATTGCAATTATAACACTTGGGTTGTCCTTCTTGATTCGTTAACGGCGGTCGCGTGTCTGCGTTACGCTCGGCCGTGTGTGTTCCTGCAGGCTTCTTCGATGTATTTGTCTGACTCGAAGAGGTCGCAGCTGGCTTGTGTTTATTTGTATTTGCAGGTTCTCTTATGTTCCGAAGACGCTCGGTACGTTGCTTCACCATTCGCTCATATGTTAACATATCATGCAGCAACTCATCTCTTGAAGCGTGTGTACGGGCTGCCATCGCGTTGCAGATTTCTCTGGACCATAGTCCTACTAGAATTTGTTCTTTGGCATCGTCAGTTCCCAATCCGATATCGTTACATAATTTCGCCTTTGTGTGGAAGTACGCGCTCAAGGATTCATCTTTTTGCTGAATCCGTTCGGTCATTCGTTTCCAGCGTAATGTCGTACTATCCACCGTTATAAAGGTCATGCGGAACGCATGCTTGAACATTGGCCATGTCGTTAATTCGCGTGTCTTCATTCGGAACCATTCTTTTGCGCCCTCCTTTAGATGCGATCTAGCTGCTTCTAGAGCGAAGTTATCTGGCCAATGATGCAGTTGCTTCATGCTCTCTAACATTTCAAGCCATTCTCTTGCGCGGATGCTACCTACATCACCTGTGAAATCGCCAATATTGGCGCTAAGATCTGGCATTATATGATACGTTGGTACCATCGGTTGTGTGGTCTCATTGTGACGCGTTGGCATCGTCAATGTTGTTTGGCCTTCGATGTGACGTGTGCCATCCCCAATCGTGAGTCGGGTTAGCAGTCTCTCTAGTAGCATGTCTCTCCTTCTTCCTTCTTCCACCATAACCCATATAGCGGATTCTAGCGACGGTGTTCCTCCGGCTGATCGGTTGCGCGCGCCGTGGTCACCGTCGATCTGTTCTTCTATGTCCATGTCATGTGAGAACTCGTTATCTAATTGGCCGTTCGGATTTAATCCTGGACGGTTAATTGCGCCAGAAAACTGCGCACTGTGTCCATCTCGAGGAGGAAGGCCTCCTGCGGCTCCTGGTCCTGGTCGAACTGAATTTTCGTTGCTATTTCGCGAATTGTCGAAATTATTTGAATGCGACATGTTTCCCAATTGCGGGGATCTTAAGGTTTTACGTATATTCTGATAAAATCGTTCGAACTCGTCTACTGGTACCGATTTTCCGTCACCATTCATTTTCACTTTAATTCACTTAGTTTTGCGTACGCGCACGCGGTAACTATTTTTCGGCCTTCGGCGGCCATTTTCGCACCCGTTTGTCCGTTATTCAAATACTACCCGTCGCGAACTACACTTTGCCGATTCACGAATTTTATCGCGGTTTGATGCGCGTTGTTGCGGGTATATCCCACTTCTGAATTGTTATAGGGGTCTATTTCTTTGTTTTATTATTCGTGTCAGGATAATTTCGGGACGGGTGATTTCCTTATTATTAGAATGACCGTTAGACGTTATGCCGGCAATCAACTTTATTTATCAATTAGATAAGACGACACAACAGAAATCTCGTATTCGGGACCGCAGGTCCCAGATTTAACAATAACACTCTTAATTGGATATATATATATAATTTAACATGCACGCGCGACTTAAACTAATTGGTACGTTTACCGTTAATCTTACGTTTTACGCTCGGAACTATATCGCACGTCTAATCTGATTCACTATACCTTGCGTACTGACTCTCTGGCATTCTTCGCTCTCGTTCGACGGACCTAGCGGACTTTGTCCTCACATACTTTTCGTATTATCGTTACGCTTATACATTTGCTAATCCATATTGTCCTACACACACACACATACACCTACATTCACATTCGATTTCGGTCGGTCGCTAACACTGGGTTTCATAATTTCGTGAAAAATGACGAAGCTCGTGTTTTGGTTATTACTATAGAGGAGGTGAGGCGGGCGAATCAGCGTAGTGCGAATAGAAAGAGTAAGAAGACCGATTAATACATTACTATTACTGAATCGGTTTTCTTTCTCTTTCTATTCGCACTACGCTTCCACTTACACGCGGCCCTATATGCCTCACCTCCTCTATAGTAATATCTCTATGGTTGAGTGCGCCGTGAGCGTTAAGTCGTTAAAGGAAGAGAGAGAGAGAGAGAGAGAGAGAGAGAGAGATAGATAGATAGATAGATTGTTTATTTATGTCTATGGCAATTTTAGACAATGATGACAACAAGCCGCAATGCATTACAAAAAAAAACTGCACTTTGGCTATGACATAGAGGACAGGAGTACTTAACAGCTAGTGAGAGTAAGACTAGATTAGACTAGATAAAAACTAGAAACTAAACTAAAACTAAAGCTACACCTAACGAACACGAGCTGGAAGATAGTGAGGGAGCCTAGGAAGGGGCATCCTCGGTGCCTAGCAGGTGAAGGAACAGGCCGTGTTTAAAAGAGGCAAGCGAAGGCGCGACCTTGAGCTCTGAGGGGAGAGAATCCCAGTGGCGAATACCGGCCACCGCGAACGAGTTGCGGAAGGTGTCGGTCCGAATGCGCGGAGTAACGAAATCGCTCCTAGGAGCACGCGATGGGCGAGCGGCGGCGGAATCGGGCTCACGGACAACAAAGAGTTCACGTAGATAGGCGGGCCGACCAGAGCGCAGGATGACGAACATTTGGCAGAGAAGGAAATAAAGCCTCCGGTTCTTGACTCGAAGCCAACCGAGCTCCCTACGAAAGGGCGTGATGTGCGCGTCACGTGGAACACCACAAACAAAACGGACACAGGTGTTCAGAAGCCGCTGAAGTTTAGAATCCAGACCGGAAGGAAGATCGGCGAAGGCCACACAACAATAATCAAACAACGGAAATATCAGGGTGGTAACCAACATTTTGCGCAGATTCTTGGAGAGTAACCTACGAGACGCAGATAGCTGCCTGAGGGTGCCGTGCACGCGGTTAGATATAGAATTTACCTGGGATACCCATGACAGTTTAGAGTCAAGGATGATTCCAAGTCACGCACACTATCAACGTACGGAATCAGGAGACCATCAAGACGCACGGCTGGAAGAAGATCAAGTTGAAGCCTGGAGATATAAGAACCGCTGCCAAGGATCATCGCATGAGTTTTCGCGACATTAAGACGGAGAGACGAAGATTTAGACCAGTCCAGGACAGCCTGGACATCTTCATTAACACGAGCAATGGCATCCTGAGCCTTCTCCGGCGGAAACTGGTAATACACCTGCAGATCGTCTGCATAGACCAGGTGGCTACTATGGTTAAGGACTGCAGAGATGTCGTGAATAAAAAGGGAGAACAATAACGGTCCCAGAACTGAGCCCTGCGGTACACCAAGATCGAGATTCGCCCAGGAAGAGAGTAGGCCGTCAGGAGACGCGACCGCTTGCATCCTGCCCTCAAGATAAGATGCAATCCATCGGATGACATCCTGAGAGAGATTGAAGCTGACAAGTTTGTTGAGCACGACTGCATGCGAAATCGTGTCAAAGGCCTTGGAGAAGTCGAAGAGGACAAGGACGGTAAGACTACGCTCATCAATTCCCCTACGAACATCCTCGGTGAGTCGGAGAAGAGCGGTTTGAGTGCTGTAGCCGAGACGGAAGCCGGATTGCCGAGAATCGAGTAGGTGATGATGTTCGATAAAGGAGGAGATTTGCTCGTGGACTACCCGCTCAAGAACTTTAGATCGCAAGCAGAGGTTAGAAATCGGTCGAACTTGATCCAGCGAAGAGGGCGACTTGACCTTACCTAACGGCAACACGCACGCTCGCTTCCAGGCCTCCGGGAATACAGCAGTCGAGAGAGACCGGTTGAGGAGAGCCAGGAGGTAAGGAAAGACGACCGGTAGCGCGAGTTGGACATCACGGAGCGATAGGTCGTCAAAACCACGAGATTGCGATGAGAAGTGGCTAATAGCTCGGAGAAGTCCAGCTGGAGAAATATCCTGGAAGTAGAACGCCGAATCATCGTACGCAGGAGGCGGGAGTGTAGCGAAGAACTCGGCAACCTCCGCTGCGGACGAGGGGCGCTGAGAGATAGACGCAAAGTGACAATTAAGGTCATCAACTGTGAAGTCCCCATAGTCGTTGGTACGGACCGGCGCGATGCCAAGATCACGAAGCTCCCTCCAGAGAGCTCGAGGTTCCTGAATAGAGGTCAGCCGGTTAGCAAAGAACTCTGCACGCGCGGTAGAAATGCGCCTGTGAAGGACGAGAGGAGAGAGAGAGAGAGAGAAGGTAATTTATTTGATCCTGGAGCAAGGCTCCCTAAGGACCACAGGCATCATACAGTTACAAAATAATGAAATAATGAAAAAGATAAAATTAAGAAACAACAATTACAAAACAGAGCGAAAACATTGCCAAAAATATACTAAAAACAATAAATCAATGGTCGGTGGTCAGTGAAGTCGGTAGGAGGCGAGCTATGCAAAAAGAGAAGCGAGATGTAAACAAAATAATACAAAATAATACAAATAATACAGAATAATACAAGAAAATAACCGTACAGAAGCGTGATTCGAAAGATGAGTAAGGAAGATTACAGAATAAGAAATAGAGATCGGAAAATGATAGAATAATAGACTAGCGATAAGAGACTTCCAAAAATCAGACTCTGCTTGAGTTGCACGGCCGAGGACGAAGCACCACAGGGAAGTCAGAGTGACAGCTTTGCCAGGTCTGTTGACGGTAACACCGTAACGGGCCTAGCAGCATCTTCCTTTCTGATATGCACAGCTTCGTTAAAAATCCAAACATCCCTAGTCCGAAGAAAGGGAAATCGTTCAAGGACCTTCATGCGTAGCTGGTGTAGCTGCATCGGGTAACGACGATTTATATAAACTCTACTATCCAGGTATGACTCATTCCCAGCGAATGCACACGTTCTCAGTTCCGGCTTCAATTTCTTAGCAGCGATGAGTCGATCACACTGCGCTTTCGTCGACAACTCAAGCAAGATGGCACGAGAGGCAATCCTACCACCCGCTCCCGTAGAGGTCCTCTTCCTAGTCGGTACCTTTCGACCCATACGCTCCACTCTGACGACATCACAGGGAGACAAGGTGAGCTTCAGTGCACTAGCTAAGCGTGACACAAGCCCTGGCAGATCTTCCTCATCTTCACTTGAGGACTCAGGAACACCAGTGATAACGACTTGGCCAGCCATATCCCGACAGGCGAGGTGAATCAGAGTAGCCTGATCCGTCTGAGATAAACTAATGGAGGAAGGCCTACTGGCAAGTTGGTCCTCAATAGCCTGCATGCGAGTCATACTCGACGCTGCCTCCGCCATCATTTTGTCCAGATCAGTTCTAACACACGCCACTGACGCCCGAACTTCAACAAGCTCTGCCTTGAAGGCAGTATTATCGGCTACCAACGCATCGACCTTGTCAGTAAGACTCTTTAAGGTAGTCGCAATCGTGTCCACCTTATTTGCGGTCACATCGACTGTGGATAGCCTAGCATTAATGGACCTCAGAATAGCCAGTTGATCGGTAGCAGACTTGCACACCGGGCAATCGACACGCACCGCCTCACTTGCATCTTTGACTCGTTCTAATCCCAGTCTTACTCGAACACAACATACGTGAAAATTGTGCTTACACGAGGCACTGGTGACAACTCCGTCGGTTACCTTAACCACTTCCATAAAACACAGCGCACACATTGGTTTCGGCATGGTGAAGACGTTAAAGCTGCGACGTGGATTTTTCCTGGTCCTCAGACCAGACCGGAAAGCTAGTCTGAGAACCGTCCACTCGACAATTGGCCAACTGAAAATTAATAATAAAACAAAGATGCTGGGCGCCAGGCTTATAATCGCCAATTTCTGAAAATCTTACTAATAAAAAAAAACACACTACAGATACTTGAGCGCCGGCTAGCGTCAGTACCGCGGAGAGGGGTCGGGATTTTGAAGGATTAGCGGGGCGTTGATTAACGACTCGATGTAGTTGAATTTAATAAAAAAAAATAGAATTTATTCAAGAAAAATAGAAAATAGAAAAATATAGAAATTAACAAATCGTGTACCCGGAGGTACTTCCTCTCGGTTATAAAACGGCTACAGGTCGTGTAAAGGCGACCTGGCCACGCTTGACGAGTTTTACAATAATAAATAATTAACAGCTTCCACGTAGGATAGCAATAACAAGGAAAAATATAGCAAAATTAAATAACTCGACAAATTTGGTCCTCATAGGACAATAAACTAGCTAAAACACTAGATACTTTCCACGAGGAATATTAACAATCTTAAAACTAACGATGAATAAGCCTAAGGCTCGAAACAATAAATAAGATAACAAAATAACAAAATAACAGACTAGAATCGGAAGGCTCGCGAATCAAACAAATTTACAATACTAAAGAATCGCCTACGTGATCGTTAGTCGTTTTGGTGTGACTAACTCGCCTCCGAGAGGCGAAGCCTCCCGTTAAAGAAAACTTACTCAAAAGAGTTATTATTTACAAAAATTATTAAAATTAACTTAACCTAACTCTGCGCCTAGCGCGACCAAACATTCAATTTCAATAATAATTCTGGAATTTCAAATCAAGACCCGAAATCTAAACAAAGAGACTCGACTAAGCCTCTGGCTTCGTCTCTCCCCGCGGGAGGAAGAGAGCGCGACGGTGACGGACTAAATCTATCTTTGTCGCACTCGTGTACGAAGGATACGAACTCGAACAAAATATAAAGTACCCGAATTTTCTATAAAATAAAGACTCGAACTATTAACTCTAGTACATGGGGACACTGGTGACGGCCTACCGGTCGGAGATCGGCTTAATTCGATTCCCAAAAATATTAATTAGCCTCGTGGCTGTACCAAGGCAAGATGGCTGACGGCCGTTGCCGGATTCAAATTAGCATGGGTAAGAATAGCTAACGCTTACCGTCTTCCAGCCAACAGAGAAAAAGGATTTTCTCCAGACCAAAATCCATCCTCGCGGATTGCCACAGACCCTCGAAGGTTGTATTTAGGCACCACACACACACTCCAGAATTTAGCTAATTATTATTGCCCACGGGGCTTGAATATACGGAAAGATTTCTTTGAACAACAGGCTACGCAAAGATCAAAACACACAAGTGTCTTAGACGCTAGTCTATCGCAGAGTGTTTAGACCACATGGCGCCGGTACCTAAGCGCCCTCATTAGGCGATAGATTATTGATTTTCGCATCGACTGGAGGATCTCTAACTATGGCGACTTGTTGTCGCTACGCGCGAATTTCGAAGTTCCCCACGATGTTAGAAGCTCGCTAAATCGGAGGATCACGGGTTGTAGATTCTTCTTGGTGGCGGGAATCTCTTCCGCCACCGATATCCCACGATGTAGAGTGCCTGAGACACTCCCCCGTGTCCTCACTGTCGATGGTGGAGGTAGCCCTGCAGTGGCTAGCCTCCTGAGCTTTTTGGTGGCGTTCGTCGAAAGGGATCCCCACAGTCGGTATTTGGCGTCGTGCGTCGGTTTGGTCGTGCTTCTGTCTGTGTGTTCGCCTTCGTATAGGCCTCGTCTCCCACATGTCAGAGAAAAGTCGTAAAAGAAAACAAAAGAATAAATAATATGCTCGATAGTTTTTAGTCGGTCACGGTCGCCTCTCGGAATTTTTGCCAGGCCTCAGGGCCATCCTAAACATTCATACCATAAAACAGTCACTCCGCTAGGGTCGTCCAAGGGGTAAGGAGCGCCTTGTAATATGCAATGTTACAACTCCCCCCCCCCTTAGACGGACCACTGGGGCGGAAGCGCTAGCAAAACTGACCCATGGACCGAACTCCGAGTGGCGGCCGCACACCGCGTCTTACGTCTATCGACTCTACTGAGTCTGAATTATCTAACGTAATACTGTAGTGCAATTTAAACTTTCTCCCGGGAAGGAAAAAAAATGGAAAGGTACTTTAGAAAACTCCCGGTGTAATTTTTTAAGTCGCCACCTGCTACTCTCCTCCTGCAGAAGGCAGAAAGACCGAAAACGTAGGGGATGGTTCAACTCCCCGCAATGAGAAAAAGAAAAAAAAAACGAAAAGCAAAATGAACGACTAATTTATAATCTCAAAAACTCGAAATCTAGAAAATTGCACATAAGAAAAACAAAAGAACTTTATCAATTTTCATACCATTAATTATACCACCAAAGAAAACAAATAAAATAACAGACTACGAACGAACAAAACAAAACGGACGAAAGAAAAAAAAACAATCACACATTCTACCCCTCGGGGTGCAAGAGATCACATTTCCCTAGATCCTAATTCCCCAACTAAATTTCACACGAAAATCGAAAACACCGGACGCACAAGAAAAAAAAACGGTTATCTCAAGCCTCGTCGGAGGATAGATCCTCGTCCTCGGATTCGCTGAGATTTACATCTACCTCTGGGGCGACGTACGGCTTAAAATCTTTGATGTGGTGTCGACCGAGTTTCCTACCTGTCACATCCTCCAGTTCATAGACGACCGGAGACACGACTCGCGTCACGATGTACGGTCCCTCGAACTTGGGAGCTAGTTTCGCAGCTACGAAATTTGCAGCAGAGGATAGGATTCGCTTACGCTTCCAGACTCGATCTCCCACCTTATAATGACCGTCTCGGTGACGCCGATTATAGTATTGCGCTTGCCTAGTGCGTGCCGTTTGTAAGTGTCGCGTCGCGAGGTCTCTCAGCTCTTGCAGTCGCGTCATTCGCTCAGCCCATTTTGCTGGACGCGGTTCTGGAATTGTGGCTGGACCCTCTTCGTTACGTCGGAGTTGTACTCGAGGTCTGGGTTCACGGCCGAGATTCAAGAAGGCTGGGCTCACTTTTAGCGAACTATGTACCGCGGAATTATATGCGAACCGAAATTCGTGTAGGTGCACGTCCCACTCGCGGTGGTCTTTTTCAATATACGCGGTGATCATAGTTTTCAAGACTCGATTTACCCTCTCGACCGGATTCGCCTGAGCGTGGTACGGGGGTACGTGAGCGTGTACGATGTTGTACTCGGCGCACATGTCATTTATGGCTTTATTCGCGAACTCAGTTCCGTTATCAGTGAGAAATACCTCCGGGGTACCCCAACGGGACAGAATTAAATCTTCAAACGCGACGATAATATTTTTGCCATTGGCTTTGCGCAAAGGCGTACATTCCACCCATTTGGTAAAGAGGTCTTCGAAAACCAACAGATACTCGTAGCCTGAGCGGCTACGCGGAAACGGACCCATAATGTCAGCCGCGACGACTGCCCACGGTTGATCGACTACGCGTTCTCCCATTAATCCGGCGGGCGGCGCTTGTTCCACTTTACATTGCTGGCACCGTTGGCACCTACGGACCGCTACGACGATATCTCTAAACATCCCGGGCCAGTAATATTCCTCGCGGACTCTAGCATACGTTTTCTCTATGCCGAGATGTCCAGCCTGCGGGTCTTCGTGTGCCTCAGTAAATACCTGAGCTCGGTGCTCGGCTGGTAATACTAATTTCCACGGATTAAGCTCTTCCACCATTGGTTCTGTCACCGGATTCGGTCGCAAGTAATACAGCCGGCCCTCGTGGACCGACCACTCTCTATATTTCTTGGGGGTGGCTAGCACCTCTTGTACCCGGCGAGTGTACCACGGATCTTGAGCCTCGTTTATTGCGGCTAAATGTTCGGCAGTGAGGTTCTCGACCTCATCTTCGTACATTCCGTGATAATGCATCGGGTACATGGTGCATGGCTCCCTTCCGGTGTACGACGTCGAAGTCATACTCCAGGAGCTCCAAGGCCCATCTTGCTAAACGACCGGTCGGATTATGCAAATTATGTAACCATCGAAGGCTACTATGATCAGTTATGACAGTAAAATGATACCCCTCGAGGTACGCGCGAAATTTCTTTATAGCCCAAATTACGGCTAAGCACTCCTTTTCCGTCACCGAGTATTTCCGTTCGGCTTCCGAAAGAGTGCGACTCGCATATGCTATGACTCGTTCGACCTCGTGGATCGTCTGAGTCAAGACAGTGCCAATTCCAAAGTCGCTGGCATCTGTCTGTACAACAAAAGGTACGCGAAAATTAGGACAAGATAATACCGGGGCGGTTGTTAACGCGGATTTTAATTCTGCAAAAGCTTGATCTTGAGCTTCACCCCATTCCCACCGTTTATCTTTACGTAAAAGCCGCGTTAATGGCTCCGAAGAGCCCGCGAACGCTGGAATAAATCGGCGGTACCACGAGGCCATCCCTAAAAACCGTCGCAATTGTTTCAAGTTCCGTGGTGGCGGATAACTAACAATCGGTTCGATCTTGTTGGGGTCTATTTGCAATCCCTCGTTATTAACTCTGAACCCCAAATATCTCACCTCGTCTCTACAAAACTCACATTTATCAGGATTTAATGTTAGACCCGCTCTCGCGATCTGATCAAAGACGCGTTTGAGCCAGTCCATATGTTTTACGAAATTATCTGTTACTACAATTATGTCATCCAAATACGCGAAGACATGCGGTTCCATGTCCGGTGTAATTAATTTATCAATCAGTCTTTGAAACGTCGCGGGGGCTCCCGTGAGTCCGTATGGCATTCTAGTGAATTGAAATAAGCCTTTGCCCGGGGCCGTAAATGCAGTGACTTTCCGACTGTCTGGGTGCAAGGGAATCTGATGATACGCTTGACTCAAATCAATCGTCGAAATGTACCTCGCGGCACGTAATTTATCTAATATCCCATTAATATATGGAATTGGGTAGGCATCTTTCTTTGTGACGCTATTCACTTTACGAAAATCTAAACAAAAACGATAACTCCCATTCGGCTTTTTGACCATTACGATAGGGCTCGACCACGCGCTTTGGGAAGGCTCGATCACCCCCTCGGCTAACATCCGATCGACTTCAGCATGAATCGCCGCTTGTACTACTGGCGAGACTAAGTAATATCTTTGTTTAATTGGAGGATTTCCCTGCGTATCGAGAGTATGTTCCGCTAGACTCGTTAGTCCTAGGGGTCCCGTAACCGCTGGTAATTCCCGCTCCAAAAACTCTTCCAGTACCGTTTTCTCCGCTGTTGTTAGCTCTGCTATTCCGTAGCACACGTCAGCTGACCCCGTGGTCGTTGTTAAAGTCTCATTGAAAGAGCTTGTGCCGTCTGGTCCGTCTTTTAAACGCCAAGTATCGTATCCACCATACATCTCCAACCCGAATAACCGAATAAAATCCATCCCGAGGATGCAGTCCCACGCTAAAGACGGAAGGATTCGAATCTTAAGCTCGTGAGTTGTTCCCAACAGTTCTATTGGCACGCTAAATTCTCCCAAGACGGCTTCAGTATCGCCGTTTGCCAATATTACACGTCCGAAGGCTGGTTGGTCTAACGGCCGACCGTTTTCTTCGGCAATTTTCTTACCTGAAGCTCCTAAGAAGCTTCTTGAGGATCCGGTGTCTATTAGCGCGCGAACGTTTGAGTCTCCGATTTTGACATTTATAAACCAGCGTGGTTGCAGTTCGAGAGTCTGCATCGGAAAGCATTCGGCATATGTCTCGGTTGGATTCCTGGGACTCGGATTTATTGTCTTGGGGGACTCGTTGTCCCCTGTCGAGACTCCCCGTTTTCGTTTCCCGGAAAACAGCGTGAACACGTGGTCGCAATTTCCCCCTTTTTACCACAATGGTAGCAAAATCGGATTTTAGGCGCTGGGCATTCTCTCCAAATATGACCTCGACGATCGCAATTAAAACAGGTGACTGTTGGTCCGCCATCCATCGCTTGAATGGTGTTCGGCGTTGTCGGTGCCTGTTGGTAAGCCGCTGTTGCAGCTACTCTCGCATTTCTCGGTCGCTCCGAAGCGCTTTGCCTCTCTTGTCGAGGCTGTATCTTTTCGACCGCGATCGCTATTTTCTTTTCCATATCGGACTGTATGGCGGCTAATTGTTCTTTAATGGCCTTATCCAAGGCCATTCCCCCCCCCCCCCCCCCCCCTTGAACCTCAACGCCTCGCTTACTCGAACCCGAAGCAACTGAAGCCCGCGGAGCTTCTTTCGCCACAGCTATTTCCTCCACTGCTGCGAGCGCAGGAGGTTTTCTGTGCTGTTTGGCTTTAGCCTTGCAAGCTAATTCAGCCATAAACGAATCCTCCGGGGATGGGGGCGGTCTATATGAACGCGATAATTCCAAATTTCTTTCTCTAGCTGTAGCCGCGCGAGCTAGCTCCTGGAAACTATTAATCAGGTTACGATCTAACGTCTCGCGAATATTCGGACGCAGGTTTTCGAATGCCAGGTCCAACTGGTCTTCCAACGCGTAAGGGCGTGTCATACGATGTAGCAACCCTCGTATGCAGGTGAGATATTTCGTGACCGATTCGTTTTCCCCCTGTGTACGCGTCGCGGCTTGTTGTCGGAATCGTTTGTTCACCGTCTCGTCCCCGAACCAACCTCTGAACGCTTTCTGAAAGTCCTCATAGCTAGACCAGCTGTCGCGTTCGATCCGCAGCCATTCCGAGGCTGTTCCCGTGAATATTATCGGCAAAGATTGAATTACCTCCTTACCGGTCAAAGGGGTGAACTTCTTACAGTCATCCAAACGACTCAAAAAATCTTCGGCGCTTTGTTCGTCTCCGTCCGCGAACTTGACATTCCACCTTCGCAACGCCTCGATTACCTCCTTAGCCCTATCCCTGCAGTGTAAACGCGACGGAATCACTGCATCTTCCCAGCTGGGTTGCGGTGCTTCCCACCTCCCAGAGGTGGGTGCTTCGCGTCGGGTGGGTGGGTGGGTAATAATCGGTGACAGACTTCGCTCTCGTCTGAAGTCTAGGTCACGGCGGGTGTGACCTGTTGTTGGCCTTGTTTCCGCGCGTGATTGTCGCTCGTACTCCTCCCGGCTTTGTCGGATTCTTCTCGGACGCGATTCTGGCGGTAGTCGCTCGCTACTGTCGCGAATCTCAATTGGCTCCGGAGCTAGCATTATTTGTCTGGAAGCGATTACCCCCGACTGGAGGTAGTGTTCCTCGATTTCGTGCGGCTGCGGCCTTATTCTTCGCGAAACCTCGTCGCCAGCCTCGTCTTGAGTCTCTCGTCGGTACTCCTGACCATATTCGGCGAGTACGTGAGGGTTGGCGGTAGATCTGCGAGGCATTACGTCTGGTATATCCTCTTGTAGGATTTCCCGAAGCGCCGCATAATCCCGAAAAAAATCTCTATGCGCGTCGTTCGCGTCTAAGGCGCCGCGTACTTGGACTGGCCTCGCGGGTGACCTCGACGTGTGGTCTCCAGGCCGTGGTTCTGCCACGGTTGACATAATCGGCTGAGCTATCGAATATACGATGCTCGTAGTCGTTGTGGTTACCGGGCGTGACTCGAAATTTGTCGCGAACGAAACCCGGGGAGGTGAGGGGGTTGGTAGCTGATCGTGGCTGCTGCTGGGGCGTACCCCTACCCCTGAAATGAACATCGGTTCATCCTCTGGCTCCCACGGAATTGTATGTTCCCCCTGGCATCGTCGCCAGTGTCTCACATACCGATCTCGCAACTCCACAACCGAGCCCGAAGTACTAACATGTAAGGAACGTAGTAACTCAGATAATTCTCCGTGGTTTAACTCCCACAGAGCGCTCCCGTATGGGGTGTCTATTGGTGCCATGACTCGAGGAGTAACTTAGGACTCAGTCGACCCCACAAACAAAAAAAAATTTCTGAAATACGAACGCGCGAATAAAATTTCCGCGGAAGTTGACGCTATCGCGTTCTTTTCTCCTCGGTTTGTTTTTACCTGAAGGGTGTAAAAGTCACGCGCTCGCTTGTAAAAATTACTCGAAACGCGAAAATCGAACCCGAAATTCTAGTCTGCACGCGAAATAATAAAAGACCCAAAAAAAAAAATTACGCACTCTAATGATTTTGAATTTTCCCTTTGAAGTGCACTCGAAAATTATTTAGTGCAATTGCAACTTCGACAATGAATGCAAACTCGAACTCGAACACGAACTCGAACTCGAACCCGAACCCGAAAGAAAAGATATGATGTTTAGAACATGATGATAGAGTTGTACTCTACCTTCTCGACGAGTCTACTCGCCGAGATCGCCTTGAATTGAGAACAGCTGTTGTGTCTCTTGCAGGTCTCAGGACCTACACCTGAGCACCACTGTCAAATGCAAAATTCAAAACTGAAACGTACGCGACATCTACTAGAGACGAGTCGATTTTCGTAAATATTCCCCTCGGTGCGGGGTAGGCTAAAAGTCCGTCGTACTTTGGACTATGTTTCCCCACCGCTGAGAGAATATGATCCCGAAACTCGAATTATATGATTATCCCGCCGTTGGACTTTGGACAATAACCTCGCTAGCTAGCTATATCGGGTGTTTATCTGTAAATTTTAATGCTTTTCTCCCGGCGTTCCTAGTGGTTGGACTCCGCTAATACCTTGTACCGTGTTTTAACGCGGTCCGTCACTATTTTTTTTTTTTTTTTTATAGGACAGTAAATCCACCACCACAAGTCAGGCACAAGAGATTATTACACAAAAAAAAAACAAAAAAAAACAATGAAATAGCAAGCAGGTGGAATATAATTGCGATTAGTTCTTAATATTAGGTTTGGGGTCCGTATCCAGTGTCCCGGTGTATACAGCGTGCTTTAGCACGGCTATGCTCGAGTTTTCTACCCTAGCGGGGAAAACGCGGCTAAAAAAAAAGAGACTAAAACAAAACGTATTGACTCCCGAGAGTCAGAATTCCTCAACAGAATTGAACAATTCTTACCCGAAAGATCGCTACGAAGACCATAAAACAAAATGTAAAAATTCAAACGCGAAATAAACAAAAGATTCTACCGCGGTGCGGCTACGATACAAAGTCGCTTCGAACGTACGCGCTGCTAATCCTTCTCCGGTTAATAGAGGAAAACAAACCGCTGACCTCTCTCTCCTTAGCAACAGCGAAGCCGTTACTGAAACTACTAATAATTATTTAACTAAACTTTAATCTATAACGCCTATTTTGAAAAACCTATTTTGAAACGCCCCACGTTGGGCGCCAATTTGCGACGTGGATTTTTCCTGGTCCTTAGACCAGACCGGAAAGCTAGTCTGAGAACCGTCCACTCGACAATTGGCCAACCGAAAATTAATAATAAAACAAAGATGCTGGGCGCCAGGCTTATAATCGCCAATTTCTGAAAATCTTACTAATAAAAAAAAACACACTACAGATACTTGAGCGCCGGCTAGCGTCAGTACCGCGGAGAGGGGTCGGGATTTTGAAGGATTAGCGGGGCGTTGATTAACGACTCGATGTAGTTGAATTTAATAAAAAAAAATAGAATTTATTCAAGAAAAATAGAAAATAGAAAAATATAGAAATTAACAAATCGTGTACCCGGAGGTACTTCCTCTCGGTTATAAAACGGCTACAGGTCGTGTAAAGGCGACCTGGCCACGCTTGACGAGTTTTACAATAATAAATAATTAACAGCTTCCACGTAGGATAGCAATAACAAGGAAAAATATAGCAAAATTAAATAACTCGACAAATTTGGTCCTCATAGGACAATAAACTAGCTAAAACACTAGATACTTTCCACGAGGAATATTAACAATCTTAAAACTAACGATGAATAAGCCTAAGGCTCGAAACAATAAATAAGATAACAAAATAACAAAATAACAGACTAGAATCGGAAGGCTCGCGAATCAAACAAATTTACAATACTAAAGAATCGCCTACGTGATCGTTAGTCGTTTTGGTGTGACTAACTCGCCTCCGAGAGGCGAAGCCTCCCGTTAAAGAAAACTTACTCAAAAGAGTTATTATTTACAAAAATTATTAAAATTAACTTAACCTAACTCTGCGCCTAGCGCGACCAAACATTCAATTTCAATAATAATTCTGGAATTTCAAATCAAGACCCGAAATCTAAACAAAGAGACTCGACTAAGCCTCTGGCTTCGTCTCTCCCCGCGGGAGGAAGAGAGCGCGACGGTGACGGACTAAATCTATCTTTGTTGCACTCGTGTACGAAGGATACGAACTCGAACAAAATATAAAGTACCCGAATTTTCTATAAAATAAAGACTCGAACTATTAACTCTAGTACATGGGGACACTGGTGACGGCCTACCGGTCGGAGATCGGCTTAATTCGATTCCCAAAAATATTAATTAGCCTCGTGGCTGTACCAAGGCAAGATGGCTGACGGCCGTTGCCGGATTCAAATTAGCATGGGTAAGAATAGCTAACGCTTACCGTCTTCCAGCCAACAGAGAAAAAGGATTTTCTCCAGACCAAAATCCATCCTCGCGGATTGCCACAGACCCTCGAAGGTTGTATTTAGGCACCACACACACACTCCAGAATTTAGCTAATTATTATTGCCCACGGGGCTTGAATATACGGAAAGATTTCTTTGAACAACAGGCTACGCAAAGATCAAAACACACAAGTGTCTTAGACGCTAGTCTATCGCAGAGTGTTTAGACCACATGGCGCCGGTACCTAAGCGCCCTCATTAGGCGATAGATTATTGATTTTCGCATCGACTGGAGGATCTCTAACTATGGCGACTTGTTGTCGCTACGCGCGAATTTCGAAGTTCCCCACGATGTTAGAAGCTCGCTAAATCGGAGGATCACGGGTTGTAGATTCTTCTTGGTGGCGGGAATCTCTTCCGCCACCGATATCCCACGATGTAGAGTGCCTGAGACACTCCCCCGTGTCCTCACTGTCGATGGTGGAGGTAGCCCTGCAGTGGCTAGCCTCCTGAGCTTTTTGGTGGCGTTCGTCGAAAGGGATCCCCACAGTCGGTATTTGGCGTCGTGCGTCGGTTTGGTCGTGCTTCTGTCTGTGTGTTCGCCTTCGTATAGGCCTCGTCTCCCACATGTCAGAGAAAAGTCGTAAAAGAAAACAAAAGAATAAATAATATGCTCGATAGTTTTTAGTCGGTCACGGTCGCCTCTCGGAATTTTTGCCAGGCCTCAGGGCCATCCTAAACATTCATACCATAAAACAGTCACTCCGCTAGGGTCGTCCAAGGGGTAAGGAGCGCCTTGTAATATGCAATGTTACAAAGCACAACCAGTAGCGCGCGCGTTCAAAAGTATGCAGTATAACTGGTGCGGCGACGAAGTTTAAATTTAAAGGTCCAGCCTGGCAGTCAAAATTTTAATAGCACGCGATGAGTCGCACACAACCGAAGAACTGTTTACAGTCAGAAACACACGTAACACACAGCACACATCTAGCTAGTACGTCAACAAAGCTGGCAGTGGACAAGGGCAAAGATCAATCGTGGCCTGAGGTAACGTACTTGACTGGCAGATACCAATGACTCTAGTGAAACGGATTTTTGCGGATATCACGAAAACTATGCAACCCGCCAGAAAAACACCACCGGCCACGCGAAACTGAGTTAAAGCTCTATCAGTGAAGTCCAAAATGGCTCCTCACACTCAAAGGAGTAATTCGTAAAAACCCCGCATGACAAGAGACTGTTCATAGACACGACCGACGGTTCGAAAGACAGTTCGACAGAGAGAGAGAGAGAGAGAGAGAGAGAGAGAGAGTCAGGCGTAGGTGAACCCTAACCTATTTGGCTATTTCGATGTGACGTTTCAAAACAGAAAAGTAAAGTAAGTACTTATTCCAATGTGTTTTACTGCTAATATGATTATTATTACATCTGATCAGTGATCACTATCCCGGTAGTTATTGCATGCATAAATTGAATATTGAATAGTATGAAAAGTGTTGTTTAAGAATTATGATAGATTCCGAACCGCCTAACCTCTCCCCATTTGTATACATGAATATACTAATATTATATACGACGAATTTTGGTTATTTACGTATTAAATAACTGACGCAACTGAATATTTTCGCAGATAAATATGGGTAAATGTAAAGTTCGTGACATCTGGTTTTTACGAGATGATACCAAAGGCCGCAAAGTATCAGAGTGGGCAGTTAAACATAATGATAACGAAATCTTTTGTTCTGTTTGTTCCTGCACTGTCAACATTACTTTGAAAGGATTTCAAGCAGTTACACACATGCTTGTACACAAAGGCATCAGAACGAAGTTCGAGTCAAATTAGCTGAGACACAACTGCGGCTAATAACTGCACAATCAGCAAAGCACAAGTCCACGGCTACCCCAAATTGCATACAGATCTTTAATGTAAATAACCAACGAGTATCTGCCGAACTTTACTGGGTAATGAAGTGCCTATCGAGTAACTATTCAGCATCATCTTGCGATGGTATCACAGATGTCTTCGAAGCTATGTTTCTCAATGCTGTACCAACTGGATTTGGTGTGAGCAGAACAAAGTTCCGATACCTAGTAGCTGATGCATTGGGACCATACTTTAAACAAGAATTAATAGATGACCTGCAAGGAGCTTACTATACGTTGATCTACGACGAAACAACAAACGCAAGTGGAAGAAAAGAGCTTCAGATTATGCTGCGCTACTGGTCGGACAAATCTAATCATCACGTTGTATGTCATCACTTGGAAACTTCTTTCATTGGTCAGGCTACTGCAAAAGACCTTCAGGCAAAAATCAATGCTGCTATCGATAATGCTGGCTTGGCCCGTCAGAAGTTGTTGATGCTAGGAAGTGACGGCCCCAATGTGAATAAAAAAGTTGCGAGGCTCATCAATGAAGACTTACTTCTGATAAGAACGAAAAAATTAGTAGAAATGGGAACGTGTAATATACATACTGTTCATAACGCGTACCTGAAAGGGTTGAATCAACTTGGGGAAAATGCCTCGGAATTGGTCCTGGCAGTGTATTATTTTTTTAACGGATGGCCAGTTAGATGGGAGGATTTCACAGCCATACAATGTGATTTAGGACTTCCCAATAATCACTTCATAAAGCATGTTTCTTCAAGGTGGCTTACGCTAGAAAATTCTGTTGAGCGACTTCTCCAACAATGGACTGCCTTGGAAAAGTACTTTATGCATTACATTCCTAAAAAACGAGCAGCACTTTCGAAAACGAATAACTACACAAAAATTATAAAGCTACTGAAAAGTCCAACAATCAAAGCAGAATTATTGTTCGCAAGCTCAACTGCCAGAATTTTTACGAAATTTACAGGAACATTTCAAAAGGAAGAACCACTAGTTCATGTCATATTCGCAGAATTGGCAGATCTCGTCCACACATTGCTCGGAAGAATATGTCATCCAGAGAAGATGCCTAAAATGTTTCAGCATGTAACCGACGATTTTTTTAAGAAGACGGAAAACCTTTTACCGCTTAAAAAAGTTGTTTGTGGTACTGAAGTAAGCGCAGAATTGTCCAAGCTAAAAGAAAGGGATGCATTGACTTTTCTTAACGATGCACAGAAATTTTTTATAAATGCCTGCAAGCACATCGTTGAGAAAACTGGACTTGCAGATAATTCACTACTCAAACATCTGCGATGCTTGCATCCTGAAGAAAGAACAAGTAAACGCAGCTGTAATGATATAATAATGGTAGCTAAAGCGTTACCATTTGATATAGACTACGACATCCTTCTGGATGAATGGAAGTTGCTGCAGTTTGAAAAAAATTCTTTGGAAATGGATGAGTTTCGTATCGATACTTACTGGAATCAATTCTGCACACTGAAAAGTTCCACAGGTATTTTAAAATACCCTAACGTTATCAAAGTGGTGAAAGCTGCTCTAGCACTATCTCATGGTAGTGCAGATGTAGAGCGAGGGTTCTCAACATCTGGCCGTGTACTCACTGAAAATCGGGCATCTATGTCTGAGAGAACGTTGAATGCAATCCTGACTGTGAAAGATGCTTTGAAACGGCGGAGAAATAAGCCACACTACGTTCCAATAACGAAAAATCTATTGGTATTAGCGCGAGGAGCGTATAAACATTACGAAAGCTATCTAGAAGAAGAAAGAGATAAAAAAGAACAAACAAAATCATCTAATCGCGAAAAGGAAGCTAGCCAAGCTGCAGAAAAAAAAGAGCGCGTAAATTACAGGAAGAAACAAGAGATATAGAATCACAAGAAGAGTTGTTGAAAGAAAAGAGATCGGCAGAACAGGCAAAACGTAACGTGGGCAGCAAATTATTCAACGAGGCCAATGATAGATTGAAAAAAGCTCTGCAATCAAAGAACTTGGAAGAAGTTGAACTAGCACAGCTCATGATGCAAGGCGTTCAAGATATAAGGCAAGAAGAAGAAGTGAAAAGACGAGAGGCCAATTTAATCCAAAAGACTGTAGAAAAGCGCAGGTCCTGTGTAATTGCCGAGTTTACGAGTAAGAAGCTCAAAAAGTAATACTTACTTCGATATCTTATTCTTTATTCTTTATATTAATATATATATTAATATATTTTTTATATTTTATATATATCATTATATTAATATAATTATTATTAAGATATCTTACTGAGTTTTACTTTTATTATTAATTACTCGATGAAAATATTATTTAGATTTAAGATTAGATCACGAATCACATGAGTCGAATAGTTCTCTAGTAGTATGATAATAATATCGATTATTCCAAAGACTTCGTAACATGTTAGTACAAATGTTTATGTGCGATTGCATATATTCCGTACTTGATAAGTATAGTTCAAAGATATTATTAGTTCGTTGCAGTTATAGTTGATACTGTTGACTATTGAAAAAGCATTTATAACTTGTTTTGTTATGTCCGGTTTCGCCAACGTCGAATAACTTTTTATTCATAGAATAACGCTATTCATCGAATAAAAATCGCAAATACGATGTAAAATAGTGTTTTGTTTTCAATAAATATGAGTTTAATCGATGAATAAAGTTATTCGACGTTGGTGAAACCGGGCATTAGTGAGCTCAGTTGTTGCGTTACTAATTATAATATAATTCTCTAAAACCCAACTGTGATCAATACAGAGATATAGTATTTTTTATTAAAGTGATACTTTTTTTTAACTAGTCTACGATAATTATCATTAGATGTAAGGAAATTGGTTGTGAACTGACTGTTTATTTTTAAAAAATTGAATACTCATATATTCATAATGCCTTGAAAAAACAATAAATTTGTTATAAATTTGACATAAAACAGTATTATTTATGAATCACCAGACATCCCCTGTCGATTGACAGCATAACAGTAATATATAAACCATTCTAGGTTGGTAAAGAATTCGACTATACAGGGTGATTCAGAATGCGGTACTTTCCTTACACCAGTGGATTCCTTGTAAAAATCTAAGACCAAAATTACTCATCCTAAAATGTCGAAAGCTAAGCCGTTTTCAGGTAGGAGTAGTTTAAAGTAAGCCAAAGTAAGCCAATACGAGGGCAGATACGAGAATGGCTCAGCCGCCGCTGCGCGGTTATTGTTGATCAGACGTGGCTGGTCTGCTGTATGTAGCTAAGCTATACAGGCGATGCAATGGAAACAGAAGCATTCGAATGTTATCGAACTATGAATGTAACGTCTGATCGTCGTTTCTTTGCAAGATCGCGGTGGCGGGCCAACAATAACGGCGTAGCGGCGGCTGAGCCATTCTCGTATCTGCCCTCGTATTGGCTTACTTTGGCTTACTTTAAACTACTCCTACCTGAAAACGGCTTAGCTTTCGACATTTTAGGATGAATAATTTTGGTCTTAGATTTTGACAAGGAATCCACCGGTGTAAGGAAAGTACCGCATTCTGAATCACCCTGTATATACATTTCTCGATACAGTAGCAACCGTAGTCGATTATATTATAATAAATATTTTGGAGATACTTCTAATTAGTCACTTTTTAGTCACTTTTTTCGAGTGAAAAACTCACTTTTCTCACTTTTTTCGAAGGTCTCTGCCGCTACCAGCCCTGTAAACAGCATGGCTTACTTATGGTTTCGACCTGGCAGCGATATGGCGGCGCTATGTCGCTGCCATGTGGAGGCCAACTAGTTGCCAGGTAACAATCCAACGCAGCAACCATACGACCGCTACATGGCCAACCCACCTAACCAATGTGGCCGCTATGTCGACAGTGGTCAGTTTTATCATGGCTTTTACCTGGCAACGATGACCAAACTATGTCGCTCCTTGATGGCAACTAAGTCGATAAACAATATAGTTCATTTATGGTTTTGACCTGGCAGCGACATGGCAGCGCTTACTCGTTGCTGTGTGTGGGCCATTTGGTTGTCAGTAATTTTGATACCTCTCTGAAACATGAAAGCCATGAAGTAACCATGAAATTTCCTCAGCTAGCTGTAATGTGGCAGTTACCCTATTTTGGAACGAGCACCGCTCCTTGAGTTCTATTTTACTTTTAAGTATATATTTCATTTACACAGTATTCATTCCAAAAGAACTATTATGAACTATACTACCGGGTAGGCGGTCGCTTGACTCGTAGGTGAATTATGATTGTGGTCGACCGGCAACGGGTAGGTGTAGTCTAGCCAACGTTACTTTACTTGCGAGCGTTGCCGCTCATCTACCGGCATAGCAAGGTACTAAGGTAGGTGGCGACGCATTGTATAGACCAGGTAAATGCCAGGC
The DNA here is from genome assembly GCA_943736025.1 of Tenthredo mesomela. NCBI lineage: Eukaryota > Metazoa > Arthropoda > Insecta > Hymenoptera > Tenthredinidae > Tenthredo > Tenthredo mesomela. Next base: position 32,073,732 of record OX031016.1, read on the forward strand.
TACCTTAAGACATGGCCGTGCCAGCTTGCCCCACGTAAAAGCTATATGGCAATGCGAGGTGGCGGCCAGGTAGTCGCCAGCAGTTGCCAGTTAACGTTAAGACACAGCAGTACCAGGTTGGCCCACATAAAAGCCATATGGCATCGCGAGGTGGCGGCCAGGTAGTCGCCAGCGGTCGCCAGCAGTCGCCAGTTAACGTTAAGACACAGCAGTACCAGGTTAGCCCACATGAAAGTCATATGACATCGCGAGGTGGCGGCCAGGTAGTCGCCAGCGGTTGCCAGTTAACGCTAAGACACAGCAGTACCAGGTTTGCCCACATAAAAGCCATATGGCATCGCGAGGTGGCGGCCAGGTAGTCGCCAGCGGTTGCCAGTTAACGTTAAGACACAGCAGTACCAGGTTAGCCTACATAAAAGCCATATAGCCTCGCGAGGTGGCGGCCAGGTAGTCGCCAGTTAACGTCAAGATATGGCAGTGCCAGGTTTGCCCACATAAAATCGATGTCGTGGCGCAAGGTGGCGGCCAGGATGGTGCAACATTGGTAGCCTAGCTTAGTTAGCCATATTATCGCCATGTGAAAAGGCCATGTTGAAACCATATAGCGGCCGCATGGTTATCAAACATTGACCTGCTATGTGGCTAGCCGACAGCATTGCCGTGCTCATGCCACATGGCATTAATGTGGCTTGTGGGCTGGCCATGTAAATTGTTACCCGGGATGTTATTAACGGTCAATTTATTCGGTTTTATATTAAATAGTGCTTAAACATGTTTACATGAAATCTCCCACGCGGCTTATTTGTGTCGGGATGCACTAGTGAGTATGTTGCATCACCAATTTGTCTATCTAGCTTATATGGTCCTTCATATAATTCAAAAAACTTTGCCATTTTCTTATTCAATGAACCAGACACGTTTAGAGCTCTAAGCAAAACCAAATCTCCTACCTTGAAACGTGTCATAACGTGACTTGCATTGTACCTTTTAGCTCTTGATTTTCCTTTTCTAATTATATTTTGTTTAGCTAATTTTAATTTATAATCATATGCTAAGTGCATCTGATCGTGCATGACCCATGGGCTCCAAAACCTCTTTGGCGTCTCATTTAACTGCAGCTCACATGGAGTGCATTCCGTAGTGTCATGGTGTACCTCATTCATGCATGATTCGATGATACTCAGCCATTTGATCCAGGCAGTATGGTTCCCCGTGATAAAAGTTCTAAAGAATCGACCAATCTCGCGATTAACTCTTTCTACGAGATTCCCTTGAGTGTGTCTGATGGACGAAAAAATTGGGATAACATTTTCCTCTTCTAATTTATTTAACCATTTTATTGACGTGAACTGAGTGCCGTGATAAAATTGAATCTTATTTGGTTTCCCATATTCTACGACATATTTGTCAAACACGCTTCGGATGGTGGATTGCGCGTCCGCGACCTTGAGTGGGTATAGTTTAACGTATTTGCTGAACGTATCTATTACGACCAATAACCACCGATTGTTCCCTTTGCTAGCGGGTAGCGGTCCAAAAAAATCAATTGAAATTAAATCCCCCACCTTTTCTGGAGTAATTGTTAGCATTTCCGAATAACTGTACCGATTAGGCACTTTGCAACGCTGACAACGGTCGCACCGAGCTATCACCCTCCTTATCGTTTTCGCGAATTTCGGAAAGTAAAAGTTTTCTCTGAGCATACGGTAGCATTTTTCTGCCCCAACATGTCCATATACTTCATGGCATTCAATTATCAAATCTTCCACTAATCCTTCTGTCAAATATGGGCGCAACTTGCCCCCTGGCTCTCGGTGATATATAATCCCTTTGTTTATTTGATATCTTACTCGATTATTTATTTGACCCCGCTCGATCAAAGCTGCAATCCGCGGATCGTCTCGCTGTAATTCACCGAGTGACTCAAACTTGGATTTTAATCTTTCACTTACATCTTGTGCAAGTTCCGCAATATCGACATTGTTATCTGAAACCTTACAGTCGTGAATTGTGTCTGGCGGATATCGGCTTATTGTATCCGCTACCACATTTTCGTCCCCTTTAACATACTCTATTTTGAAATCGTAATTTTGTAAATACATCACTCATCTAGCCAACCGTGAACTCGTTAACCGACATGACAATATGAACGTTAACGCTTTGTGATCGGTTCTAATCACTAATTCAGCTCCGACAATAAATGTTCTGAATTTTTCTAAGGAATAGACGATCGCCAATAACTCTTTTTCTGTGGTGAAATAATTTAATTCCGCCCCCTTGAGTGTGCGACTCGCAAATCCGATTATCCGATGATCCCCATTGTTGTCAATTTGATATAAGACACTGCCTATAGCGTAATCGCTAGCATGGCTTTGCAGATAATAGGCACGCTTCGGATCTGGATGGTGTATTATCATTTTCTCACAAAATAAAGATTTCAACCTCTCAAAACTGTCATTTATTTCTCTTGTCCATGCCCATTTTTTATCCTTTTTCAGCAGTTGCAATAATGGGTAAGTAAGATCTGAATATCTTTTTGAAAATTTGTTATAATAATTAGTCAACCCTAAGAAACCTTTTAACTGTTTCTGGTTCTGTGGAGTCGGAAAATTGTTGATTGCTAGGATCTTATCGGTTTGCGGATAAATACCTTCGGAGGTGATCTTATGTCCCAAAAACGCAATCTCCGTTCTGAAAAAACTTGATTCTTGAAAATTTAATGTCATGTTGTGTTGTTTCAAAGTATCAAACAACTGTTTCAGATGCTTTAAATGCTCTGTAATTGAACTCGATGTACACCAAATATCGTCAACAAAGTTAACAGTGAAATTGCTGACCTCACGCAACACTAAGTCTAATTCTCTCACAAGGCTAGCTAAACTCGTGTTAAGCCCATAAGGCGTCACTTTAAATTGATATGTTTTTCCATTATGCATGAAGGCTGTATACTTTCTTGATTCTACTTGCAGTAGAATCTGCCAAAAGCTAGCGGTCAAACCTAAGCTCGACATAACTTTGGTGTTTACACACTTCTGAAATAACACCTCAGTGGATTGTGCGCAGTCTCGATCAGGGATTATCAATTTATTGATGAATCGAGCATCGAGTACTAACCTTATGTCCCCTGATTTTTTAGCTACTACCACGATTGGATTAATGTACTCGCTAGTTGATCTTTCTATAATTCCATACTTTAACATTTTATCAATTTCTTTGTCTACTTTATCTCGATGCATGATCGGAATTGGATACGACCTTCGGACAAACGATCGGTCCTCGTAAATTTGTAATTTGTGTTCGTACACCGAAACTCTCCCCGGAAGCTTGCTGAAAATCCCTCGATACTCAAACAATAATTTCTCAAATGTTCGTCGATGCTCGATTCCCAACAATTCACATTCCGCGAGTTTTGCCATGATATCATCATCGGTGATTTCATAGTTTTCGTCGGTGCTTGTTACTTGATCTCCCACATACTCTTCTGAATCTATGTCAGCTATCTCTAAATTTTTGCGAGATGTCTCTAATTTTCTTGTACTATCTATCTCAATTGACTCGAAAACTCCATCTTTTTGTACTTTCATTTTATTGTTCTTCAAATCTAATTCGACTTTCCACTTGGTCAGGGCGTCGATACCAATGATTACATTATGTCTTAGTTTTGGAACTACGAGTATCGCTAACTGATCTTTAAAATTTCCGAGTTTTATCTCAACGAATAACTGCACTTTCAACTTTGTTGGTTTGCCGCCCGTTACCCCGTGCACATACAGATTGACTACTGGTAACTTCTCGCACTTAGCGAATGCCGCGAGGTTCTGGTGATACCATTCTTCTGAAATACACGTGATCTGACTCCCCGTGTCAATCAATGCCTCGATTTCCTGTGTCTCTAAACCAATTTCTACAACAGGACATTTGATAACGTGCTCTACTTCCGTTTTTCCGTCGTTTAACAAATAATTCGCAGGATCTTCAAATAAAGATTCCGCCTCTTGCTTTGATTGTGCCGCATTTATTTGAACTTCGCGCTGTGCGATCATTTGTACCGGCTTTATTGGCACAGCGCTCTGTCGTTTTCCGACAAATTTGTGTCTATCTCTACTCCATCGGTATTAATAATCGCTTCATCCAAACCGTTCACATGTCTATTATCTGTCCAGCCTGTTCGCCTAATCGTATTTGGAATATTCGGTCTCGCTCTGTTGTCATGCGGATTCCCTGGTCTATGGTTTTCTAGTGATGTGCTAGGTTTATTTACATATCCATTAGTACTTGGGTTATTCCGCCACGACGTCTGCTTACCGCGGTCTTCCGTCGGTCGGAAGTTGTTTTGATTACGAATCGCATTATGCGATGCATAGTGCGTTTTGGGTGCGTTTGAGCGCCCCCCGGATTGTGTTTGATCGAGAAAAGCCAATAAACGATCGATATCCGTGATATTTCGGCATTTTGCCGCTTCAACCACCGTGTCATTGAAGTGTCTTATCAAATTATTTACTATTTCGCTCTCCGTTAAGGAAGGATTTAACCCGCGTGCAACCGCATATTTCCTGCTTGCATACTCGGACCAACTTAATTTTGACTCTGGTAAGTAGTACCCGAATATTAGATCTCTCTTGATCTCTCTCTGTGTCTCTTCATTCCAGTATCGTGCTAAAAATTTCGTTTTGAAATCTTCCCAAGTGCATATACCCAATAAGAACTGGTTCGTTTATTTCACGTGTACTAAACGGATATTTAGTCGATTTTTGGTGTCAGTATATAATCATACCAACATTACACGTTTCTAAAATACGTTTATTAGCAAACGTGCAAACAATGTATATTATCTACGATTTTTATACGTGTAATGACTTCACATGATGTGTATTATACGTTTAAATTGTGGGCATGAGTGACGTATAATGTACACGTGATTTTTTGGTTGAAACAATCAAATCTGTCGACGCGTATCCAAAGTTTTTCAGCAACAATATTTAAACCATTCAAAATGGCTGGACAATAAACGTTTGTATCGCGGATCCACAATACGTTCACGAACCACGTCAGCTAAACGTAGCTTCGGTCTCACAGTATTCGTGTACTACGCGTTTCTGACAAGTGTAAGTGTGCCGTGTGTTCCGTGGATTTTTGTTATACGTTTTTATTTTGCATGACAACGTATATTCTGCACACGAATTTTGAGGTAAGGCGCTTGAATATGTAGAAGGGTATTCAACGTTTTTTTGGCGACAATACCGAGTACTATCCAAAAGAGCTCGATAATAAACGTTCATTTCACGTCATCACAATTTACGTGCACAAAACAGATTCAATGGAATTTCTACGCTTTGCCACTTCCAAAATTTTTTAAAAACTATGTTTACCTCAAAAATCCTTTTTTTGTTTATATTTTTTTTTTTTTTTTTTTTACAAACTGTCCATTATTTCATAAACCACTTTCTTCATACCTCGACCATTTCAAAAAGTCACCTGGTACGAAATAAGTCATTATATCTACGATAGATTACTACTCTGTGACTTCTCACTAGTAACACTTTTTTACTCCTCGGTTGACAATAGGGAAAATCAAAGAAAAATTGCCACGAAGGCTAAGTGAAATGATAATTTTGTATGTATGTAGGAAAGACACGCTGTAGAAGATCACAGGGTAGTAATCTATCGTAGATGATGACTCATTTTAGACCAGTTGACCTTTGGACATGGTCGAGGTACGAAGAAAGTGTTTAATGAAATAAGGGAGATTTTGATGGAAAAAAAATTCGAAAAATTTTACGAGAAAAATTTTCAAAAAATGTTCGAAGAACGAAGATTTTTAAGGAAAAAAATATTTTGAGGAATTTTTTTTCAATAAATTCCTGTCGATGTGCCCACTTAGCCTCGGTCTCCCCTAAATATCTCTTGAATAATATTACTCACTAAGTTCAGCCTGAAAATCAACCGAAAAAAAGTAGCAGATATCAGTTTGACTGATATTTTTTTCTTCCTTCATACATGTGTATGCGCTGGTCACTTCGTAACGCCTGAGCTGATATCGGATGATTTTTTATTCATTTATTCATTCACTTTGTATCATCCAGAATTGGTTTTCCGAAGGGTACTGTGATAAAAACTCTGTATACCAGATTATTCTGAAGTGTTCAGTCTCAAATCTGCAATCACTTTTTCCATTCCAAGTTCTATTCACCATACCTTTCATGTTCCGTGGCATTCAAAAACATTAAACGATAAAATCACTCCTGCACGGAGAAAATGGAATGGAAAAAAGATAGCAATAAGTCTTATAAAATATAGTAAAACGAAAACGTCTAGACCAGTTTCGTAAAAAATACTAAATTTTTTGAAACTTTCCACTACATTTTAGTACTTGTTAACACATTTTTGACGATTTTTACTATGCTGGGCAGTAATAAATATCATAACCGCGGAACTGGTCTTCGTTTTACTATATTTATAGGACTTATTGCTATCTTTTTTTCTCCGTGTATTATAGAAATTAATTTGTATATAAAAATTGTAATTCAACTAGATGACCAGCTCCTTGAGTGAGCATCTAATATAATCACAATGCAGAGGATATTGCCGAAATTAAAAAAAAAAAGCTGCTTCGGGAAACTAGCAGTCAACGTCGAGAATGACGTTTAGTGAGAAGGCAGCTTAACGTCGCGCGGCATAAATCTGCGCGCGCAGGCTCAGAGTACCGTGCCGACCTGGCATTGCCATTCGCAGCGGCGCAGCGAGAGCGACTGACACGTGCTGTGAGCATACAATATCACACACATATATATATATTCGTTTGTGTCTGTGTGTCAGTAAAGTGGGGTTATAAAGCTTCCTTCTCAATATACCCTGATGGGCCGGTTCAACGATTTTCCAACGTATTTCCAACCGTTGATATCCCGTTGAGAAATCATTGGACGTCAACGGATGAAGTACGTTGAAGATCAGTTGATTTGTTTCAAATCCAATACTCTTTTCCAACGACTTTTTCATTGGAAACCTGTTGGTGCGTTATAAACACGTTGAAGGTGCGTTGGAAGCGCGTCGGAGGTGCGTTGGACACGCGTTGGTACCGGCTCCGTGGCCGGTATATCGTTGGAAACCTGTTGGAAACCTGTTGGGAGCGTTGAAAACACGTTGAAGGTGCGTTGGAAGCGCGTTGGTACCGGCTCCGTGGCCGGTATATCGTTGGAAACGCGTTGGAGGTGCGTTGAAAACGCGTTGGAAACCTGTTGGGATAGTTGGAAACGCATTGGAGGTTCGTTGGAAACGCGTTGAAGGTGCGTTGAAAACGCGTTGGAAACCTGTTGGGATAGTTGGAAACGCGTTGGAATCCTGTTAGGAGCGTTGGAAACGCATTGGAGGTTCGTTGGAAACGCGTTAAAGGTGCGTTGAAAACGCGTTGGAAACCTGTTGGGATAGTTGGAAACGCATTGGAGGTTCGTTGGAAACGCGTTGAAGGTGCGTTGAAAACGCGTTGGAAACCTGTTGGGATAGTTGGAAACGCGTTGGAATCCTGTTGGGAGCGTTGGCAACGCATTGGAGGTTCGTTGGAAACGCGTTGAAGATGCGTTGGAAACGCGTTGAAGATGCGTTGGAAACGCGTTGGAATCCTGTTAGGAACGTTGGAAACGGATTGGAGGTTCGTTGGAAACGCGTTGAAGGTGCGTTGAAAACGCGTTGGAAACCTGTTGGGATAGTTGGAAACGCATTGGAGGTTCGTTGGAAACGCGTTGAAGGTGCGTTGAAAACGCGTTGGAAACCTGTTGGGATAGTTGGAAACGCGTTGGAATCCTGTTGGGAGCGTTGGCAACGCATTGGAGGTTCGTTGGAAACGCGTTGAAGATGCGTTGGAAACGCGTTGGAATCCTGTTAGGAACGTTGGAAACGGATTGGAGGTTCGTTGGAAACGCGTTGAAGGTGCGTTGAAAACGCGTTGGAAACCTGTTGGGAGAGTTGGAAACGCGTTGGAATCCTGTTAGGAGCGTTGGAAGTGCGTTGGTATCGGCTCCGTGGCCGGTATATCGTTGGAAACGCGTTGGAGGTGCGTTGAAAACGCGTTGGAAACCTGTTGAGAACGTTGGAAACGCATTGGAGGTGCGTTGGAGGTGCGTTGGAAACGCGTTGGTACTGGCTCCGTGGCCGGTATATCGTTGGGAACGCATTAATGTGTTAAGTGGAGGCAGTTCTTAAATCAAACATGAACAACATGAAAACATGGAGAGCATTGCAATGTGAACGGAAAAATGTATTATTGAATAACTTCGATTTCATACAGTAATGTCTTAATCGCTAAGGTCATCGACCTCAATCTCGGCCCTAGTGATTTTATTGCTTCCGCATGCCTCTTCAGACTCTTCAGACTGTGAGTCTTCCTTTCGATTTTCCGAAACCTTCAGCCGCTTGGCAGCACAGTCCACATGCTTTCTATGCTGACCATTCGAAGGATTGTTTTCATCAGAATCACAGCCTGATGATGAATTCCTCTCGTGCCGTGCGGCTGCCGGCTTTGGCTTGTTGGGTACACTTTTAGGTTTAACACGACGTGATGTTTTCTGACGGTTTTCCCATTCTTCGGACTTTTTTTTCAAATTTCGCCTCACTTCGGAAGGGTACTCTGTGAGGAACCGGCTCACCTTCTCGTTAGTAACTGCCAATCGACGGTCAACGCCGTTACCCTACGACATCTGGCGTAAAAGAGCTGTAGAAGGACGGAAAAAGTAAAACAATTAATAAGTTTCTAAAAGTTCGGAAGCCTCACTAATTTTTGGAGCTCAAGTAGTTCTTGCATAAAACAGGGCCTGGTTCATTCCCGAAGTATCGAGGATGCCAGGATGGAGCAATCTCTTGTATTACTATTAACATTTGGGTAAAACTTTTTTATACAACTTCGTACACGGTAAACAAATATAAAAATTAGGGGAGGTCTGAACAATATCAATGATACATTTGACAGTTACAGGGTGATAAATTCATATAAGATTTGACGTTGGGTGCTCGTGGGCGTAAAGTTACCCAGCATTTGTGCAACCAATGCTCGGAATGAACCATCAAAAATGAATATGACCTGGCAATATGAGCATTCATATTGAATAAATAAACAGCTAATAGGGTATTGGGACCATGCATACCAATACACACTCACCAAAGTAAGAATGTGTAGTCATGTGCATGCATACTAGTGGCGACGCCTATAGAGGAGATCGGCATTTTGGGGCGAAAAAAACAATGAAAAAACAATGTATGTACACGAATACACATTCTCACTTTGGTGAGTGTGTAAGGTGTGCACGGAACGAATATGAAGTATGCACCTCAAAACTAAAATGACTACACTGAAAAAAAAAACTCATACATATTATATATATACTATCAATCTATTGGAGAAAATTCGAAAAATGCGAATTTTCTGAATGAAAAAAATTCCGAAAACTTGTCAAGACATACATTTTTAGCGGATTTACAACAACTCCATCCTTCAGCAGTAATAAGTTAAGATTTCTTCTCGCTTTGCACTTCACGTATAATGCGTGTAAGCGGAAAACAGTGTATACCACTTACTTTTAAGAGCGAGATGGTACATTAATTCGATTCGCTTGTATTGGGTCTTCTTCTTAGGCTTTGGGTTCTCACTTTCAGTAACGCTCGTCGTATTTTCGGTCACAATGCCTGTCTTACTGTAAAGGTGAACTTCACCAGGCCAGAAGGCCTCACACAAGGCTCCGGCTCTCATTCGAAATGAGACATGGTCTTCTGCCTCTAGGAATTGCTGCCGCATAATAAACTTGCCTTCGCCAATGTATATCTGGAAGTTCATGAAAATTCTATCGTCAATTGACATTGTTGAACCACTGCACCCATGTGAGCATGGGAGCAGTCCCGGCGGAGTAGAGTAATGTTTCTAGATGTAGTGTCAATAGTATTTCAAAGTTCTATAGAATAAGCTATTTTGCTTGCTGCATAAAAGTATGCAAATGCAATGAAATATTTCGCAGAATTGAATGATAATTGAGTCAGCACCTTGTTATCATCGATATCAATCCCTGCGAAATCTGGCTCCACATTCACTCCACGAGCAGGCTGTGGAACTTGAGAACACTTCTGCGTAGTGGACTTTTTTAGTGCAGCTGCATTGAATGAGCCAGGTCGTGTCAGTAACAGTACAGAACAGAACAGCAATATCTTACAATGTTCATTCATATTTACCAAGATCCTCCTGCATTTTCTTCAAGGTGGATGAATGATCCGCTGCGAGCTGTAGTTTTTTATTTTCTTTTTCCAGATTTGCACATTTCTCCTTTAAACACAGTAGCTCCTCAGCACAATCGCAGCAATTACCGGCAAATTGGGTAGATTCTGTAGACTGTCACGAGTGGGATGTATTATGGGTGATTGAGTAAAATCAAACGTACCAGAACTAATATGTATTGTAGGGTGCTATTTTTGGAACGACCATTTTTTTTTTCTCATCTCCCACTAGAAAATCTTGTTGTACACGTTGAAAAAGAAATCATGTCCAATTTTTAGCTCTTTATTCCAATTCTAAGGACTCGCACTCTTCTTTTCAAGTTCTTTCATGCTAAAAGCATGTAAATACCACCACTTTTTCCTTAGCCGTGCACAACTCAGCTGCATTTCAATGGATTGTTCTGATCCAAGACTCATTTAAAAAGAGAATTTAGTGTTCTTCCCAAGTGCCCATGGTAGTTTGACTGACTCGAAAATATTAAACTTGACATTTGATTGGAATTTTATATTTAAAAAAAATCAAAGTCCTTGTATCTTTTAAGGGAAGACCCTAGTGAAACTGAAAACTTTTACATCTTTCTTATGATCGAAATTATTTATAGATCATATGAAAGTGTATTCCAAAACTAAGAAAATCACACCTTGAGCTTCAAGATTACTGGAGAAATGTAGAAGCTACGCAACATTCAATGGTAAAAACGTACTGAACTTCAAAATGCTTCTTGCGTCTTAGTTTTAATTGCATCATATTCCTCTTCGTCTGAGGTCTTCAGCACGCTGAGGCGAAGAAAGTGAGGGATCAGATTTGAGATTGAATCACTCGTTCCATTTTGAGAGAATTTATTATTTTTTATTTGAAATTTTTAGCATTTTTCATGTTATATAAGACCAAAAAAAATGTTTTCTCTGCAATAGAATGAAACCGATCCCTCATTTTGTGCATAAGGTATGTGTGAATCTTCACTGCGAAGGCAAAGTTGATCGGAGCAAAACTCAGACGCAAGAAGCATTCAGCATAGCTGAAAAGATAGTTTTGAGTAAATGGCATTTTGTCTCCAGAATATATGGCACAGAATGATTGGAACGGTCATATCATTAAACTTTATGATCAACGTATCTCACTAGGAGAGTATCACACCTCCGGGTCATCGATCTTGATCAAACTTATGGGGGTGATTTCTTGAGCCAAAATATTAATTACCCGCTGAATAACTCTCCGGAATGGGCCTTTAATCTGTCAATTTACCTAAATGTACAACAGAAATCAGCGTAACCTGGGTTTTGCAAATCGCCATGAAATAACCAGTTTTGGTGCTGCGTTATGAGATTCTACGTTGCACTGAATATTTATACACTGAATACAGTCATTATTGTACATCAGATTGTTGAAATTTAACATCGCAGCTATAGAAAATCACCTTATGCTGCGCCTATCGACACATGCTTCTCATCGTTTGTCGCTCGTACACATTCATTGGGTGAATTTGAAGAATTACTCCGACTTGAAAGATGTTGAATATATGGTCAGTTTCAATACTGACACTGGCAGCTTAGAAATCCTACGAATAACCACATAATATTAGTTTGACCACAATACTATAGTTATTATTTCAGAAGAATATACCTATATTAAGGTCAACGCGCACTACGTAGAAGCGAAGCGAAGGTATCGGAAGCGATTGGATGCTATAGGAGTGTCCACATCTTAAAAAATGTGTAAATTCAAGTTAAAGTGAATTACAATATGATGGAAGGTTCATTCGCTTCGCGATGACGTCCAGAAAAATGTGCGAAGGCTTCATACCCGACCCGCTCATAAACACTTGCAGAAGTTATAAACATATTAAAATTATCCCGAACCAAATGAGCCCTCAATCATATTTGAATTCACTTCAACTTGAATTTGAACGTTTTTTAAGATGTGGACACCCGTACAGCATCCAATCGCTTCCGATACCTTTGCTTCGCTTCCACGTAGTGCGCGTTGACCTGAATATAGGTATATTCTTGTGAAATAATAACTATAGTATTGTGGTCAAACTAATATTATGTGGTTATTAATAGGATTTCTAAGCTGCCAGTGTCAGTATTGAAACTGACCATATATTCAACATCTTTCAAGTCGGAGTAATTCTTCAAATTCACCCAATGAATGTGTACGAGCGACAAACAATGAGAAGCAATGTGTCGATAGGCGCAGAATAAGGTGATTTTCTATAGCTGCGATGTTAAATTTCAACAATCTGATGTCCAATAATGACTGTATTCACTGTATAAATATTCAGTGCAACGTAGAATCTCATAACGCAGCACCAAGACTGGTTATTTCATGGCGATTTGCAAAACCCATGTTACGCTGATTTCTGTTGTACGTTTAGGTAAATTGACAGAGTAAAGGCCCATTCCGGAGAGTTATTCAGCGGGTAATTAATATTTTGGCTCAAGAAATCACCCCTATAAGTTTGGTCAAGATCGATGACCCGGAGGTGCGATACTCTCCTAGTCAGATCTCTATTTCTGCTGCGGTCGCATCCCTGACCACGAATCTTCTTTGCCCTGCATCTGTAGATTTACCTTCACAAGAAAAAAAATGAAAATAAGAATTAAATTAGCTGTTGCAATTCCCAGAAAAACTTGGTGCTGATCTATAACAACAGTGCTCACTGCTGCCGCTCATTTTGAATGGACCTTTCTTTGAGCACTGACATCAGATACGCTGCGGAAGTAGGCTTCCGTTAGCATTCTTAGCTCTTCTATGGCTGATCTCTCACGAAAAGACATTAGTTTCTCAATTAATAAGGATTTTTGATCTAGCGACTAGAAGAAATATTCATAAAGAAATTTTATATTCAGAGCGTTCCAGCTTTTTATTGCATTTCGGAGTCCTGCAGTACCCATACCCATATATGGCTGTGTAGTTTATATTCTGACTTTATATGTTATGAAACTCACTTTTAATAGTATTTTCAATAGTTTCATGAAATTCTAGAAGTTTATTGTGAAAAAGTAAAAATTTTTTTTTTATAAAATCAGCTGTCCGTAAACTAAAGAAAATCAGAGAGCCTTGAATATTTGTCACAAGGTGGAGACAGGCCTCTAGAGTATATTTCCATCAAAAACGCAAAATTGAATTTCTGGGTGATTTTGGTCAAAATCTCAGTATGGTCTTCCCTTAAAATGCTCGTTTGAGAGATTTCATTTATAGGACTTTTTTTGTAGACAATTAAATTTCCTACAAAATTGTCGTGAGGTTTTTTTCTCCACGTCCAACCGTCTATTTGCTTACAGCGAGGAAAGAAGAATTATGCATAAAATCGACTTTGAAGGCTCACACAGGTGCAGCGGTTGGAACCACGGTCAAACTACCCGTGGCACTTTTGAAGAACACTCAATTTTCTGTAAAATGAATCTCAGATCAGAACAATCCATTGAAATGCGGCTGAGTTGTGCGCGGCTGAATAAGAAGTCGTAAGTAGTAAGGTTTACATGCTTTCAGCATGGGAAAACTTGAAAAGAAGAGTGCGAGTACTTAGAATTGGAATTAAGAGCTAAAAATGGGACAGGATTCCTCTTTTAACGTGTACAACAAGATTTTCAAGTGGGAGTTGGAAAAAAAATAGTCGTTTCAAAAAAAGAACCCTAATGTATTGACAAAAAAAAAAAAAAAAACCTTTTCTGTGGGCTGGTTTGTGGGAAGCTCTTTCGTTGAATTCTCAGATAACGTCTCTATGCCTTTTTCAGGTCTGTCGCCACTCGCCCCTGTAGAAGCATCTTTAGTCTCATCTCTTTCTTGATTATAATTCTTCGAGTCATTATTCATCGAGTCATTATCCTTCGTCTTGGTTTCTTTCTCCTGAAACAGGTTGACTGATAAGGAGAGTATCAGGGATCCGGATCACGGATTCTGCTCGAACTTGGAGCGGTGTTTTCTTCGCCCAAAAATGAAACCCATTATGTTCTATTTCATCCAATAGGCCTTAGTTTATTTCGGTGTACTTGTGTAATGTATGTTTTTCAGCGTGCTAACTCACATTTCTGTCAAGTCATACTAGATTCTAGTAAGGAAAACTAAATCCAGAGAATAAGAACAAAGTGATATCTCTCCCGTTAAATATTTATCTACCGCTGAATATTACTATCAAGTAGGGCTCGCCAAGAGAACGAGGGCCTATTAGATGGAATGGAATATAGTGGGTTTAATTTTTGGGCCGAGAAAATACCCCTCCAAGTTTGGGCAGAATCCGTGATCTTAAATCCTGATACTCTCCTTGTGAGACATGTCCCTGTATGTTAGCAACACATAAACATGTCATAAACTTCTCCACAGAAATATCATACTTACTTTCAATCTAGCCCTCAAGAATCTTTCTGCAATTCCCGTCTGTACCACCTTCTGGGTGATTCCAACCACATCTTTCACCTTACGTGCCTTCGGAGTCTTTCTTGAATCCTTCTGAGATTCTAGAGGATAGTCTTTTATCTTAACAAATGCTGGGGCATTTGAGACACGTTTTGGATCACCCATCCTTCTTTTGTTTGATTTAAGTTCATCTAGTGAACCTGTAGGATACCCAGTCAAAAATGTGGACGTCCTAGGACGTAACGATATTACGTCACTCACACGAAAAAAGTGACGTAGCAAATGACGCCATTAAGACGTCTTAATCACGTCTTTTCACGTGTTTAGAACTTACTTAATGACGTGCTTAGGACGTACTTAACGAGGTGTGTAGGACTTGCTTAATGACGTAATTATGTATTGTCGATTTTGGATAATAATCTAGTCTTGGAATACGTCACAAAAGGACGTGCAAACGGACGTCAATAATGACGTATTCGCAGTTCCGCAGCACCCGCTCAACCGAAGTGCTTGTGAAAGAGTAAGTGGACGAAATGAATTAAAATTTGTTTCCTTTTTTTAAAGCATAATTTATTATTTGGGAAAGGCGACGTATTATATGTATCAACAAACAACAATATGAAATATCGCTTAAAATTACATCACAACCATCAGTACGTGCTTATTATTTAAACTATCAAGTTTTTGCGTTCGATAAGATAGGTAATTTTGAAAGATAACGAGTAATAACCACTTGTAATACCTGAATTGGGATACAATTGAACAACTACACTTACGACTACTACCAATCCTTCAAAAATACTAACCAAAAACGTTACATAAGCCGAACAACTCCTTCGTCTCGATAACACATAAATCTATTAGTAATATTATAACTTAAGCCTCATACCTAACGTATCACATTGGGGTGATTTTTTTTTTTTCGACTATTTTTTTTTTTTTTTTGAAATTTCACGTGAAATTTGGTTGAAAATGTCGAAAAAAAAATTCCCTGGAAGTTACAGCTCTTAATATTAACTTTAAGTACTTTCCCAAAGCGCGCGAAGATTTTCCATTTAAAATACACGTAAATCGAGATTTTTTTTTTTTTTCACATTTCAATAACTCAGCCGCATTTCAAGCTATTACATTGGTCTTGATCTTGATTTACTCAGAATAAAATACTCCACAAAAGTTCCCAATGCGACCAAAGTGTAACTTGTACTGGTGAGTTGATACGGGTCGCTGAAGTTGATTTTTACCCAAAATTTTCGGTTACCAGTACAAGTTACACTTTGGCCGCCGTGGGCACTTTTTTAGAGTATTTTATTCTGAGTAAATCAAGATCAAGACCAATGTAATGAAATTTGAAGAAAAAAAAAAAAACAATCTCGATTTACGTGTATTTTAAACGGAAAATCTTTTCACGCTTTGGGAAAGTACTTAACATTAATATTAAGAGCTGTAACTTACAGGAAAATTATTTTTCGACATTTTCAACCAAATTTCACGTGAGCACTAAAAAAAAAAAAAAAAATAGTCGTTTTAAAAAAATCACCCTAGTATCACATGTTAAATTACAGCACGCAGACTATTCTTAATCAAACTATTCTTAATCATATTAATCTTAATCATATTGATATATTATATTCTTCTTAATCATATATTATATAAAACATGTGGAGAATTCTGAAAAAATGTGATATAAAGTTACAAACAGTGAGAAAATTTAGCCCTGTCATATACAGAACTTTGGAACTTTTAATATTCGCAAACATTGATTGAATAAAATTTCAAACTTCATACACAATGCCGAGGTACAGAGAAATCTGATTATCAGCAAAGATTATTTTCTCCTGGAAAGACGAGCTAATTTTCTCAGCTTTATCACAGACAGAGTAACTAACTATAATAAACATTACACAAGACGATAAGTTATGGAAATAAAGCTAATAAAATATCATACAGCACCGTGAGTGTGTTCAGAAAGAAGAGCCCAACCTCTTATCCAAAAATCTCGACAACCCCCTAACAATTTCAAAGCCTATAGACCGGGGGGTAGTGACAGATTTTGGGATACGATTTTAGCGATTTCTAATTATACAATATAACACAATTATAACCAAAAACGTACAATTTACTCAGAAGTCATTTGTCTTATCAACTTTTTCGTAACTTTGAAGTATCTACGCGAAATATCTTTAGTGTCCACATCGGTATACTACCGTACAGCTCATTGATCGAATCCGCAGTGTTTCAATAATGATGCAGGTTAGGAACGGCGCACAGGTATTTGATATTTCCAACGGTCATGTGTACGCATACTTTTACAATTGTGTGTGTCAGTATGACCGATTTTTGGGTGGTTATGTATTCAATCTTTTTCATCGCCGAATACGCCTCGCCATATGCATTTGTCGTAAGAACCCTCGAAACCACCGTATACTCTTGTTTATTTACACCATCCGCCACGAAACGCAAAAGCTGCACGTAACTACCGTCGGTTAATATAGCAAAAGAATTGTTCGACCGTTTAGTGACCCGCGTCGCAGATACGTACAAACACGAATCTTTAACCATTTTATCGTACAAAACGCAGTGTTCGCCAAGGTTTAGACGGCGCAGAATATCATCGTTAACCCCCGATGTATGACCAAAATATCGTATTCGATTTTGTTGAAACGATCGCTTGGCTGCTTTCGAGCCAACCGTTTCGCAATAATCAACGACGTTGAACGAAGCCGATGGATAAACATGATTTTTCAAATCGAGATAACTGTATCTCAAGCCAATTCTCCTGCAAATCTGACTCTGTACTCCCTTCGCTGCATTTATAACCTTCAATAATTCACCGTTCCCTGATTCGAACGCGTAAGTACTGTGAGCCCACAGAGGACCCCAATCGGAGACATTTTTCGCCAAGTGTCCGAGAGAATGCACATTGAATGTCATTGCCTTCTTTCCGTACAGGCGTTCAGTATCGCGCATGAACTTTTGTAACAGTGAACCAGCCGACGCAACTTCCCTTCTCATGACAACGTCCTTCGATAAAATATGAAAAGCTTCCACAAACAACACCCAATGCATCAACAACTCGGGCCGCAAAATGTCTTTCAGTACAGCCAAACTGTAATACAGCGTCCAGTTTTCCCACTCTTTCGCCTTCCAGAACTCTTTGTCGGACAACGGACGCACCTGTCTCCCAATCTGAAGCGGCGTTTTCAAATCTTTCATTCGAGCGTCAACGATCTTCACACACTGGCGAGGCAGCGATCCGACCTTTTTTTTAGTACCGAACCACTCTTTCCCCATCTGCTCAGCAACGCCCTCTCCGCAATGCAACGAATCTACCACGTTTCCATCGATTATATGGTACCCCGGTAAATTTATCAATTGAGACGCTTTTTGAACCCCAAAAATCGGTCTACCCGACCTAACCGCCTCTCGCATGTGCTGTATCGTATCATCCGGAGTTCTGTGTGCGGGAACGGGATCCCGGAAAGGATACTTCATCGATCCACTGCGCCTATTACCTTCATCGTTCCTCACCCATTCCCCTGGGTGGAGACAGACTCCGCAGCCGTACTTGCCATTGAATTGCGTCATTCCCTGTATCGGAGCGCGAGCCACCGCATCAACACAACAAACCAAAGCAAACACCTTGACGCGTTTTACAACCCCATCGATTTTACACGGTACACCGATTCTTGAAAGCTTCTTCATATCGTTTACGAACGGATAAAGGAAGGCGTTCATGTTCGGCTTGGATTTACCGAACCACAGACCCGCTAGAACCAACTCCCTACATCTAACACGTAACGGTATTTCATTTACCATGACGAATATAGGCCAAATGGAATTAGCGGAGCTCTCGAACAATGGAGCACCGTCAGTATTGAATGTTAGCGTGGCGTAGCTGTGAGCGTCTGCGTCAGGCAAAGATTTCACAAAGTCGATGTATTTATCACCGTCGTAAATGTCGCCAATCACGTCACGCGAGCATCCTTGCCGACCGACGATGCGTTTGTAATATTCCGCATTAAGTTCAATCAATCTCGAAACAGGAGTCGCAATATCAAGATTTATAAAAAAGTCTTTACCAGAGTAATTAATAAGGTCAACAACCCTGTCGCATCTCACGCAAGTCTTGGCACGATCCGATTGCGCGAATTCGCCAACGACATCCTCGCAATTGGGACATATTGCGAACAGGTGCACATGATCTTTCCGTAAAAACAACTTGTCTATGAAATGACGTGAATCTGGAAGAAACCGTTCACCTAGCGTGATATTTAACGCACGAAAGAAATGCACGGTTTCGATCGACGACAACGAATGCATCACGATGTACTTTACAGCTATTAAAAGCAATTCGCCAACGGTCATGGACGAAGACGCTGTAATTGGTCGTTCCAGCACCCCACTTCGTATGAC
>OX031016.1:33892955-34130750 GCA_943736025.1 Tenthredo mesomela
GATCTCTGGCTTTTCCGATAACACCAGAGTCAGTTATTTTTTGAACAGGCACTCTACGAAAAATTAAAAACGATCAAGTTTACCATTACAACAAAAACAAATCACAATTT
This sequence comes from Tenthredo mesomela, assembly GCA_943736025.1. Lineage (NCBI taxonomy): Eukaryota > Metazoa > Arthropoda > Insecta > Hymenoptera > Tenthredinidae > Tenthredo > Tenthredo mesomela. Next base: position 33,893,066 of record OX031016.1, read on the forward strand.
TGTCATTGAATCATTGAATTATGCATAATTATGGTAAAATATACAGGTTCTTTAACATGCCTTCCACTATTTCACGTCTCTCTGGGGACAACTCTTCACGTGGCGGCTCACCGGATCGGAGATGTTTGTTGGCGAGACTGCTTTTTAATAGTATATTGTGCAACTAGGGGGGGAAAATGGCCATTTCTAGCGAGGGTGAGACGTTTGCACGAGTCGTAGTAGAGGGCACCGAAGGTGCCCGAGACGATGACGAGTGCTAAAAACGTCTCACCCGAGCAATTCTTCGCAATTCGCAATTTTTTTCATTATTTCATCCAACGTGTGTTAGAACTGTTCTTACCGTGATACATATATATGGGGGTTTCCAGCTCATCTCGACCACCTTCCAGACCTGACCCCCTCGGATTTAAGTGAAACTTTTTTTTTGCTTCACTCAAGGCCCAAATTGAAACCTCAATTTTTTTCAGAATTTTTCAAGCCCCCGTCCCGGAGGCATAGATAGTGGAAATTTGCCATTTTATGAAATCCCAGAATTTTTGAACGATGATATCTTGGGATTGAAGAGTCATATCAATAAAAATCGGGTGGTCAATAGATTTGTCTTGAATCAAACTTTCTGAAAAAAAAATAATTCGCAATTTCGCGATACCGTCCCAGCCGCTAGAAATTCATTTTTAAGCGAAAAATGGATTTTTCGATGATTTGGGCATTTTTGATTTTTTTGATTTTTTTTTTCTAAAATTCTATGAAGAAAGACAGATTTTTGAGGCCCATAACGAAGATGGAGACTCTAATGGTTTAGAAGTTATGATTTTTTCAGTTTTTAAAAGTGTGCGAAACTGAAAATTTCAAGTGACAAATACCCGTCTCTTCGGTTGTTTTTTTTTTTTTTCGTTTTATTCGACTATAATTGACTTCTCATTCAAAGAACTGTAACGCATGAATTGAAAAAAAATGAAAACGCCGATGAGACTGGTATTTGTCGCTTGAAATTCTCAGTTTCGCACACCTTTAAAATAGGCGGCGGCGGCGGCGGCGGCGATATATCTTTATAATATAGATATATATATATATATATATCCCCCGCTACAGCGGGGAGAAAAGACATTCCCTCCCGCTCAGTGGATATTCCGGATTCACGTTCGACACAAGCGATTTTTCCCACGCCCGACAAGCATGAAAGAAGGCCCATTTCATGCACGTATTATGAAAACATCTTTTTGCCAGAGTTTCCGTTCCCCACATCGCAACGGCAAGTTCTTTGACGAATTTGCTATCGTTTTTTGACACCATGACCTCCCACTTGTCCATGCCTATATCAGTTCCGTCGTCTAGACGCATCTAAGTTTGGAATACAAAGTGAAGTCGATTAATACCTTGATGTCGATGTAAAAGTCAGGAAAATTAAATAGTAACTACTTAGGTAATGCTCGTGCTTACCACCGAACGTGGTAAATTTGCTCGCGGTTGGATATATTGAATCCGCATTAGCGGAACTCCGTCGTCGTCTGGTCTGGCAATTAGTGGGCGCATTCTCACTCCACCTGGATGCTGGATGACACGTGGCGCCTGTGTGGCTGCCGCCCGACTACAGTTAACAATGATATTTACAATTAAACTGCTACACGTATGATTATACACTTGCGGCTTAGATATCAATTGACGTATCGAAACATTGAACATATTAATATGTATAAGCTGAATACATAATAGCATCAGAAATTTTTTTCATCATTTCATCCAACGTGTGTTAGAACTGTTCTTACCGTGATGTACCCGGTGGCGCGTCCGGGTCGGATTGTTCGCCCGATCGTTGCAACAGTATCGACCTGCTTCCAGATCTTCGAGTACGGCTCCGCTCAGCGGACGCCGAAGGCATTGAAGCGTTTCTGTTCGTCTGCCCACATTTAGTTTGTTTCTTAGTGATGTGCTGAGGCGTTGCCTCGTTGATGTCCGACACTGGACTGCAACGAAAAGTATTCGTTGCGTGTCATCCACCAGAAGGATATTTGTGAGGCGTAAAACGCTATCTCGACTCATATGGCGTAACTCAACATCAGATAACCATGCATTTCTTATTTTAATATCAGTGATTCATCAACCAACGATCTCTCACGTGGTGATTTAGTCGGAGAGTCTACAGATGCTGATCGTTCTATTCCTTTCTTTGACATGTGACGTCTCTATTCTTCTGATTCACTCGCTCGATACTTGATTCACTTGTACGATTCGACGATCCCTGCCGCTGCCACCAGTTGTTGTAATTGGGATCCTGAGATCTTTCATACAACTACAATTTATTTAAGGGTTCGTTGTCGAATTAAGAGTTAGAACTCAGTCGTACAAAAGTAATTCAAGTTTATTAATATATGAAGTTTTACAAAGGCTTTACTAATATCGGACTAATCTCTTATACAATGTGTCTTGCTTCTGGTCGCGATGTTCTGACAACGGGCGCATCGTCTGCCTGTCTTTTATTGACTCTTTCAGTGCTGTGTCCGCACATTGCTATGTATTTCGCCATACGACATAGTTGTTGCTTTGATGCTATATCGCGTTAGCGCATTCCTGGATTTCAGGTGTCACAATTGATCGGTATTCGAATTGCAACAATACCGTGCGGAATATTGTATTGAAGTATAAGGAAATTGGAGTCACTGATCCGCGCTCAGTGAAAACGGCGTATCCAACGCGTCAGGTGAGCGCAGAAACTAAGGTCGAAGTGCTACGAGTACTTGAAGAAAACGGGAAAAAGCCAGCGTTGAGTACACAGTACCAGCAGAAGTTGAACGTCTGGCTCGGTCTGTTATAAGCCAGAAATATCAAACGGTTACTTCTTACTTATTTTATATTGAGATTAAATTAACACGCATTCCCACACGGAACAGTCTATCTATTAGAGGTCCATACAGAATCCATAGCTCCATCAGAGCTCTATATCCACGGTGGATACGTGAGGGATATCCATGGGGCATCCAAGTATCTATACTTTCGATCGATGTTTAATGGAGGTTGTATGGATCTTCCTGACGTGCAATTTCATGGATAATGAAAAATGGCCGCGAATCATTAATAATAATAAAATTGGTAGTTATTATTGGTATTAATGAAATGAGAGCACATTTTTTTTTTTTTTTTTCGATTTCGCATATATCTTGATCCGGCGGGTCAATATATATAATAATTATATAATAAATATACCGGGATGATTTCTTGATAGTATACAGGTGACAGCGCATGCGCCAAATAATTCATTTTCATTGGTCGGTAAAGTCGTCACGCAGTGGTATTTGAGGCCAGCCTGCCTCAGCATACGACGAAACTCGCGCATGCGCAGTCACCTGTATACTATCAAAAAATCATCCCGGTATATGATAATTATATATATATTAATAGTTGATGCGCTTAATAATGACATATAATCAAGGGCGGATTCAGGTGTCTCATTTGGGGGGGGCGGGCGATCGACGTTACCAGCATATTAAGGGGTGTGGGGGGTAAAAATGTACCTCAGTATAGTGGTAGATTCAGACTTCTAGAGGCATTTTTTTTCCAATAACAATACATTTTGTTGATATTAATATTATTCGCATTGAAAACATATTAAAACTTATCTTTATTTCAAAAATTTCCCTCCTTCCCAAGGTTTCGGGGGGGGCGATCGCCCCTTCCGCCCCCCCCTTGAATCCGCCGTTGCATATAATGAATTCATAATGAAATTATATAGAGCAAATAATTCATTCAACTTATATATGAGGTATTCCACGCCGTTTCGAACGGTCAAAAAAATCACCGCTTCCGAAAAAATCGTAATTTGGTCCTCGAACACAACTATATCGAAAGAATTTTTGTGAATTTTTTCAGAATTTTCGGATTGCATTTGTGGATTTTTTTCAAACTCCAACTTTTTCTACAAACTTCCGTATCTCAAAAGTATAATATCCTACAAGAAAATTTGTGAGACACAAAAGTTGCAGTTTCGAATCAACTTTCTGAAAAAGATTTTTTGGTAATTTATCGAATCCCAAAAATACCAATTTTTATCAAAAATACACAAAAATCGATTTTTCAATCAATACGTCACCTTCGATTTGCCTCAATAAATCACAGAAAATACTCTCAAGTGTAGACAACAACCCTGTATTTTGGTTGAGATGGGTGGCGCAATCGTTTGGAAGATATACTTTATTAATTTTTTTCTCAGAAGAAAAAAAAAAAAAAATTCAGAAAAAAAAAAATTAATAAAGCATATCTTCCAAACGATTGCGCCACCCATCTCAACCAAAATACAGGGTTGTTGTCTACACTTGAGAGTATTTTCTGTGATTTATTGAGGCAAATCGAAGGTGACGTATTGATTGAAAAATCGATTTTTGTGTATTTTTGATGAAGATTGGTATTTTTGGGATTCGATAAATTCCCAAAAAATTTTTTTCAGAAAGTTGATTCGAAACTGCAACTTTTGTGTCTCACAAATTTTCTTGTAGGATCTTATACTTTTGAGATACGGAAGTTTGTAGAAAAAGTTGAAGTTTGGAAAAAATCCACAAATGCAATCCGAAAATTCTGAAAAAATTCACAAAAATTCTTTCGATATAGTTGTGTTCGAGGACCAAATTACGATTTTTTTCGGAAGCGGTGATTTTTTTGACCGTTCGGAACGGCGTGGAATACCTCATATATAAGTGACCCGCAGATACGAAAACTCATATATTCCGCAGTGCAGTATCTGAAAAACGTAGAATGTTTATATATATTGTAACGAATCAGGCAACCCATGCCTGACCGTTAGCATTCAAACATCAGCCGTTGCGAACATCGAGAACAGTCTAGAACGATCGACAGCAGCGACGAGCTGAGTGACGTCACGACCAATATAAAAGTCGAGGCGCCGCTCAGCTCACCAGCTATTCTAGGGTAGACACCAGATAGACTCACAGTTACTTGCTGGTCATCACGAGCATAGAGCTCTGATGAACCGTTAGAATCATCTATTCATATCAATATAATTTATAAATTCAATTTCACTCAGAAAATCAATTATCGAAAGTTAAGAGCATCAGCTAACAGAAAATACGTCAAAGAATATTATTAAACAATTTATAGAACAATCAGAGATAAAGTACATGATAATTTAACTAGGAAAAGAATAGCAAAGACATAATAAAAGATTGTATTAAAGTAAGTAAGACATAGGCAACGTGTAAATATAGGTTAGGGTTGCAACCGTAGTTTTAGTTAATTAAATAAATAGATTTTTGAACGTTACAGAAAAGCAATTTAATCAGATGTCAAACCCCTTCCTCCGCCATTTCCAGGTTATAGTTTAAATCTAACAGAAAGCTAGATACAGCCTTGGTGGATCTCCGATCTACCCAGGTCTGGCACAGCTATTATTTGGGAATAAATTAACTTCATTAAATTAACATTTAACAGTTAAGAGGGTAGAGTGCAGCCTTAGTGCGTTATCGTACTCAGGTCTGTGGGGAGGCGGCTTCAGCTACACGGTAGTTCAAGTCCGTAATAGGCACGGCTAATAATTAATAGTAGAAGTCTCAAACAAAAATAAAAATCGAGTAAAGAAAACACAATAACCAACCGGTTCGCGTCACCTTCAGTGACGCTCACTATCCGTAAAGTTACAATATATATAAAGAGAACTGCACATATATATATCTCTCTATATTATAAAAATCCCTCGCCGCGGCCGTCGCCGTGTCAGCAAATAGAGGTCAAAGGTCAAAGGTCAAAGGTCAAAGGTCCTGGGTTTTCCCCAGATTTCCTGGGTTTTCTCCATGGATTTTCAAGGTCAAAGGTCAGAGCTCCTGGGTTTTCCCCAGATCTTCTGGTTTTTCCCATAGATTTTCAAGGTCAAAGGTCAAAGGTCCTGGGTTTTCCCCATAGACCCCGGACCTTTGACGTTTTACCTTGAAAATCTAACCCCTGAAAAACCCTGGACTTTTGACCTTTGACCCTTAAAATCTATGGGAACACCCAGGACCTTTGACCTTTGACCTTGAAAATCTATGGGAATATCATACAGTTATGATATATATCAATGTTTATTTGCAATCGCAATTTAACATAATAATTTTAACAAATAATAACATTTCAACTCAATTGATTATTTTATTATTTTAACAGAACTATATGATAAACTCGAATGATTATTTTATTATTTCGACAGAACTATATAACTAACAGAACTATATAATAAATAATAAATTAGAAATTATAGCAAGTCATGCTAAACTTGGCCGCGCCCACCGCGGTTGCCGCGTCCCCTGCGACTACCACGTCTACCGCGATTACCGCGTCCACCGCGATTGCCGCGGTTGTTGCGGTTGCCGTATACCGGGCCCTGGCAGGGGTTTGCTAGGGCAAACAGCAGGGTTACTAAATTTGCCTGCCGAATAGCCCTCCTGCGGTGCATCTCTGCCCGTTGTTGTTGCCGTTGTTGTTGTTGTCGTTGTCGTTGTCGTTGTCGTCGTCGTCGTCGTCGTCGTCGTCGTCGTCGTCGTCGTCGTGGTCGTTGTTGGTGATGTTGTTGTTCTGCAAATGAAAATGTGAAGACGAACTCATATTATTATTATAATTTATAATAGTGGTACTAGCGATAAGCTATAAACGTGGTACTGCATGAAGAAAAATAATAAACGTAATAATTGTTGAAGATCATATAACATACCATTTTCGTCTACCCGGTCTGCGTGGTCCGGCCTCTCTCCCACATTGGCATCTTCAAGAGCTAACAACTGAGGAATAACTAATGCAATGAATGAATTGAATTTCAATTTCAAATCGTAGTAGTTGATAATTATCAATACTTACGCTATTAGGCGACCCTGACATGTTGTCCTCAAGCTGCTATATTTAATAACAGATATTATTTATTTTTTACGTAGTTACGCGGAACAAAGCGTGGGTGCGAAAATTAGCAAATCCATGAGGGTAACCGACAGATGGCGGCATGCATAGCGCCAATAAAAATTTCCAAACGATCCTCTTCATTTATTTTTTCCATTGCAATTGAACGTAGCATCCAACATTTGATTTCTTCATTTGTTGTTTCATAAAGAATCTGTCATGTTTTGAATTAGCTTCGGTCTGATGATTGATCGGTAAATTCCGTGTTGAATAATATGTATATTATATAAATTCTTATGTGTATGGATAAATTCTAATATGGTTCATGGAGTATTTGGAATTCTTTGGAGTCTTTGGAGTCTTTGGAATTGGAAAGATGAGTTGATTATCCTCGCTCATTCAACCCAATGGAGCCGGAATCTCATTCTCAAGTCGCTTTTATTTAATTTATCATTTTCTCTACAGTTTTAATTATACCCGATTTTTGTTTCATTTTATATTGCCCAGGACCCGCACTACGAGAAATACTCACTGAACGACCTGGACAACGAGAACTACGAAGCCGAGGACCTGGACTACTAGAAATACTTGGCGAACGACCTGGACAACGAGGAATATGAAGAACATAAAATCCACGGATTATTTGGGTTTTAGAAACAACTAATACAAATTCGAACATGGGGGGTTGGCGCGCGTAGCGCGCAGGGGGGCGGAGCCCCCCTAGTATATATATCTCTCTATATTATAAAGATATATCGCCGCCGCCGCCGCCGCCGCCGCCGCCGCCGCCGCCGCCGCCGTGTCAGACTTTCCATGGCCTCCTCAACCCCGCTCGCTACCTCCCGCCCCCCCCTTTCCATGGCCTCTTCGACCCCGCTCGGCTCTTTTCGCCCCTCCCCTCCCCCTTACCCTTAGGATGGGTTAGGTCGTTTCAGGTTAGGTTAGGTTGCCTTGGTCAGGATAGAGTAGGTTAGGTTGGTAACCTAACCTAACCTTACCTGACCTTTGAGGTGTTAGGTAACCTAACCTAACTCAGCTAGGTTATGTCAGGTCAGGTTGGGTTAGGTTGCCATGGTCAGGATAGAGTAGGTTAGGTTGGTAACCTAACCTAACCTGACCTGACCTTTGAGGTGTTAGGTAACCTAACCTAACTCAGTTAGGTTAGGTCAGATCAGGTTGGGTTAGGTTGCTATGGTCAGGATAGAGTAGGTTAGGTTGGTAACCTAACCTAACCTGACCTGACCTTTGAGGTGTTAGGTAACCTAACCTAACTCAGCTAGGTTAGGTCAGGTCAGGTTGGGTTAGGTTGCCATGGTCAGGATAGAGTAGGTTAGGTTGGTAACCTAACCTAACCTGACCTGACCTTTGAGGTGTTAGGTAACCTAACCTAACTCAGCTAGGTTAGGTCAGGTCAGGTTGGGTTAGGTTGCCATGGTCAGGATAGAGTAGGTTAGGTTGGTAACCTAACCTAACCTGACCTGACCTTTGAGATGTTAGGTAACCTAACCTAACTCAGCTAGGTTAGGTCAGGTCAGGTTGGGTTAGGTTGCCATGGTCAGGATAGAGTAGGCTAGGTTAGGTTAGGATGGGTTAGGTTAGGTTGCCTTGGTTAGGATAGAGTAGGTTAGCTTAGTAACCTAACCTAACCTTACCTAACCTTACCTGACCTGACCTTTGAGGTGAGGTTAGTTCAGGTCAGGTTGGGTTGGGCTGCCTTAGTCAGGATAGAGTAGGTTAGGCTGGTAACCTAACCTAACCTAACCGTACCTGACCCCTAACCTTACCTGACCTGACCTTTGAGGTGAGGTTAGGTCAGGTCAGGTTGACTTAGGTTGCCATGGTCAAGATAGAGTGCGTTGGGTTGGGTTGGGTTAGGTTAGCTTAGGTTAGGTAATCTAACCTAACCTTTGTCAGTATCCCAGCGATCTCGGCTCCGCTCGGCTTTTGTTTATCCCTCCCTCCCCTACCTCTTGCCCTGGGCCTCCTCGACCCCGCTCAGATGTTTTCGCCCCATCCCCCCAGCCCATTCGGCTTCCCTATCCAAAACTATCCTGGATAGCCGAAGATAGCCGAGGACAGCCGAAGAGAGCCAAGGGGAGCTGAACCCGGTCCTCCCCTCGGTCCGAGCGCCCAGGAAAGGGAAAGGGGGAAGCAGAGCCGAGGAGAGTCGAAGAGAACCGAAGAGAGCCGAGGATGGCCGAAGACAGCCGAAGATAGCCGAGGATAGCCGAAGATAGCCGAAGATAGTCGAGGATAGCCGAGGAGAGCCAAGGGGAGCCGAACCCGGTCCTCCCCTCGGTCCAAGGGCCCAGGAAAGGGAAAGGGGGAAGCAGAGCCAAGGCAGCCGAGGAGAGCCGAAGAGAACCGGAGAGAGCCGAGGATAGCCGAAGATAGCCGGGGATAGCCAAGGATGGCCGAGGATAGCCGAAGATAGCTGAGGATAGCCGAAGATAGCCGAAGATAGTCGAGGATAGCCGAGGAGAGCCAAGGGGAGCCGAACCCGGTCCTCCCCTTGGTCTAAGGGCCCAGGAAAGGGAAAGGGGGAAGCAGAGCCAAGGCAGCCGAGGAGAGCCGAAGAGAACCGGAGAGAGCCGAGGATAGCCGAAGATAGCCGGGGATAGCCAAGGATGGCCGAGGATAGCCGAAGATAGCCGAGGATAGCCGAAGATAGCCGAGGATGGCCGAGGATAGCCGAGGAGAGCACAAAATGTCTGACACGGCGGCGGCGATATATCCTAATAATCTATACACACGACTTCAAGAGATACGAATCCGAGGACCTGGACTACGAGAACTACGAAGCCGAAGACCTGGACACTGGAAATACTTAGCGAAAGACTTGGACAACGAGGAATACGAAACGAAGGACCTGGGCAACGAGAACTACGAGGCCGAGGACCTGGACTACAAGAAATACTTAGCGAGTGACCCGGACTAAGAGATCTACGAAGCCCAGGACCTGGACTACGAGATATACTCACTGAACGACCTGGACAACGAGGAATACGAAGAACATAAAATCCACGGATTATTTGAATTTTAGAAACAACTGATACAAATTAGAATATGGGGGGTTGGCGCGCGTAGCGCGCAGGGGGGCGGAGCCCCCCTAGTATATATATATATATATATATATATATATATATGCAACTGCAGTTCTCTTTTTGCAAGGTAGGTGGTGATAGAAAAAATATCAAAGCGCATAGGGTGGGCCACATCGGCAAGGATCACATCTGCCTGACCCTTACTTGACACACTAAGAGAATATGAAGTTTGTAAACATGAGAAAAAAAACCTCACTCCGAAACGCCATCTGCGTAGGTCGGGGTCGTTCCGTGTGAACTAACATTCCAATGGATATGAAAGTGTCGGTAAAGTAACAAACACTCTGTTTACTAATTATACTGCGCGCATACCCTTTGCACACCGTGAAATCTATTATTATTTATACTGCAACGATAACTTTCGGCGCTGCTTCGTATTATATTGGATCGAGAGTCAGAAAATAATGTTTTTGAGAATTTTTCGAGATTTTTTAAAAATGCCGTTTTCAAAATCGGTTTGAATAATCATTGAAAATTAACGGTTGGAGGGAAAAATCTGAAAAATTTCAGCAGTGCTTTTTCGAGATCGTAGAATCGTATAAAAAATCGTGAAGCGAATCAAAAATGGCGAGGGAAAAACATTGGTTGAGTTCACGTGGAATTCCCCATACATATTTACTGCATAGTCGGAAATCGGTCAAGTCAATAAAACTAATTTTCCGAAGAAAACGGCAAGGCATGGTTTTTGGTTGAATATGAATTTCAATGTGTTCCTTGGCCTTGCCTGTGGTCCTTCTATGTATATATGTACTAGTGCGTTGATTTTTTCACTCTCATACATGGACTTAGGCTCCACGGCTGAAGCCAGCCTTTATATTAAAATACCGAAATCTCGTAAAATTATACGTAAAATGTCCTTGATAGTGTGAATCAAAATGTTTGCGAGGATTTGGACGAGTCTCTTTTTAGAAGTGTAATGTATTGAAGTCATTCGATAAAACTTCCAGTCGTTTACGAGAGCAATGCGAATAAAAATTTTTTACTACGCTCATGTATCATTTCAGTGACCATTTCGTCAGTGAAGCTACGCGGCCGAGCGGTACGCGTTCAGGTTGACGTGCAGGCGGCCCGAGATCGAGCCTGTTGACTATTTTTTTTTTTTCGCATTGTCTGTGAATATAAAATACTAATAAATTAATTTCAAGCAAAAAATCGTTGTCTGTATTAGAAATATAATTATTTATGGTGCCATGTGAAGGCTGGCTTCATCCGTGGAGCTCAAGTCCAATATGTATGAGAGTAAAAAATTTAACACACTAGTACATATACATAGAAGGACTACAGGCAAGGCCGAGGAACACATGGAAATTCAACCAAAAACCAAGCCTTCCCCTCTTCTTCGGAAACTTAGCTTTCGACTTCCATAACTCATACGACCTTATCATTATCTGGCAAATCTCAATGCGTTGTGAGACCCCATCGTAACGCCGAAGGGCTGTAAGATTACAGAAAGGACATCTTTTACGGCAGACTGCGGTTCCGTTCTTATAGCTACTCACAGATCTTACAGATTATAAAAATTAAAAAAAAAAAAAGAAACATTGTTTTAGAACAATTTGTATGTGAAATATGGAGATGAACTGAATGATTCAACAGAGAAACCATTGAAGATGGTACTTATTCACCTATTACCCAATCGAAAGCCAACAGATCTTACAAATTATAAAAAAAAAAAAACACACTTGTTTAGAACAATTTTTATTTGAAATATGGAGATGGACTGAATGATTCAACAGAGATAGCATTGAAGATGGTACCTATTCACCTATTACCCAATCGAAAGCCAACAGATCTTACAGATTATAAAAATTATAAAAAAAAAAAAACACACTTGTTTAGAACAATTTTTATTTGAAATATGGAGATGGACTGAATGATTCAACAGAGATAGCATTGAAGATGCTACTTATTCACCTAGCTATTACCCAATCGAGAGCCAACAAGCCAACAAATTAGATTGCAATAGGTTGCAAATAAGGTTGTATTCTGAAATACACGTCTGCACTATAGTTATTAGCTAGAGCAAGACTGACTTATTGTACAATAATCGTTGTTGACGCAGCAACTGTAGTTCTTATGCTTTAAGAGACGTATTTCATCCCATAGACTATACTGGATTGCTGATGGGTGTAAGTTACATTACGTTAAGTTCGTCATAATCTCGGTTTTAAACTTATGTAAGTATACAGTAAAAAAATTTTCGTTATAATGATCGTTACTTGTACGTAAAGGATTTTTGACGAACCTCGTTACAGCACTCGGCTTTCCTTACTCCTAATGAAATTTAGTATTGCGAGCACAAGACTTTGTGTTAAAAATGAGGCAAAAATTTTTACTGTGTATCCTGACCGGAAAACAAACAAAAAATAGACGATACACACGATATTTCTAAAAATTCTTAATATATGATGTATATTAAGATGGTTCAAAAAAAGAAATATTCTTAAGTAGAAGAACAAATATAAAGATATAAAAAAGGTATAACCAAGAAACTACAAAAAAATCAGCTCGATATCTCAAATCTACCAAGAGCTTATCGAGAATTCATGTTCCCATTCATATAACACGTGAAAAAATTGCTTTTCAATAATTCTAGAATAATTGTAATATAAAAAAAAATTGTCCTCTTTTTAATTAATATACTTTTACTGTAGAAAAATAGAAAAACAAATATGTTCAAATATGTTTTGTGAATGGGAAGATGTATTCGCGATGAGCTCCAAGCAGAATCGAGATTCCGAGCTGATCTTTAAGAGAATTTTATCAACATCTGAAACTGACTTTTTAAACTAACGCGACTACTTTGAAAACAAACAAAATTTTTTTTTTTTCAACCACCTTAATATACATACCTACAGCGTCAATTATTAAGATAGATGGAATAAGGTACATAAACATATAGTTTTCAGCATAAATTGTTATTCCGCCGATGCACGTGTAATGGATCGTTTGATTTATAGCTTGGATGGACCTCGGATCGAAGTTTAATGAAATGAAGATATCATCGTCGAGTACGAAAAATATTTGAAAATCTTTGTGACAATGTGTCTGCACATTCCTACTTATTCAAATTACCGCCGCACGGCTATACGAGTTTAGGCTCCTTAGCTCACATTTGACATATAATCATACCAGTAACGCCATCCTTCCGATCACAATCGACACTATCAATTCTCACGCATCACGGCGTTTAACACGAATCTTACCAAATTCGTTAGTATGGCTCCGGTCTTCTAGTAAGACGGATGGGTAGTATGGCTCCGGTCTTCTAGTAAGACGGATGGGTAGTATGGCTCTGATCTTCCTGTAAGACAGATGGGTATTCACCGCGAGTCAAATCGTCCTACTCAGAATTAAGTAATCTCATTACTTAGAGCATAGCTCAGAATCAAAGATAAAAGTAATAGAAGTGCGGCGTCCCCTCGTCTATTCAGAATAGTATTAAAAGTTGATAAATTTACTAGTCCAAGTAACTATTAGTTTAGAATCACTCCCCAACGAAAGTGTGTGTGAGGGTGAAACATATCACCTAGTGATATAGAGTGCATGTGGAAGTTACCTGTGTACAAAGATAAGAAGGATCAAATATAACCGAGTTGTTCATTCCTACATTATTGGGTTCGAATTATTCCGCCTACGAGCTTCCTAATTCTTCCTAAGAAATCATCGAGAACATCGAGAACTTCACCCGGTGACGTAGCGTAATGATATAGAATTGTACAGATTTATGTTTGAACAGAAGTAAGAACGCCTCAGCGTCAGAACCAAATAGGTACGAGGGCCTACGTGCCCGAACCTCACCCTGAGGGTCTCAACCAGCTTCCCTGGCAAAATAGTTAATTAGAACGCTAGTTATCAGACAAGAGAAATTTCCTAATTTATCAAATTAGGTGGCGTCCATAAAGCGCAAGGCCATCGGTGCACCCGGTTATTGGGGTCTCACCCTCGTTAAAGAGGCCTCAATAATACGGCAGGTTGCATTCTTGGCGCCCAACGTGGGGCAGGCGCGAAAAGAAAACGAAAAATTTCAAACGGAAAAACCCACAAAACCCGAAACAAAGAAAAGTAGGATAGGGAGTAGCCATACTCACCTTAGGATTAATGCATGTTAATTTATATCGTTTTGTTTAACTTATATTTCCTTGTTTAATCTGTTTTCTGAGTTTTCTCATACAAAATTTGTATATATCGCGAATTCTAAATTCAAAATTTCCCGTTATAACGGATACTTTCTAGTCGTTATAATCATTGTTCTTAGGCATTAGCCTAATCCGCTCCTCTAGCTCAGTTTTTCTGATATCACGTCATCTAGCTATAATAGAACGAATAATACAGAATCACCTCTTCATACGACATAACAACAACAGTCCTGACCGTTGAGGCTTTCTTCGTTCTGACGCACTATATACGCTGTAATATACTCTAAGCTATATTCATAATACCTAGTCATAACTATAGCGCGATAAACAGAGAGCGAGAGCGAGACAGCAGATACGAGACGTTAAAGTCCAAAATCACACTCAAACTTACCGCGGAAACTCGACGCTAGTAACGGACGCTGCCACGAGGCGCGCCATCGTCACTCTTGATCTAACTATCGATCCGCGAATCGATTTCACAGAGCTAACGTCCATCCTGGATACACACGACGCCACGCTGCTTACAAACAAAGGTATTATCACTTCTCGTATCTACTGTATAATAATTAAAAGAACAATAACACGTAAGAAATTGCATAGATTACCACTTAACCAATATTATTAACCTATTATATTTCCTGGATAAAGTCTTCTAAATTGATCGCAACTGGATTGAAAAGTTTAGTTGCACATACCCGTGTTTACAATCCAACACGTGGTTTACAATATACAAGTCTTTATTCAACCGGCCAAATTGCCGATATTATCCTGTTATAATAAGTGAATATTTCGTTTCGTAATACCCAAGTTAGTTATCTTAGTCTCTTATAGACAACCACACAGTATAGCTGTGACCTATATATTCTACCTAACAGCTGATTCGAACTTCGATATAATTAGGTCAGTATACCTACGGATCTACATCCTTTCTTGAGTTTAACAATAAATAATCAAATCAATGACAATTACCAATCCATTAAACAAATATTATTACTTTAATTAAGTTATTTGAGACTATTATTCGGAAATTCCAATCTGTATATAGAACATAATACTAAATTTCGAAACCTCGAATCTGTTACTAGGTAATATGAACACCAGAACAACCTTTTAACTTTCACTCAGTCTATCTAACTGCTTAATTATTAAAATCAGATGAAATAATACCAACTACTGATAAATTAAAATATTATCAGGCGACTCGAGGAGTACCTTGGTACGAGCTGGTCCAACTGTTGTTTGGAAAATTCCCAAATGGAAGACCAACTAAACTCCCAGGGAGGTACACCTCACTCCTACCGTGATACAGCGAACAATTACCAATTTTCGTTACCGTCGAATCCTGAATTCCCCGGAGGATCATCTCATTCGAGAGCGAGGGAAAATTCAGAAAGACATTCAACCCCTCCGCCTTTACAAACTCTTGTCGAGGAAAACGAGATGGATCATTCTGCGAATCACCCAATAAATACAAATACTAACGGTACCGATCAGGCTACTAATGATATTCTTCCAGCCTACCAAACTGATAGAGCCCGTCTATTAGAACTCTTGGGATTTCCCCAGGATACACCATTTCTTACCGCTGACCGGAGACAAAGTAATCGCGTAGCTAGACAAGCTGCCTTGAACGCTGCACGAATTATAGCCGAAAGTTCCTCTCCGCCGTCGCAAATGCCTAACTCACATCGTCCATCTACCGGAGCGAGGCCGCGTACCGTGTTTCCTCCAACGTTAAATCAACCGACCGGTAGTTCACAATCGCAACCTTGGTCAAACCAACTGGCTGATCTCATTAATGTCAGCGAACACTCCGCTAACATGAACGAATACCTTACAAAAATTATATTAGAAGCCCAAGCGAAAGGCTACACTTTCGAATCGGTTTCTGTCCCTGCACCAATGCAACAAACTGCAACTCAGCGAGGACCCTCTTGGTCTCTCTCTACTGCTAGTACCGCTATACCGCTTAATAACAATAGACCAAACGTTAATAGAAATGATTCACCGAATCATATACCCCAAGCGAATTCTTTTCCACCGTTCGTAAGTAATCCTCTAACTTCATTAGAATTTAATACTTCTCAGAACGAACAACGTGAAATCCCTCCTCAACACTCATTCGAACAAGATATACCTAATAGATCATTCAATCCGTTCACAACTTCTAACGATCTCCCTCGTCGAACTTTCACACCAAGATCTCCTTCGTTACACGGATTAACTAAACGCGTTCAACTTTGGAAATTAAAATTCCCTACTGAAAAGAAACCGCGCGCTTTCCTAAAAACCCTCGAACAAAGGTGTCAACAGGAAGGTATTGTCGGCGACGATAGATTATTAGTTCTAACCGAATGCTTTACAGGCACCGCTTTGATCTGGTTAGAATCCAGACTTCATAAGTGGCATACTTGGAGTCAATTCATTGAAGAATTCTCAGCTGCATTTGGTATCGAAGGAACCGATGCTGAAATTCTCCGACAAATCGCCCTCTGCGATCAAGGACCTTCTGAAACCGGATTTGATTACATAGTAAAGATAACTGAGTCATTCTCAACAATGAATAATCCTCCTTCTGAGGAAGAACAAATTCGTACTATCCAAAAACAATTTAACACACGTTATAAGGAATTCCTATCACATAGAGGAAAGTTCAAAACCTTCCTTGACCTCTTAAAAGCTACACGCGAGTACGACGAACTCATTCTGTATCGACGACAAGCTAGAGGTAATACCACCAGCACCGACAAACGTCACTTACCGCAGCGCACATCACGTTTAAACGCCGCGAGTTCAATTACTACTGAAGACGAATATGCTGAAGATTCCGATATTGAAGATATCCCAACCTCTAACCCTACCGACTGTCAGAGTCTGAGTACCAATGATCAGAAAGATCACATCGACACTCTTGTAGAACGCGTACTCGAACGACTAAACAAGAATACTAAAGTCAATACCGTTACCAATAACTTAAATTCTCCAAAACGTTTCAATAACTACCCCTCGAAGAAAACTTCCTCTGATAACGGTCGACCTAACTCTAATTTTACCACAAACGCGAGTAGAGACTTGAGCACCACCTTCTGCGCTAACTGCGGAAGATACAGACATCTTTCACGTACTTGTACGAAACCTAATCGAGTTGTCTGCTATATATGCCGCGGCCTTGGTCATCGCAATGCCGAGTGTCCCCGTAACAACCCAAGAGCCAAGGATACCGATCCAAATCTCTCAAACAAAACAACCCCTATATTACAACCTGTGAAAATACAAACACTTGCTCGCGATTCTAGTAAAATAAGAAGCGAAAATATTCCCAAACTCAATGAACTAACCGATCCGATTCCTGAACCCGAATTCACTTCCCAACCAGATGCTGACATTGACTTACATGATGATTCTGATGACGACTACGACAATATCTCTGATTTCATCTGTGATTCATACCATGTCACGGAAGTCGATCCAACTGAACGTTCAATGAGCATTCCCAAGTCCAATCCTATAGAAAACAGCCAACCAAGCTTGTCTGATGAGCTTGATCCTGAAGACGACTTAGCCAACCTATACGTCCTTACATCCACCAATACCGTCTCCAATAATTCCACTGAAAACTCCGAAACGCCTAGAGCTTTACAACGTAAATATCACTTACCGACTAAATTAAAAACTCGTTTAGATAACCCGGACATAATCGACCGAATCGAAAACCGTCGCGTCTACACGCGAGGAACTGGCGATTCCCCTCCGGAAGTCACAGCGAAATTACCTATAAAAATTTGGATTTACGGAGAAGAGTTAACCGGAATTATTGATAGTGGAAGCGAACGTTCGTATCTTAGCCCCGCCGCTTTCGAACGCGTCCGCGAACTAAGTCTCGGATCCGCCCGACCTGACAACACTTCGACCACCGGCGTTCGACTTGCAAACGGTACTGTATTAAAAACTAAATACGGTGCTCCTTTCTTAATCGACGTTGGAGATAAATATGGCGAACAATGGTTCACTGTCCTTGACGGATTAGCCACCGATGCCCTATTAGGCATGGACTTTTGGATAAATTTCATGGTCAGTGTTGATATGGGAAATCGAGTATGGAAGATGAGTGGTAGTGATATGACCTACCCCATCCGATATAAACGATGCGAACCTCGCGACACCGTTTCAGCTTTGCTATCACTCCACGAGGCAACTCCGACTGATCAGCAACGGCTAACCGAATTCCTAAACAATGAGTTTGCAAAAGAATCTGAACATCCTCAAGGATGTACCCAACTTATTACACATAAAATCGACCTCATCGACGAGACACCCGTTAGACTCAGACCTTATCGACGAAGTCCGGTAGTAAACAAATTAATGAAAGAAGAAGTCACAAGACTCTTGGATAAAGGATACGTTACCATCAGCGAAGGTAGTACCTGGGCGAGTCCCCCTGTCATGGTTCTCAAACCCAACGGAAAATATCGGTTCTGTATAGATTTCCGCCGTGTCAATAAACAAACCGCAAAACCGGCATACCCGTTACCGAACATGAACCGAATCCTTTCCGCATTACATGAAGCTTGCTTAATTTCGACAATCGATCTCAGTGAGGCGTTCCACCAGATTCCGATGGAGGAAAGTAGTAAACAATACACCACCTTCGTTCTCGAAGATGGCGGTTTATATCAATGGGAACGTATGCCTTACGGACTCACTGGAGCTCCCAGTACCTTTCAAATGCTCATGGATGCACTCAAACGTAACTTAGTTCAAAAACTCCGAGACCGAAAACTTCCTCGTCATTGGGAGAATTGTATTTTTGCATATCTCGACGATTGGGTCATTGTCTCCAAAAATCTGGATGAACACCTCGCAATGCTCGGATTAGTCTTTGAAGTAATCCGCGAAGCAGGACTAACCATTAATCGCGACAAAAGTAAATTCGCGCGCTCCGAAGTAAAATTCCTCGGTCACATTATTGATAAAAACGGATTAAGACCCGACCCTGAAAAATTAAAAGCCATACACGAACTCAAGAGACCCGTTAACCGAAAAGAACTACGCCGTTTCAATGGTTTAGTTAATTGGTACCATAGGCACATGAAAAACATTGCCCGAGTTCAAGGTCCTCTTAATAAACTTTCCAGCCCAAACGTCCCGTGGCGATGGACTGAAGTTGAAGAAAAGGCTTTCCAAGAAACCAAACAACGCGTCTTAGATGCACCGGTTCTGCATACGCCGAATCCGAACTTACCCTATGTCTTGTATACCGATGCATGTGATACTGGATTAGGTGCGGTACTTACGCAAATCGATAGACTTGATAACAATCACGAATATTTCATACAGTGCCTTAGTCGACCACTACTCCCCGCGGAGAAAAACTACACTACTTCTGAGAAAGAGTGTCTCGCAATCGTATGGGCCGTCGACAAATTGCGATGTTACCTAGAAGGTGCGCCCTTCACTGTCGTGACCGATCACGCCGCGTTGACCTGGTTGTACACACATAAGGATCCAACTAGCCGACTGGCAAGATGGTCTATGAAACTGTTGTCTCACGACATTACAGTAATTCACCGCAAAGGTACGGAAAACGAAGCTCCTGACGCTTTGTCACGTCAATACGAAACCACCGAAGAACCAAGTCAAGTCCTGAATATTGAAATCCCAACTACACCTCCTGATTCACATACCCTATGGTATAAAAAGAAAATCTCTATGACTAAGAAACATGCCGATGTTTTAACCGATTGGAAGTTAGAAAACGACCAATTGTATCACTACCGACCAGACCCCGGAAAGGTTGATATAGGCGACTCCGACGCTTGGAAACTTGTTCCTACCCGCGATCAAATCACCGATATCTTGAAAAATTACCATTGCACTCCACAAGCCGGTCATCTCGGTACTGATAAAACATGCGATCGTATTCGTCGAAAACATTATTGGCCCGGTATGCATGAAGAAATTCGACAATTCATTTCCGATTGCGAAACGTGTAGATTAGTTAAATTCAATCAACACAAGGTACAACACCAGATGTATATCCGACCACCAATCGCTCCTTGGGCTGTCGTATCAGCAGATACTGTTGGACCACTTACACGATCCACGGATGGAATGCAATATATCCTAGTCATACAGGATCTGTATTCAAAATATATTGAACTTATTCCCTTACGCGAACAATCTGGAAAACTAGTAGCTCGAGAATTACGACGAATTTATAATCGTTGGGGAAATCCCATCACTCTGATAACCGACAACGGAACTGAATTCATTAATCAACATGTTAATCGTCTAAATTCTGAATTCCGAGTAGAACACAAGACCACCGCGTTGGCACATCCCTGTGCAAACCCTGTAGAACGCCTTAATCGAACTATAAAACCTATGCTAGCTGCATTCACTTCACCTAGGCAAACAGACTGGCCTGTGTTCATCTCTGATCTGCAATTTGCTTGCAACTCAACTAAGAGTGCTGCTACTCAGTATTCTCCTCATTTCTTAAACTTTGGTCGAGAGACACGCTGCCATAGCTCACCCGATAAGGATCTAAACCTATCCGAGTTAGATTCACAAGACCCATGGGCTCGCAGAATGATCACTCTCGATACTATCCGGCACTTAGCTGAAAAACACTTGCTTAAAACACAATTCCGGCAAATAAATCGCCATAACGCGAACATCCCGTCGAATGTTCCCGATATCCGGGAGGGCGACGAGGTGTACTTTCCCCGGAAACGACTAAGTAAAAAGGGAGAAAATTACAGCGTTAAGCTGGCCCCCAAATACGACGGACCAGCCTATGTATCAAGGTATTTCTCGCCTACCACCGTAGAAATAATAGATAAGAATAAGAAACTGGTAGGAAAATACGATATAAAAGATTTAAAATTCCCACGTCGTAATCCTCGACGTCTAAACTGACATCCAAATCCCATTTCACCTAGGTAACCCTATCCAGATTTCTACACCGATACCATAGAAGACTTTCTCACCAAAATGGGGAAGGTGAACAAGACTCGCCAAGTTGCTCGACGAGGAGCCCGTCGGCAATCCAGCCCCGGGAGAACCACTCCCGTCGTCAGACTCGTTAGACTTCCTGACTCTGACCTTACAGACACACGCGTATTGGCACGTATCACCAGCCTAAGACCCAGGATCTCCGTACGCGACGCCACACCCGCACACCCACTGGACTTATCAACAAGTGGTAACCCAACTGCCACTAACTCGCCGCTATGTCTTATCCAAGAACAGCCAATAGATCTGACTAAAATTCGCCCGGAACCATCACCTACACTAGAGAAAACAGCACCACACAAGCGACCACGATCACCATCTACCGGGAGCTCAGACTCCGACGATCCAATACTGGTAATAGAACCAAAAACCAAACCAACAAGTCCGCCAACCAGCCCACCAATCCTCTCAGATTATGGATCATCTTCGGAATCAGACTCCGAACCATCCGATGAAAAGCCGATACTCCCTAAACCGGAGCCCGTACCTGACTCCTTGGGTGACCAGGTATCTAAGCCTTTCTTCCCACCAACGCTAGAACACTCTGGTCGCACACCCCCAAACTCAGGACCGGTACAAATAGATCGGAGTACACTAATTAAAGAATGGGACGCGAAATCTCATGAGATAAAAAGTCAAGAGCCCAGGAAGATCTCACTACCCTGCTCTTTTACAGAATATGCCAGTGCCTTGTTACCTAAGACACCCCGAACACATCAATCCCTGCTAGAACGATTTTTAAACGCACCAGCTGCGCCCCGGTCAACAACCAACACCATTAGGATCCAAACAAACGACAACCCGGCCAGACGCATCTCTGGAAATGACTGGTCCAGAATCTTAAGCGAATATGTCCAAGACCAGAGTCTCCCTACAGCTAAGACTACGCTACGGAACGCCAACACCAACACATTCCTTACCCACCGACCGAAAACCACAGAGAAAGGCTGTTTGAATTGCCGCTCTCCAAAACACAAATTCAAACAATGCCCTTTCCCTTACCGAACCGGATTCTGCCACGGATGCGGAGCTCCTCATCACTCGAAAAATAACTGTCCTTTCGCGCACGACAAGGAGTTAGAAATCGTACGAGGACGCTGTCACCGCTGTGGAACAGACCTCAACCTACTTAATTCAAACTGCACTGAGTGCCAAAATCGCTTCCCTGAGCACCAGGAATGGAGGAACCAATATAAAGGACCTATACCTACCCACCAGGCAACTGTCTCTACAAATACACAAACGGAGTTTTTCTCTAATATGATCAGGACCCCCCTCCAAGACTTATATCCCGAAAGCAACGAAGAATCTGAATCAAAACCGTCGACGTCCACTCAGGCCTTAAATCGCGACCTCCGTCGTCGTTTAACAGGAAGACCCGCGACACGTCGCCGCAACTAGCTATGGTTTCCTTCACTATCCTATACCAAAGACATCTCTCCAACAACAGAAGAGAGAAATCCTCAATTAACCCGATCATGACCAAAATAACTCTATAGTACCTTTTCTAAAAAAAAAAAAAAAAAAAAAAAAAACTTAAGATTGTATACGCTCGATTAGTTATAATTATATTTAACCTCGCTACTTACCCTAGACTTAAAACTACCAAAATCAAACCTAACAGTATTCACTGTCCTAGTTACTTAAGCTATACTCATAATTAACCCCGTTAGGAGATAGGTATAATGAAATCCGATATCCCACTATAAGGGTTGAGATTCCGATTTTTACTCTACCTCCACATAACCTAATATAAGTTAAAACACAGGGGAGAAATATATATATTTTTTTTTTGTTGGATAATATCCTGAGTAACGTACTCCCATTTATATAAGTTTCCAAAGAATACCATTTCCTTTAACCCTCTTATTATGCTACCTAGCACTAAGTTACCTATGCTCATAGACACTCGCTCTCTGCTCGCTCATATAATAAAACTACATTATTCCATATCACTATGTTCTGGATTATCAATTATGTTCCTAGATTACGTATGAGAAAGAATGTACTGCTGAATGAGAAACCCTAAACCATATAGCCAACGTCTAGTGGGGGGATCTGTGACAATGTGTCTGCACATTCCTACACGGAGAGAAATTTCGCACGGCATACGTACCACGTCGTTCAGAGGGCGTCCTTTTTGGTGGTAAAGTAACTGTCTGTCGGTAACGTACGCTGTGTGTCCCGCGCTAGTACCGGCGGCGAACTATTATAAGACGTCGACTATACCAAGTCATTAGGTCTCTACGAGCGCCAAAAGTTGGGCAGCCTAGCGTCCCAAAAGTTCGCTCAGATATAATAATTCAAAGTTCGCCGATTGATTCTTTCTAATAAAGATTTGTGTATATGTCAGGGATAAATTATGAATAGTTTTCTAAAAACAAACGGGCACACTTCAATAGAGTGGCATCTCAAAGGTAAGTTAACCTCAATTTTATCTATTTTATTAGTTCAAGTCTGAATCAGAATTGAAGTAACAAATAATCTTTTTTGTTCAAATAATCCACGTAATGATACATTTTACAACATACAATAATTGAACACCCAATATTTTTCATTTGATGTTCAAAATCAACTCCTCTTAAATTATCTAACGCAGAATCCAAAAATATCAAACACAAAACGTTAACCTAACGTTCTTTCATTAAGACGATCTCTGTCCCACTAGCTTAGAACTCTGAGCATTCCAGATTTTGGGGCGCCCACCACACCAAAAGCGCACGCCTCACGTACTTTACATGTCGTACAGTAGCGCCACCATTACTGAGACAGGGCGCGAGCTAAATTTCTCTCCGTGTACTTATTCAAATTACCGCCGCACGGCTATACGAGTTTAGGCTCCTTAGCTCACATTTGACATATAATCATACCAGTAACGCCATCCTTCCGATCACAATCGACACTATCAATTCTCACGCATCACGGCGTTTAACACGAATCTTACCAAATTCGTTAGTATGGCTCCGGTCTTCTAGTAAGACGGATGGGTAGTATGGCTCCGGTCTTCTAGTAAGACGGATGGGTAGTATGGCTCTGATCTTCCTGTAAGACAGATGGGTATTCACCGCGAGTCAAATCGTCCTACTCAGAATTAAGTAATCTCATTACTTAGAGCATAGCTCAGAATCAAAGATAAAAGTAATAGAAGTGCGGCGTCCCCTCGTCTATTCAGAATAGTATTAAAAGTTGATAAATTTACTAGTCCAAGTAACTATTAGTTTAGAATCACTCCCCAACGAAAGTGTGTGTGAGGGTGAAACATATCACCTAGTGATATAGAGTGCATGTGGAAGTTACCTGTGTACAAAGATAAGAAGGATCAAATATAACCGAGTTGTTCATTCCTACATTATTGGGTTCGAATTATTCCGCCTACGAGCTTCCTAATTCTTCCTAAGAAATCATCGAGAACATCGAGAACTTCACCCGGTGACGTAGCGTAATGATATAGAATTGTACAGATTTATGTTTGAACAGAAGTAAGAACGCCTCAGCGTCAGAACCAAATAGGTACGAGGGCCTACGTGCCCGAACCTCACCCTGAGGGTCTCAACCAGCTTCCCTGGCAAAATAGTTAATTAGAACGCTAGTTATCAGACAAGAGAAATTTCCTAATTTATCAAATTAGGTGGCGTCCATAAAGCGCAAGGCCATCGGTGCACCCGGTTATTGGGGTCTCACCCTCGTTAAAGAGGCCTCAATAATACGGCAGGTTGCATCTTATTTCATTAAATTTAATCCGAGATCCGTACAAGCTACAAATCAAACGATCCATATTACACGTGCATCGGCGGGATAACAATTTATACTTTTTTTTTTTTTTTTTTTTTTTTTTTTTTAGAGGAAGGTCTCAATCAATCAAGTCGAGTCAATTATTCTTTTTAGTCAAAATTGCCTGACGTTTCGGCAGTCGTGTTCTGCCCTCATCAGAGGCTTAATAAATTGGTGTTAAGTGAAAAAACTTGGCATACTTATTATAGCCATTGTCACACCACCGGATGAGCAGTCTGTCATCCTGTGATCGTGGAACGCTTATGAAAAAAAGCTTTTTTTTCATAAGCGTTCCACGATCACAGGATGACAGACTGCTCATCCGGTGGTGTGACAATGGCTATAATAAGTATGCCAAGTTTTTTCACTTAACACCAATTTATTAAGCCTCTGATGAGGGCAGAACACGACTGCCGAAACGTCAGGCAATTTTGACTAAAAAGAATAATTGACTCGACTTGATTGATTGAGACCTTCCTCTAAAAATTAAGAAGTTCGGGTGTTACCTTCATGATGAATAACAATTTATACTGCCAACTATAGGTTAATTCGCATATATTACACCTACACTGAAAAAACCGTTTAGTGATTACAGCCAGAATTCGTGTTCGACCAGCCATATTGTATTATTGAATAGGCGACAGCAATACAGTCTAGTTGAAGAATGCCTAGAATAGAAACCTATAGAAACGTATCTACCGTGCTTTGAGCTGTGACTGCAGTCAGCGCCATTGACCATGCGGTGGTTGTTTGCAGTACTAAATAGAGGAATGGGGAAACGATAGCGGGAGATTTAAACTTAAATTGGCAATACTAGTTCACTTATTCCTCAAATAATGGGTGATAGGATAAATGAATTATTCAATTTAGTTTGAGATGATGTTTATTCACATTAGTTTGAGGTTATTTCAATATTTTATAATAATAAATACATTATAAAACATAAATAATTGTTTGTGCATTTTTAATAATATGGATATACCTGAAGTATATTTGAATCAACGAAATCACTATAACCAGCCTGGATTATTTATCAATTTTGGCTTACCACATATATTTTACACTTGATTAAGAAAAAAATTATTTGTACAATTCAACAATGCTCTATGTACAATTTGTATAAATTAATTGATGGCTATTTTAAAAATTCTTCTGTTTCAATTGCAAAAAGTGCTTTTTCGGTATTTGCACCACTCAAAGTCTGTATGTTTATGATGACCTATTTCGTTTTGCGATAGGATATCTTGGATACATTTGTCGTTGGCAGATGATATTCTCTGTTTCTTCGAAACCTTTTCGTCAGTTGATTCTAGGTCATCGGATTTTCTTTTAACTGGAATTACAGTACAAAATTAGGTGACTGAAAAATTTTTGTCCTAAAATGTAAATGTTTTTTGCTATTGAATTACCTGGCTTTTCATTGATTTTGTCCCCCATTATGACTCCGTGCTGATTGTCATGTTGTCTGTTTATCTCTGCGTCTTCAGAGGATACATTTTCTATCATTGGTACTGTTTCATCAAGACCTGCGATGAGAATTATTTTTTACCCTTATGTTTTATTTGCAAGCCATCGTACAGTTGTTGCATGTTCATATAAACTAAACCTTGTATATTTGATTTGCTTGCGAATAATATTCTGCTAATATGCAATTGCAGACAGTGTTCACAAATATTTGATATTAGTGGTAAAAATCACATATTACTTGCCTGGTATATTAATTGTTGGTAACACCCGTTTTTTCAATTTTTTACTGTGCGGAATTTGATCTTCAGGTTTAAAATGAGCCCCGCACATCGTATATACTTTGTAAATGTGTTCGTTGCTAATGTTAATAAACCTCGGATGTTGAGCTCGTTGCTTCCATATTTCGAACACGTCTTTTTCAGTTTTTGGAAATCTGTGCCGAACAGATGTTTTATCACGGCAATCCAAGACACAACACTTCGGGACTCTGGACATTTTTTCAAATTTATAATTATAAAGACGAATTTAAACAGCAACAGGTCACTTGCGGATGGATGAGGCTTCAATGCAAACTGGAAAATGGCGGCGTCTGTGTAAGTGTGACTGGTTGCGGCTGCAGCGCCAAAAAGCGTTGCGTGGTTGTTTGCAGTACTAAACACGGTATCAGTCAGCCTATATTAGATTCCAGGCCCTGGAAGAATGCATACAAATATGGCTAAGGTCGTATGGTTGGCGCAAGCCGTACTCTATGGTTGAATTAACGAGACGCGTGAACGGTGATTTTCAGAAGCTTCGGAACCACAGTCAAGGTTCCGCGAACTATATTGTATAGCTGCTCGCCAAAACAATATGGCTCCCACCAGCTATAATCTATGGTTAAGTTAACTAAACGTATATGCGCTATGCATGCAGACCACAGTCTGCTTTCATTTACAAGACTGATTTGCTTCCAAGTGCTATATTATGGCTGTATTGGAAAGACGCCGGTAGCCATATTTGTATGAAATTTAGAGCAATCAGTGTTTTCTGATTCAGCTACTCGATTTTCTACATCAGCAAGAGTCTTTCGCTATAGCGCCTATAATTGACCAGCAAGAACTGTATTGCTGTACGGCCGATACAGATTTTTTCAGTGTATATACAGGGTGTAAATCTTAACTCTGTACATACTTATAGGGTGTGTAGGGGGTGCCAATACAAGCATTTTGAGGTATGACACCCATGGTCGGAAACTCATCCTAACCACTGTGGAGGGCTTTGAAGGATATGGTACCGTGCACGCTTGATCGTAGTTTAATGAATCAGATGTGTTCACTTTCGACCCAACATTTTATTCAGCCGTAGACAACAGTAAAAATGTTCTTGCGTGAAATGAACAAAACGATAAACTTAGAAATGAAAAAATAACGAAACAATTTCCGGTGCTTTTAAACAGAATTTGAAAAAGTTATGGAAAACGAAAAGCCCAAGTGTGCCAAACCCCAATAGTTTTCCATAACTTTTTCAAAATCTGTTTGTAAGCACCGGAAATTGTTTTGCTATTTTTTTATTGCCAAGTTTATCGTTTTGTTGATTCCACACAAGATCATTTCTACTGTTGTCTACGGCTGAATAAAATGTTGGGTCAAAAATAATTACATCTTATTCATTACACAACGAAAAGCGCGCGGTACTAGAACCTTCGAAACCCTCCACAGCCGTTAGGATGAGTTTCCGACCTAGGGTGTCATACCTCAAAATGCTTGTATTGGCACCCCCTACACACCCTATAAGTATGTACAGAGTTAAGATTTACACCCTGTATATGTACTACTCCTAATGTGCCCGGTTGTTGTTGACTATATGGAGGATATTAATGACGATACCCCCCGCGGCATTTGCACCTCCGTTATGACTAGCACTTGAGCTAGTTTCGTCGCTGTCGCTGTCATCGTCGTCGTCGTCGCGGTCGCTGTCGCTGTCGCTGTCACGAACGTCTTGCTCAGGAGCGTCGTTGGCCGGATGGAATGGCACTGCCTGAACCGGGACGCTCGCCTCCACTCTTACTTCGCCGTGGTGTTCGCGGCTCTCCCCGACTGTAAAGTTGGACGTTGTCTGTAATGGGACGACCCGTTCGACAGCCTGATCGTCATTTCCAAATTTGCATTTAACTATAAATAACATTATGGGACGGTCGTTAACGAAACTGAAAAATTAGCATATTATTGAAATCAGGATTCATGCAAGAATGATGATAAATTATTATTTATATAAATAATAATATACTTTTATACTCTATTTATATTTTTTTTTTTTTTTTTTTTTTTTTTTTTATACTCTATCTCACACTTTTGAGGACTCAATTTCAAATATTTACGGTCCAATTCCGTGTTCCACATTTAGTCAGCAACTTCAGTCTAGTATACCAAGTCATATCTGAAATTGTGTACGATCTGAACATATTTCTGTGGTAATATTATCGATCTTAAAATTTCCCGCCAACACGAACTCTTTGGCCTTATTATTAATAATTAATGAATAAACTTACACATTGCGCAGACAGCTACTGCGATGGCAACTAGTATGAGTACGTCCAGCACAATTATAGCTGCAACGCCGATCGACCACACATTCGCGTAACTGTTTAAGTTAACATTGCCATTCACTGCAGGGCAGTGCGGGTTTTTGGCGTAAGCCTGACAGTTGGAATCGTCAGGTGAACCTTCCTTCGGCGCTATTGCACCTACCCATATAAGTTCTATGACGAGCAGAATAAGAAGCGACCGCATGATGGATAGTTCAGGTAAGTACTGGCTTTAATTTGAGTGCTAATAACGGATTTATCTATCGACAGATGAAAAACTGATGACGCGATTCCCTATATTGATATTGATCCTGGTTCGTGGAGTTGTTCTCTCTCTCAAATAATTCGAATATGTCCACACAGAAACGTTTCGCCATGGGTTTAAACTTCTAACGATTATCGTTGAAATTGGCATTGTACACAAGATAGTAATATTGTGGAGTAGAAGAGGTGCTCAGTCATCCTGGTTGATCACAGGTACACAGAAGCATAATATATATAGTATATATATAAATATATGAGAGGACCTTCTGCGATCAAAGTGTATGCGCAGGGAACCTATAGCTCGCAAAAGATTCACCGCGCAGCGCTGCCATTTTCTACGAGTAACTTATTCGTCGCAGGTTTTTTTTTTTTTTTTTGTTTTTTTATTTAGCAACATAATATACATATGGGGCTTTTGATGCCAACTCAGCCCATACCATCGATGATTTATTTAGAATTTTTTTATCACGTCGTTCACAAGATGTGAATTTATCAAAATTCTTGGTGTTTTTTCCTTGAATACGCATCAATTTTTTTTTTTTTCCAATCGTGTGTGTTTTAATTATTTTTTCGAAAATTTGATGCAAGAAATAAGAATTATCGATTAGATTTCTGTTAATTCCCAGCTAAAAATCTGATTTTTAGAACTGTTCGTATACTTCGATTTTTTAGCGCCCGTAGGACTGTTGCACAGTTTTTAAGATGTTGGACCCAAACTGCTCAGAGAAGAACCCCGGAGTCGAACCTCATCGCTTTCCAAGTACCCGGCCAATTTTCTAAAATACCCAAACCACATGTCCGTTCCCAAAGAACCGTAGGGCTCTTTTAAATTTCGCCCTGTACAAGGCAAGCAAGCGCGGTGGAACCCTGCCCGTTGGCGGCTGAGAGTTCTTCCATAGTGTCTGCCGGAAAATATCCGCACGTGTGTCATCTTAAAGACCAACGCGACTGCCCATACTAATAGTTCTACCAGAGTTCGGAACGGACTATGCAGTTTTCAAATGCAGTATGCACCTGACGGAACGCAATTTTCAAAAATTTAAAAAATTTAAAAAAAATTACGTATAAGTTTATATCATTAAATATATTTTTATATAGTTATATATAATCTTATAAAAATATATATAATCACATATCGCGTCCCTAATGCCATAAAGGTATATCTTCGTTATAGGCCTTTATGGCATACTAATGCCAAAAAGGCATATAGTTTTTTCAAACTTCGCCTATCGCTTTGAAAACATGAAAAACGCATAGAAAGTGAAAAAAAAAAATCAGTTTTCCTAATGCCAAAAAGGTCTATGTCCCAAAAGATATGCCTTTTTGGCATTAGTTTTTTCATTTTTTTTTTAGAAAATTCATTTCAAGTTATTCTGAAGCGATTGGGCGAATAAAAAAATGTATATGCCTTTATGGCTCTTAGGTAGCATCTATATACAGCGTATATCTTTATGGCATTAGGGACGCGATATATATAACCTAGGGTGGTCGTTAATTTCTAACATATACTTGCCACCCCCTGAATCGACAGATAATTACCCAAAAACACTTTGTAATTTTTTTCAGATTTTTAGTTTGATGGGAAAGCGTACCGAAATCAATTTGAAGTTGAAAAAATAAAAAATAAAAATACATTTTCTTATTTTATTTTTATTTTTTCCAATTTTCGAGTAAAAAAGCGGTAAATAATTGCAGAATGACAAAAAACGAAAACTTTTCGACAAAAAATGTATTTTATTGTTAACTTATCATATAACAACTTCATGTTAGACAATATTTATTTTTATTTTATTTTATTTTATTTATTTATTCATTTATTATTTTTTATTTTTTTTCACTTTCATAACATATTTCAAAGTTAAAGGAGTCTACATTTTACAGCTCTCCGCATGAGCCACGGCTCAGGGGCGTCTCGCGCCCAGCGGAATCCTCGAGTCGAACTTTATTGCTTCTCAAGTGCCCGGCCAACTTTGGGGAATACCTATACCACATGTCCGTTCTTACAGAACCGTAGGGCTCCTTCAAATTTCCCCCCGTAGAAAATAGGCAAGCGCGACGGTCGAACCGTGACCGTTGGGGCTGCAGAGAGTTATTTTCCCAGTGTCTGCAGGCAATCATATCCGCACGTGTGTCATTTTACGGACCGACACGACTGCTCATCCTGTTGGTTTGTGTGACGACGGCTATAGCAATAAGGTTGTCCGAGAAAACTGGCCGGGCACTATAAAAGGTATTATACTTCAACTTCAGTGTTTCTTCCGCGTCGCGGAAAAAAGTAACGTCGAGTCTCACACCAGAAGAAGGTCAGCCCCCTCTCATTACAAATGCGTCTTCTTCGCACGAATCTTCTCCGCAAGAAGTCGCATGGCACATTCAGTATTGTATATTGGAAGTCAGCGTTAGTGCTCGCCTTGTGCAAGATAATCTAATTTTTTATGTGTGGTTTCAATTTTCGGGGTACGCGCACGGTCCAAGTTTAAATATTCCATTCAGTTCAAGTCGAAGATTTAATCCAATTCGCTACAAATATACATATTATAAACATATTTTTCATCACATAACAGTTGTAAGTATATATTACATATCATAATATATGTACTAGGGTGATTCGAAAAAAGAGAAAATTCCTTCCTTCTTGGAACCAAGTTTAAAAGTTTTGTTCGGGTATAAAAAAATTCCTGTCAAAATATGAGCTCAAAAATGATACGTCACACAGCGAATCTACACAGACATATTCTTGTAAGGAAAAAAATAAATAAATAAAACAAAAAGTGAAAAATAAAAATAAATTCAAATAAATTAAACTTTGACCTTGAATAACTTTTGAACGAGTGGACTTATTAGAAAATGACTTGGAACTTTTTTGTAGAGCGTTCAACTCTCTACAAAAATCTGTCTCTAGATTCTTATGCAGAATCGAAAAGTGCGATGCGCACCATGTTAATATTAATTTTAACAGGCATATTTTTTCACCTTAATGAAACTTTGAGACTTGGTTCCAAGAAGAAATTTTTTTTTTTTTTGAATTACCCTAATGTAAAGCTACTTACTATTCATCACGTATACATGGGGAATTCCACATCAACTCGACGAACCAAATAGTAGTAGTAGTAGTAGTTTATTAAATTCGGCCTTCTGGCCTAGAATTTGGACTTGGTCTTACAAATTATTTTTACGGGACTTTACAGTTGTCTCTCTAACTCTCTCATTCTTCCATACCTTATTCTAACCTAACTTGCTATTTTCTTATCCTATAACCCCGCGTACCCCCCCGCCCTCTCTCTCTCCTTCCCTTTCTCTACTTAGCCTATGCCGCTCTTTATTCACGGCCCCCAGCCATTTTAGTGCCCCCGTCTTTCCCCTCTCGTCTAGCAGGTCGTGTATCGAGACCGTGTCCCGTCCTTCTGGTCCTCTCGGGCAGTCCGCCAGGAGGTGTTCAAAACTCCCTAGTTCTCCTTCACAGAGTCTGCACATCCTTCTATCTTCGCTTAGCCAATACCGGTTCATCTCCTCTTCATTCCCACACCTCGCTCTTGCCACCGCCTTGATGTCTGTCACCCTTTCCGTATCTGTCAGGTATCGTGGGATTTCCGTCGTTATGCAGTCCTTGTACCTCGGGTTATATCTTGCTCTTTCTATGTGTCCTCTCTGTGTTTGCTTCTGTATATCCTTAGCTCTCTGTGTTATCGTCCGTTCTGGGTTTCCGCCCCTTTCTCTTTCCATTGCTATTCCTTGCTCGCTATACCCATGTCTCCTGTAGAACTCCTCCCTCTCTCTCTGCCCCACCGTTGTCTCTGTCGTTGTTCTATCTCTCTCTCTCAGGCATTCCTTCAGCAGGAGTCTCCCCTCGCCCTCTCTTATTTTTTTCTCGAATCTCATAGCTCTCTCCCCCGCCTTAATCCTTATCTTGTCTCTTTTAGATTCTTCTAGGACTATGTACCCTGGGGTACACCTGTCCAGCCCTAACGTCCATCTGATGTATCTCTCCTGAATCCTTTCTAGTACCTCGCAGTTGTTCCACCCCCATATTTCTGCTCCATACAGCATCACGCTCGCCACCAGGTAGTCGAACATCATCATGCGTCTCCTGAAGTCCTGTCCCAGCCTCCTTTCTCCTAGTCCCCAGACCTGCCTGATTAACACGTTTCCCCTCTTAGCCCTGTCCCTTATGTGTGCTTCTTCCCTTCCGTTCCGCTTTAGGCGGTACCCGAGGTATACGAAGTCCTTTACTTCTTCTATGTCCTTCCCCTCCCATTTCCATCCTTCCTTTCTCTCCTTTCCCCCTCCGTTCTTAAATCTCATCATTTTCGATTTGTCCGCATTTAGGGTGAGCTTTCGCTTCCTTAGGTATTTCTCCAGCGTTCTCATCATCTCCTTCATTTCTGCTTCCTCTTTCGCCAACAGTACCAGGTCGTCTGCGTAGGCCAATGTCCAGAGCTTCTTCCTTCCTATTACCACTCCTCCAGCCTGACCGTTCCTCATTACCTCCTCCATATCCGCTATCAATACCGCGAATAGTGTGGGGCTGAGTGGGCATCCTTGGCGTACCCCCTTCTCCGTGTAGAAAGGCCTCGACATTTGCTCTCCCGCCCTCACTGTGCATCTTGTCTCCTTGTATATTTCTTTCACCCTTGCTATTAGGTTGGCTGTTATCCCCCCTTTTTCCATCGCCAGCCAGAGTCTGTTCCTGTCTACTTTATCAAAAGCCGCCTTCAGGTCCACGAAGAAGGCGAATAGTTTTCCTCTCTTCCTTGAGATTTCCCCGTCTATTGCGTGTTGCAGTATATAAATATTATCCATAGTACTCCGCCCTTTACGGAAACCTGCTTGTGAGTCTGGGAGGACGTCTTTCTCCTCTACCTCCAGTCTTATTCTCTCCGCTAGTATCGCCGCGTAGATTTTGTAGCCCGTGTTCAGTAGCGTGATCCCTCTGTAGTTCCCAGGCACCTCGCGGTCTCCTTTTTTGTGGAGCGGTGCGATTATCCCTTCTCTCCAGCTCTCTGGGAATCCTTCTCCGTCCCAGACTCTCCTGATGATTTCTTTCAGCTTGTTCCTTGTTTCTCCTTCGCAGAATACCCATGCTTCATTTGGGATCCCATCACTTCCTGCCGCCTTACCCTTCTTCAGCCTCTTTATTTGCTTCTCTATCTCCGCGTCTGTTAGCTCGCCTCCGTCCTCTCCCCGTGGCGTTCTGTCTATCGCACCAGTTTCGCCAGGTTCCGGGTTTTGATCCTCCTCACTTCCCTCGAGTAGCCCCTTGAAGTAGCTCCTCCACTCTTCCAAGCTTATCTTCTCGCTGACCGTCGTTCTTGTCTTACGCTCTCTGTTGAGAAATTTCAGCACCTGCCCTTCCGACTTTAGACTCCTAAGCTCGTCTTCTAACTTCTTCGCACTTTCCTTTCCTTTCTTCTTGCATAGCTTTCTGAACTCGGCTCTTTCCTTCGTGTATTGTTCTCTCGTCGCAGTTCCGGATTTCCATTTCTTGTATAACTTCTTAGCCTCCCTCTTTTTCTCTTTACAGTCTCGTCCCCACCAGCTTTTCCATCCCATACCTTTCCTTTTTACTTTGACCCTCCTCGTTGTCATGCCCGTCCGTACCGCTTCCTGTACTTCTGCCCATGCCTCCTCTAAATTTTCTCTCTTGAACTCCCCCCTTGCCGTTTTCTCCTTAAAGGCCTCTATCTCCCCTTCTCCCCAGATTATGCGCTGCCTTGTTATCTCTTCCGGTTCTTCCCTTTCTCTTTGGGTTTTGTCCCTGATTATCACTGTGAGGGGCTGGTGGTCCGATTCCACTCTCTCCTCCACCCGGAAGGCCTCCACCTTACCCCTTGCTTCTTCGTTTACGATAGCGTAGTCTATGACTGTCGCGCCTTGTTCTCCCACGAAGGTGTACTCTCCTTCCTCGTCTCCTTTTTCATTTCCGTTTAGTATTGTCCATCCCCTGTCTTCTGTCAGCTCTAGTAGTTTATCCCCTTCCTTGTTTCTTACTGGATCCTTTGTGCTTCTTGTCCCCCCTCCCCCTTCTGCCTCTTCCTCGCCATTCCCATACTCTTGACCTTTTTTGCCTATCCTAGCGTTAAAATCCCCCCCGACTAGTAGCGTCTCCTCCCCCCGCTCATCTATTTCCCTGCTCAGCACACTCTTCATTCTCTCCATGCCCGCATTGCAGTATATTGAAAACACCCTCCATGTTGTGCCGTCTATTCTAATCTTTCTCTCCTGCACCCCTCTCTCATTCACTCCGCCTACTCCTGCCTCTATTTCCTCTATCTCTTTTCTAACTCCTGTGACCATTCCGCCGCTAGCTCTACCCATCTTCGACTTCCTCTCCGCGTGCTGCGCTTTCCAGCTGTAACCTTTCGGCATCCTCTTTTCCAGCTTATCCCAGTTCTTCTCCTCCACCCAGGTCTCCGATAGGCATATGACGTCGAAGTGTTCCAGGTACTCCCAGG
This sequence comes from Tenthredo mesomela, assembly GCA_943736025.1. Taxonomy (NCBI): domain Eukaryota; kingdom Metazoa; phylum Arthropoda; class Insecta; order Hymenoptera; family Tenthredinidae; genus Tenthredo; species Tenthredo mesomela. Next base: position 33,928,710 of record OX031016.1, read on the forward strand.
TGTCCTTATCTTTCTTCTCCAGCCCCGCGATGTTCCAGAATATTATTCTGGCGCTGCTTCTCTCCGCTACTTTCTCCCTGCTCTTCTGTTTTCTCTTCTGCTTGACTCCCTTTTTTCTTGTTTCGAAAGTCCCTGTCTGGTCTTAGCTCGCTTTCACCTTCGTCCCAGAACCACCATTTCTGCTGAATTTGGATCTTCATGTACCCGACTATCGACTGATTCCCTTTGCTCTTTTCCTCTTTCATCCGCGTAACCAGTTTCCTCTGGATCATCTGTTCCTTTCGTGTGTAGTCGTGGTCTATGTAGATCGGCTTCCTCCCGAGAGTTTTCTTCTTGCTCATCACCTCGTTCTTGTCCTCCCAGTTTTCCATCTCAACCACTGCTGTGCTCCTGTCATGCTCTAGCACCCTCACTCCTCTGACCTTCACTTCCGCCCTCAGTGCCTCTTTTAGAAATTTCACCGCTTCTTCCTTTTCGTTTGTCTCGCTCCACTTTTTTCCTCTGATTATTATATTATTCCTCCGCCTTCTTCTCTCGGCCATTTCGAGGCTCTTATCTAGCTGCTCCACCTTGGCCTTCCACGTGTTTTCACTTGTGTGCCCTCCATCAGCTCCTAGGCCCCCCGCCGTCGACTGTGCTACGCTCTCCTCTATTGCGATTAGCCTTCGTGTGCTTTTTTTCTCCCGTTCTTTTTCCTGCGCTTCTAATCTTTCTATTTTTTCTTCCAGCTTCCGCATCCGGTCCTCGATCTTACCGTGGTCCATTCTCCAGTTCTCTTCTCTCTGGTGCATCTCCTCCCTCAGCTTCCGCATCTCCTTCTTCATTTCCTCCTTCTCTCTTCTGTTCTCCGATCTATCTTTCTCGAACTCACCTCTCATTTCTAATCTCATGTTCTGTAGCTCCTTCATTATAGCCGCCAGGGGGTCTTGACTTCCGGTCGGCTCTTTCTCCTCGGCCCACGCTCCCTGTTGCCCCCTGGGCAGGTCCTCTCTGTCCCCCATCCTATCTTTTTGTTGTTGGATTTCTGCTGGTTCCTTGGGTGGGGATTTCTGCGCTGCCGCGCTTCTCTTAAGTGTCTGCGATACCCAGTCCTCTCTGGCTCTTTCTTCTTCTTTGTCTCTGGCTCTTTTCCTGCTGAACGCTTCTACTATCCCGAAGCTGTTCGATCTTTGCCTGGCCAGGTGTTCCGCTTTCGTCAGTCTGCCTCTCCTGTGGGCGCCTGGGTGCATGCAACCCGCCTTGCTCGTTGTCTCCTTCTTTATCTGCCTTGTTCTGTCGCCCTCTTCCTTATCGATGATCGGTAACACCCGTCTTTCGGTGGTAGACACTGCTTCTTGCAACGGGTCACTGCTGGTGTTACCTACTTCTAGTTCTCTGTTGTCTATGCCTATTCCATTCGCGCCTTTTCCACTCACACATCCATGCAGCTCTCTATCCATGTACCTAACCTCTAAACCCCTTTCTAATTTCCCCTGCTTTTTACTTACTCTTCGACAAGGTTTCCTACTTCGTTTTTTAGACTCGCCCCTTCCTCGCCTCCTCGCCTACCTGCTGATGTACGTTGCTCAACTTAGTTATTATCTTATACACTTGCAATTCTCACTTTTCATACTATTCTCACTCAACCATCCACGCTCTACGCTCGCCCGTGACCAAGTCCGACGAACCAAATAGTATATTGTGCATCAAGGGAGCAAACAACGTTTTCGCTCCCGAGGTGTAGCTTGCTGCCCGAGCGAGAGCGAGGACTCGGCGAGCCGAAGGCTCGCAGAGACAAGCGGACGCGAGGGCAGCAAACTACACCGAGGAAGCGAAAACGTTGCTCCCGTGGTGCACCCTATATTTTTCTTTATACATGAACGGAGGCCGATTTTGCTACCTATTTGAGGAAAAAGCGGTTTTACCGATTAATTTTAATAAATAAATCAAAGTTATGATTTATCTATTTGGTTACTGCTTTAAACAAAACAGTATAGGTATGAAGTTGGACCGACCGTCCTCTGTTTTGTTCATGAAGGAAAAAAGAGGTAATTGAATCTAGTGCAACTTCATATCGGGGAGCAAAGACTGGGAGGAAAGACTTTCAGGGAGGAAAGACCGGGAGGAAAGACGTTCTGGGAGGAAAGACTTTTCGAGCGGCAAAACCGCTCTTTGCTCCCCGAAAATAGGGAGCGAAATCGGCCTTTCCGTTCATGTGTAAAGAAAAATATTGACCCTCTTCGACTTTTTCAGCGAAAGGATGCGCGAATCAGTTCATTGATGGAAAAAAAAATAATTAAAAATAATGAAAAGATGAAATTTTTTTTTTATCAGTAGTAATATCACAAGACCTTCAAAATTATCGGATGTTACCCGATTGTTTTTCTGCGTGGCATCGAGAGGGCTAAGTTTTGCAGATCTAAAATCACGAGCGCGCAGCGCGAGGGATTTTTGTGCAAAACTTGGCCCGTTCGTTGCCACGCAGGATCAAAACATGAGGAAAATAACCGATTTATTTTGAAGGTCAAGTGGTATTCGACGGATTATTTTTCGCATTCGGATTTGGCCAAGCAGAGAGCGGCAGGTTAGAAAAAATTAGAAATTATTCACGAAGTTCTCTGACTTTTATCACGGTATTTGACAGTTATAAAAACATTTGCAAAGCTAGAGGTAAATTATCCAAAGCTATGGGTAAATTATCAGTATAATAATGAATTGGGATGTCCTTCACATCATCAAATACCGCGCTCTGATTGGCCAGAATCCGAGTGCTAAAAATAATCATTGTTATTTCTTTTTATCAGTATTATTATTGTTATTATTATTATTTTTTTTGTATGTTCGCTATTGGCCATAGTATTCTAGAGAATTTATTCAATAAAATCGATCACGGCGCAGTTTCGAATTTTCGAAAGCTCAGAACTCAGAAACGGTCGGATGAGAAAATTTGTAAAAAATCAGAGAAGGGTTTTGAACCAAGAGCTATCGTATAAGAAAAATCGCTGAAAAAATCTAAGACGGTCGATGTTTTTGGTTTGTCGAGTTGACGTGGAATTCCCCATGTATATATAATATACCGCGAGGATTCGTGGGAATTACAGGTTCCTTTTACGGCAAGAAACTTTTTAGGGGGCGCCTGAAGAAATTTGATCTTTCGCGACCACCCTAATAGATATATAGTAATATCCTTATTATTGTTACATTCATCCGAAAGACATCGAACATGCGGAGACGCAAATTATTATGTGAAATGTCGAAGAGGCATAGGCGTCGTCTCATTCAGAATGAATTGGCTACTTTGAATTCTCACGATCGTCTAACAGCGGTAGCCGGTCCAGTCAGCGATGTTAACAATCACGATTTAGAGCGTATCGATCCGGTAATTGAGAGCGAAGATATTTTAGAAGAACGTCTTGCACAGAATGAACCGTATAGCTGTACCTCTTCCGCGAATCTAGCAGTAGGAGATGTTCATCAGCAAATAGCATCAGCTGAAATCCTCGATTCACCCGATAGAAGCAGCTCCACAAATACACGTACGGACGGAACTGATTTCAAAATGTTATTGGCAAATTGGGCTGTAAATTGTCAGGTACCACATGCTGCTGTTACATCGTTGCTAGCAGTATTAAAGACACATCCATGTCATTCTGAATTGCCGAAACATGCTAAAAGTCTTCCATATCCATTCCAAATATCCAAATTGGAATAGATGGGCTACCCATATCACAGTCAAGTTCGGATCAACTATGGCCAATTTTGGGACGTATCGTTCCAAACGGAAAAGTTTTTATGATAGTTTGTTATTTCGGGAAAAGTAAACCAGCGAGTGCAAATGATTTTCTTGAGCAATTTGTGGCGGATTTGAATAACGTTATGTCATCAGGTGTAGATTACAATGATACCAAATTTCATGTTAATATTCATTCGATTATTTGCGATGCCCCAGCGAAATCATTCATCACACTAACAAAAGGCCATGCAGGTTACTTCAGTTGTTCTAAATGCGTAACGGAAGGGGAATTCATAAGAAATCGAATGTGCTTCCCGGACTTGAATTGTCGAGAACGAACCGACGAAGGTTTTAGAAATTTCGAACAGGAAGAACATCACTGTGGTCGCAGTAGATTATTGGATATACCAACTATGGGTTTAATTTCAAGGATCCCTTTAGATTATATGCATTTAATTTGCATCGGCTGTGTGAAAAAAATGTTAAAAATGTGGATGATGGGACCGTTAGACGTGAGATATTTATCAGCACAAAGAGTGAAACGAATTTCACAGTTACTTATGGACCTACGTGATTATATTCCTGTGGAATTTTCAAGGAGGCCACGCGAGCTTGAGTCAATCAGTCAATGGAAAGCAACCGAATTGAGAAAATTCCTCCTGTACACAGGGCCTTTTGTTTTGCAGGCTGAATTGAATAAAAGTATATTCCTAAATTTCCTTTTACTTCATATTGCTATTCGCTTATTCTGTTCTGAAGCTTTGACGCACATTACGTATGCCAATATGTTATTGAGGCACTTTGTCGAATCTTTTAAAACACTTTATGGCGATGAGTTCGTGTCACATAACGTCCACGGACTTATTCATATTGCGAAAGATTGTAAAGAGTTCGGCTCACTTGATAGTTTTAGTGCATTCCCATTTGAAAATTTTATGAAAGATTTAAAACGATTAATTCGGAAATCAGAAAGACCTTTGCAACAAATTAGCAATCGATATGGTGAATCCATTAATCTATTACAAAATTAAGGTGTAGGTGACATTGACAAAAAAGATATGCAAGTAAAAGATGAACATAATCGAGGACCTATCGTGAATGGATGTACTAGTCCGCAATTTTCAAAAATAATCCACAAAGACTTCACCCTTACGACCAAAGTCCCGGATAACTGTTGTTTTATTGATGGAGATATAGTATGTGTCGACAATATAGCAACATCCCCCCATGGTGGCCTAGCAATTATCGGACACAAGTTCGTGCGTAAGAACACCGTTTACGATCAGCCGTGCAGTTCGTCGCTTCTTGGTATTTTCGAAATCTATGGTGAGCCTTCAGCCTTACAAACCTGGTCAATAGATAATATTGATCAGAAATTGATGAAATTTCCCTGGAAAAATGATGACAGCTTCATAGTGATTCCCATTTTACATAGCGGAAAATATTGAATAACATTTCATTGTGTTGCGACGCGTGTTGAATCAGTTTATTCATATTCCTACTTTGTAATGCAATGTTCCGTTATATCTATGCACAATTTCAATTCACGTTCCTATTAAGCCATAGCCGTTAGAAACATTTAGAAATAACGAAAGCTCGTAAAGTCTTATTAATACTGTGACGTCGCAACAACGAAAAATAAATAATAATGACGTGCCGATACTCAATTATTAATATTAACATATATTCTAACTATCTTTAATTAATAAGTCTATAGCAATGCTTAATCATATACCGTAGACTAAGTTTTATTACTTTCTATTTCTGAGGAGCGCATCTGGCGACCATATGTGCACTCCCAAACTCAAAATTTCCAATCTTTTACAACCCTACCTGAGGGATTTTCCAGAGTTTTTACTCTATTGTCTTCGTCACGTTCAATCGAATCAATGTATACATACCACTTTCTAAGAAACCTATGTACCGATTTTCCCACTCCTATAACAAAACTTTCCGCCAAAATTTCTTGACCAATCCTAAAAATCGACCAATGAATATATTCAATCACTACATAAAATCCACCAATAATAAACTCCTACATCCCTCCACTTTTCCAAAATCTTCCTAATTCTCGCTCTAACTAGCAACTAAGAAATCAGTATAACTCCGACGCTCGACAACTACAAATAAAAGGAAACCTAAAAGAACAGTCGAAAGCATTTCATTCAGAAAAATAGTAACTAAAATATCTACTTGTAAATATCAGGCAGTGTAAATAATAAACTAAGTCACTACCCAATAAACACAAGATGGTATATTAAACGTTGAGAAAGAGTATGAACTATAAGTTTAAAAATCCTAGACGAGTAACGGATAATGTCTATCAGAATGTCCGCCCTAAAAACGTTATTTTCGACGGTTCTTCGCAGATCTTTATACGTATAGTATAAAGTCCGACGTTTATTAACCCTCTTTCTTTCCCCGATATAGGGAGTGTTAACGTATCAGTTTATACAAATGATTTTTATACAATTTTTAAACGCTTATTTGACGTTCGAATATACGCCTACAGGACCTTTCATTTATACTATATGGAGTAGTCAGTTTTAGAAAGTTTAATAAATGACTGGATATCAATGAACTCATTAAAAACATATATTAAAGTCGTATATTGTCCATAGGTTTATATACCATAGATTCTTCAACGTTTATATTTTATACCTATACCATTTTTAAACTAACTTTACGTATAATTTACGTATTTTACATGATCCTGTGTTTATTGGGTAATACCGTGAAACGAATATCTTCGATATCCGCTATTATTCATATCCCTGAATAACTTAAACGTAACCAACTACGTAATATTAATTTGGCGCGTAGTCACAAGGCCGAGATCGAACCTCGTCTCGGACCCGACAAATACCTCTAATCGAAACGGTTAAACAATTTTCCCACTCAAATTCCTCAACCGATCACCATGAATTAACAAACTCCTACCCTTATTCAAAATTCCTTCCACTCCTCTTGACACCAACAACCAATTTGAGAAAATCAAAATCTATATTTCATTTCATGGGTTATAGCCATTACAATTAGTTGGTTATACACGTCAGATATTATTGCAAATTGTACACTATAAGTACAATAAGTAGCTGCTATTATCCGATAATATACGCGTGCACCGAAATGTCCGACGCGGAGCAGCAATGTACAACATATTCGGTGGTTGAACTCGAAGACGGCCTGGAAATTATTCCTAATAATTGGATGAAGGGCAATTATTGCTATTATCCGAATTGGAATTGTAAGACCAAGATAAGGAAGGCGATATTGGCTAATGTACCACCCCAACGAGATTGGACATCTTGGACGATAGTTAAACATTTCGGAACCTACGGTGAGTGTTTATATCAATACATTCACGTGTCAGCCCTACCGAAAGTTTTCGGTGAAACTGGAGAGGGAGTCATCAGCTTCACCGAAAACTCTAGGTATACGCTTGCTACGTACTACCTACACACGCATCTAACCTAGCTTTCGTTGCAATTAGTGAATTCATAATCAAGCTTTACTTCAATTTTAGATACGATGGAAAAGGCAAACCAAAAAGTCAAACTAGCCGAGGTCACGTCTGATCTTAATACGGATCATGATGAGAAAATAAGTAGAAAAAAACGGGCACGACGTCAGGTTTCGTCTGAATCCGACAGTGAAGAGGAGATCATAAATCTTCCGGAATTTCCAGTAGCCCCGGCAGTTTCAGAAACAGGTTAGTCATAGACTCCAAATATATAATATATATATTAGACTGGCCGTTCAAAAATATGTTCAAGTCTTACATACTAAACATTGACTACAGGCTCCGTAAAAATTAATGTTTCTGTAAATAGAGCGTGCGTCTTCCTCAACGAGTGTGAGGAGTAAAGGCAGCCGTCGCCGATCACCAGTATCAGAATTAGGACGTTGTCGAACTCCATCACTTGCCTCAACCAGCGGCATTACAATTAGAAATAGCACACCTGTACCCATGGCACGGTCAGGACATGTGCTAGACAGTTCACGCGCCTCGTTCACAGGTGATGTACTATGTTCTTGTAAATATCGCGTCTTCACTAGCTACTTCAATTAGTAGGAACAAGTCAGAAGGTCATAATAATTTTGTAATCGGTCGCACATATATCCTCAGGCTCTTCCTATTCGAATCCTCACGTGAACAGTTTTGATTATGCAAATAATTATTTCTTTTTTCAAATTCTATAGCTTCGGAGGAAACGATGTATACTCCGATTCGCCGGAATACAAAAATACACAGAATCACGCCACGAGGTAATTTTTATTCGACAACAAACACAGGTCGACAAAAAAAACTTTGTTCTCTGTCTTTCTGTTTTAATGCGTAAATTCTGATGCTAGGCATCGAAAAACACCAAAATATCCATTCTTGGCTTTTAAAGTTTGCTTTTGTCTGTTTTACGTCGATAATAAGTTTTGAAGATTTTGATTGATTTTACGAGCAGCAGGTGGTAGCAGGTGGTGGTACAAAAGCAAACTTTGATCAAAAAAATTATTTTTCTCTTTATTAGTAACGTAGAAGAAACCAAAATTTGACATTCAGAAGTCAGAGTCAAAAATCGTGTTGACCAGTGTAATTCGCTCCAGACATCAATTTCGAATCTCTATCTTTATATTTTTTGTCACCAACCTAATACCTTTGCATTTACACACCTCTGCAATGACAGGCTCATCCCCAAATTCAGTTCGACCAATGAACACGTCTGGAATAACGGTCGCAGATGTAGCAGCCGAAAACCGGCCAATGAACACTGCAGGTAATAAATGCAGCATAATATTGGAAAGACAAAGATACAATACTTCACTATTGAAACTTTTTTCACTATTAAACTATCCAAACATTTCGTATTCTAGAATCCCTGGCAAATTTGAGCAGAGACGTATCTGTATTAAGCAGAGACGTATCTGTGATGAAGGCCCAACTGAAATCCGCGTTAGAAATGCTTGAGGTGCTCATCAGACATCGAGGGAACGAGCAAACCAACGTACAGGCTAATAATGCTCATTTTGAAGACATTGAAAAGCTGTTCCCGCTGAGAACCGTCGAGGAGGTTGATCGGTTGGAAGAACTCATGAAGACTGATAAAGAAAACCGAAAGCAAATAGTATGCACTTATAGAGATATACATGAGGTATTCCATACCAACTCGACCAATGATTTTCCCTCACCATTTTTGATTTGGTTCATAATTTTTTCTGCGGTTACTCCAACTCTAACACCCACTCATGAATTTTTTCAGATTTTTTCCATGAACTGTTATTTATTCATGATTTTTCGAAACTTCGAACAGTGCGACACCTTCGATTTTTTTGAAAAAAATCTCAAAAATTCTACTTTCGAAGACGATCATTTTGACCCCCAGTCGAAAGTGGAAACTCTTTTCCTTATGTTTATTTTGCTCATTTAAGAAAAAATTATTTCGTCAACCTAGTGGATAATGGCTCCCAGATTTTTTTTAATGCAAATGAATTGTATCTTCAGGATAATGGGTTGTAACCATCAGAGATACGTTTCATTTTATTTTCGAAAATTATCATTATTATTATTGTTTTTTTTTTTTTTTTTTTTGATTATTATTATTTTTTTGTATTATTATTATTATTTGTGGGTTATTTTTTTAAAGGGGTTTTTAAATATTTTTCAAACACGAAAAACAATTTTCTTTTTTACAGTGCTTCAATAATTTATTGTGAGACAAAAAAAATCCTTCCAACGAACGACGATTAAAATGAAAATAATAATAATAATAATAATAATAATAATTTTCGAAAATAAAATGAAACGTATCTCTGATGGTAACAACCCATTATCCTGAAGATACAATTCATTTGCATTGAAAAAATTCTGGGAGCCATTATCCACCATGTTTACGAAATAATTTTTTCTTAAATAAGCAAAATAAACATAAGGAAAAGAGTTTCCACTTTCGACTGGGAGTCAAAATGATCGTCTTCGAAAGTAGAATTTTTGAGATTTTTTTCAAAAAAATCGAAGGTGTCGCACTGTTCGAAATTTCGAATAATCATGAATAAATAACGGTTCATGGAAAAAATCTGAAAAAATTCATGAGTGGGTGTTAGAGTTGAATTAACCGTAGAAAAAATTATGAACCAAATAAAAAATGGTGAGGGAAAATCATTGGTCGAGTTGGTATGGAATACCTCACATATATGTAATACTTGACCACGTCATGAAAGTATATAACCGCAGTTACTTTATCCCAACCAACACGAAATGGTGGATAGACGATTATTACACCACATTTACACCACTGTTTACGCATATTAAACGTGATCAATCGTGTATATCCACCGTTTCGTGTTGGTTGGGTAGTAAGTTGCTTCGCGTATGTTCACATGAGTATCTATACGTATATAATCATCAACCTTTTTGCAGCAAGCATTTCTTAGAAGGATCGGAGGAATCACGATTGATGACGCGCTCAAAAGAATTTTGTACAAGGTGTTCAGCAATGAGGTAGCGATGTTGTTCAACTGGGAAGGACGACAAGGCAAACGCTGTTTATCGACTTTGGAAATTATGAAACTCATTACCAGTAAGTTTTTAACGCATCCAAGTTATGTAATCAAATACCAGATATTTCCACGATTCGTGTTAGTCTACCTAAGTCGCATTTCGTCATCTTATGTAGCCGAAACTATAATTTACAGATGTGATTCTGGAAGCCTTGCCCGCAGTGGCCGACACAAAGAAAATCGAACTCCGTGTCAAGGAATGGTATCGACATGCGAAAGCGCGCAAAGCTAATCAGGATAAGAAAGCTGAGGTATACTGCACATACTTATAAATCTACATTCTATACCGGGATGATTTCTTGATAGTATACAGGTGACTGCGCATGCGCGAGTTTCGTCGTATGCTGAGGCAGGCTGGCTTCAAATACCACTGCGTGACGACTTTACCGACTAATGAAAATGAATTATTTGGCGCATGCGCTGTCACCTGTAAACTATCAAGAAATCATCCCGGTAGAATACCGGTTACGTAAATTTATGCCAGTAGCTGTTCTATATTTAACTTTGTATATTATTCAACTGGACAGTTTCTTCAACATAATTATATCTTTGTCTCATTTCAGAAACCCTGAGGCTCTCTGCGATCATATTAATATCTGACGATCACATTATTATGCATATAATTATAACTACCACCCCTGAACTGCGAAGATGTTATCCGTTTATAGCTAATATAGTACCACCCCCGATGCGGGCCGGGAATATTATGAACAGACGGAACTCGATTATACACCTTAACAAGACGCAAAAGGGTTAGAACAGAACTCTGCCGGTTTTTTTTCTCTTCCTTTTTTTTATTAACCTTAATTTCCGCAATTGAATAAGGCTAGCTCATGCAGGTCAGCCTCAAACCGCTTGTTTTTTTTTTTTATTATTTCCTTCTGTATATATATTATGTACATATACGAGGTAGTCCACCCCAACTCGGCTGGTCCGAAGAATTCAAACAAAAATTGCCGTACGTTTTTATGTAAGTTGAAAAACATACAAAACAATGGAACATATCGTAGATGGTCGGGGTGAATAATACCGCCGAGTTGGGGTGGACTACCTCATATATTATATACTTTTGTCAGTATTTGTTTGTATGTTATGTATGCATTTTCATCTATTTATGCAATTTATCTATTTGTATACTATAATTAAGGGCGTGTATATAGAATAGAATGAATAGAATAGAATGTTTATTTATGTCTGGCAATCCCTGACGACTTTTGCGCAAGGTTGTGAGAAGGTTTATATACCGATGTTAAACGGTATATTTCCGGATTTACCACGGGTAATCACTTCAGAAATACAGTATATTTGCGCCTTTCTGCATACCGTATTTTATCGGCACTTCTACCGTATTCACGGGTACTGAACACAGTTTTCATACGGTATGAACACCGTTACCGTACCCTGTGTGAACCGACAAATTTCCTGGTCCCTTAAAAAAATTAGGTTTGACCGCAGTATGTGTACCGTAGTTCGACGGTTTCGATACCGTATTCTCACCACATTCATACCGTATTCTCACCATATCCATACCGTATTCTCACCACATCCATACCGTATTTTCACCACATTCATACCGTATTCTTACCACATTCATACCGTATTCTCACCACATTCACACCACATCAATACCCTATTCGAACCGCATCCATACCTGAAAAAAAAATTCAATAAAAAAAATCGGGAAATGTGAGACAGCGACGCCTTGGTGGCAGAAGACATGTAGCGAATTTCATTGAGAAATAGAGCTCTTCAGCAGATCTCAACCAACGTCGGGATATCATGATTTCTAAAGGAGATTCCCTGTTTGCCTTCGTACCAAAGCGTCGCTCTTTTCTGAGCAAGACATATATCGGACTATTCTGTATATGGTATTTATTGATGACAGGAAATTACAATAATTCACTTTCTTCGCTAATGAGTAATTTAATTAAAAATGTAATTGGTGAGTTGCAACACTAGTTGGGAACAACTGCATTTTCCCGTCCATAGTATCACGGTCTTCCATGGCTCGCATGACGAAGTAATATCGTCGGAGGCGGCCTCGATAATTCAGCAGCCGCATACTCGGTGCGTTTCGAGTACATTTGCCCTCTCACATCATCCATGGTACCTGCTTAATTTCAATAAACGATTTCGCCCAATTTTCAATAATATTAAGATTTAATAATCCATCAGAACACGTTATAAGACCTTCCGTGGTGACTGGAACGAGCTCGGTACTTTGACGCTTTCTTCCGGGATCACCACATGTCCCGTTGTATCGCTCGTCTCCAGCACACACTCCTTCGATGTAGTCACCAACCTTCTGAAAATTATTAACACGCTGCGGAATGTACCTACTATTTTCTAGGTTATGTCTCTAACTTTTCATCGTATTCCAACGCGGGTATATTGAGGCATTGTACAACGGCTTTACGTAACATCAGAGATGAGCTCTACATACACACAAGAGTCAAGGAAGTTTCACCAATTTTTTTGACGACTGATTTCAACACAAAGCTGAGTAACTATGCTAATACGTGCGAACGAGTATACCGCTTTGACAGGTCAACGCATGGCGGAGCGAACGCCGCGACGCTTATCGTCCTGCTGGAGAACTACCATAACGGTATTAACGTATTTCATGAGTCATAAATTTCATATACTTTTGTTTCGCTGAATTAGTAGGATTTTTATATAAATAATATATATAAATAATATGATATAAATTTATTATTATTTATTCATTTTCATTCACGTTATTTTCACATAATAAATATTATTTTTATACTGATAATCAAATTGCTGTTTGAAATTATTGCAGTACAGAATCCCAATATACCCAAAATATTTTCCGCATTTTTTTTTACAACATTGTTCAGGATTTCATTCCAAGGCGTGTACAGTGTTATACGCTTTATACGCTTAGGTGTGTTATACGTTTATGAATTATCCGAAAAATATCTAGATCCTTTGGAAAAATAACTTGTGAGCAGAAATACCGTCATATAACTAAGGTACATAGTACCGTATTTTTGGTAAAAAAATACCGTCGTACAACTGGATACATACGGTATTTTCGGAGTAAAAATACCGTCATGGAACTCGATACATACCGTATGTTTCGAGAAAAAACACCGTTTATATATGATTTACATACGTGACTCATACTCTGTTCGTGCGTACCTCATCTGCCATTACGACTGTGAACATTCCGCTTCAATACCGTATTATTAGTGATTACCTACGGTGTATAAGAGGTATGCATCCGAGCTCAAAAATACGGTATTTATTCCTACAACACACAGTTTTACTACGGTGCGGTTACTCTGTTTATACCAATACCACGTGTTCACGGTTGATATACCGACGTTATACGTTGGTCAAAAGCCGTCAGGGATATTAGACAATAATATATATGAGGTATTCCACGCCGTTTCGAACGGTCAAAAAAATCACCGCTTCCGAAAAAATCGTAATTTGGTCCTCGAACACAACTATATCGAAAGAATTTTTGTGAATTTTTTCAGAATTTTCGGATTGCATTTGTGGATTTTTTCCAAACTCCAACTTTTTCTACAAACTTCCGTATCTCAAAAGCATAAGATCCTACAAGAAAATTTGTGAGACACAAAAGTTGCAGTTTCGAATCAACTTTCTGAAAAAAAATTTTTGGGAATTTATCGAATCCCAAAAATACCAATTTTTATCAAAAATACACAAAAATCGATTTTTTAATCAATACGTCACCTTCGATTTGCCTCAATAAATCACAGAAAATACTCTCAAGTGCAGACAACAACCCTGTATTTTGGTTGAGATGGGTGGCGCAATCGTTTGGAAGATATACTTTATTAATTTTTTTCTCAGAAAAAAAAAAAAATTTCGGAAAAAAAAAAAATTAATAAAGTATATCTTCCAAATGATTGCGCCACCCATCTCAACCAAAATACAGGGTTGTTGTCTACACTTGAGAGTATTTTCTGTGATTTATTGAGGCAATTCGAAGGTGACGTATTGATTGAAAAATCGATTTTTGTGTATTTTTGATAAAAATTGGTATTTTTGGGATTCGATAAATTCCCAAAAAATTTTTTTCAGAAAGTTGATTCGAAACTGCAACTTTTGTGTCTCACAAATTTTCTTGTACGATCTTATGCTTTTGAGATACGGAAGTTTGTAGAAAAAGTTGGAGTTTGGAAAAAATCCACAAATGCAATCCGAAAATTCTGAAAAAATTCACAAAAATTCATTCGATATAGTTGTGTTCGAGGACCAAATTACGATTTTTTCGGAAGCGGTGATTTTTTTGACCGTTCGAAACGGCGTGGAATACCTCATATATAGTGTAACATTGCATATTACAAGGCGCTCCTTACCCCTTCGACGACCCTAGCGGAGTGACTGTTTTATGGTATGAATGTTTAGGATGGCCCTGAGGCCTGGCAAAAATTCCGAGAGGCGACCGTGACCGACTAAAAACTATCGAGCATATTATTTATTCTTTTGTTTTCTTTTACGACTTTTCTCTGACATGTGGGAGACGAGGCCTATACGAAGGCGAACACACTGACAGAAGCACGACCAAACAGACGCACGACGCCAAATACCGACTGTGGGGATCCCTTTCGACGAACGCCACCAAAAAGCTCAGGAGGCTAGCCACTGCAGGGCTACCTCCACCATCGACAGTGAGGACATGGGGGAGTGTCTCAGGCACTCTACATCGTGGGATATCGGTGGCGGAAGAGATTCCCGCCACCAAGAAGAATCTACAACCCGTGATCCTCCGATTTAGCGAGCTTCTAACATCGTGGGGAACTTCGAAATTCGCGCGTAGCGCCAACAAGTCGCCATATTTAGAGATCCTCCAGTCGATGCGAAAATCAATAATCTATCGCCTAATGAGGGCGCTTAGGTACCGGCGCCATGTGGTCTAAACACTCTGCGATAGACTAGCGTCAAGCACACTCGTGTGTTAATAACTTGCGTTTTGTAAATCTTTGCGTTAATTTTGCGTTCGAGCCCCGTGGGTTTCTGTTTTGTTAGAAAAATACTTCTAAGTTGTTGTGTGAGTGCATTAAGTAATTTTCGAGGGACTATTCTACCCCATAGAGGTGGATTTCGACCTGGATCGGAGTCTATTCATAAGGTGGCTGGAAGACGGTAAGCGTTAGCTATTCTCACCCATGCCAATTTGAATCCAGCAACGGCCGTCAGCCATCTTGCCTTGATACAGCCACGAGGCTAATTAATATTTTTGGGAATCGAATTAACCGATCTCCGATCGGTAGGCCGTCACCAGTGTCTCCATGTACTAGCGTTAATAGTTCGAGTATTTATTTTATAGAGAATTCGGGTACTTTATATTTTGTTCGAGTTCGTATCCTTCGTACACGAGTGTGACAAAGATAGATTTAGTCCGTCACCGTCGCGCTCTCTTCCTCCCGCGGGGAGAAACGAAACCAGAGGCTTAGTCGAGTCTCTTTGTTTAGATTTCGTGTCTTGATTTTATATTTCAGAATCGTAATTAATATTGCATATTTATCGCGCTAGGCGCAGAGTTAGGTTAAGTTAATTTTAATAATTTTGTAAATAATAACTCGTTTGAATAAGTTTTCTTTAATGGGAGGCTTCGCCTCTCGGGGGCGAGCTAGTCGCCGTTTAACGGCTAGCGACATATTAACCGATTATTTATTATTGTAAATTTGTTTGATTCTATTCTGTTACTTTGTTATTTGGTTATTAGTGCGAGCCTTAGGCTCATTCATCGTTAGTTTTAAGATTGTTAGTTTTCCTCGTGGAAAGTATCTAGTGTTTTAGCTAGTTTATTGTCCTACGAGGACCTGATTTGTCGAGTTATTTAATTTTGCTATATTTTTCCTTGTTATTGCTGTCCTACGTGGAAGCTGTTAATTATTTATTGTTGTAAAACTCGTCAAACGTGGCCAGGTCGCCTTTACACGACCTGTAGCCGTTTTATATCCGAGAGGAAGTACCTCCGGGTACACGATTTGTTAATTTCTATATTTTTCTATTTTTTTATTTTACTTGAATAAATTCTATTTTCTTTATTAAATTCAAATACATCGAGTCGTTAATCAACGCCCTGCTAATCCTTCAAAATCCCGACCCCTCTCCGCGGTACTGACGTTAGCCGGCGCTCAAGTATCTGTAGTTCGTATTTTTTTTATATTTTCAGAAAGTGGCGGTTATACGCCTGGCGCCCAGCATCTTTGTTTAGTTATTATTTTTTGTTGGTCAATTGTCGAGTGGATGGTTCTCGGAGCCTAGCTATCCGGTCTAATCCGAGGACTAATAAAAATCCACGTCGCAATAGATATGTGAACGGAAGAGAACCATACATGAAGGGTATGAGTACGTCGAAATCATTTCGTTAGCGATTTGAGTCGGTAGGATATATCTACGATTTCTGTTTTATCAACGCAATACAACATAGCAAGTATATGACATTCAGCCGATAATATAGAAATCGCTGCTACATATTTAGATCTACTTGCCCCACTTATTCTTGCAATTTCGCGACGATTTTAGTATATTCACGATTCAAATATACATATATAGACTATAATTTTTGGTACGATAAACAATATCGCGAAACAATTCATTAAGTATATTTCATAAGTATATTCATAGATATATATAACATGTATAATATTATATGACTACACTGAGAGACTTTTTATTTCAAAAATCGGTAAA
Source organism: Tenthredo mesomela (assembly GCA_943736025.1). Classification (NCBI taxonomy): domain Eukaryota; kingdom Metazoa; phylum Arthropoda; class Insecta; order Hymenoptera; family Tenthredinidae; genus Tenthredo; species Tenthredo mesomela. The sequence goes on from OX031016.1 coordinate 33,945,676, forward strand.
ACTATATCAACGTTTAGTATGTTACAGTAGAAACTAGGGAACAGAGTGGAAAAAATGATAAGTATTCGTAGTGTCATATCGAAGTTTGACATAACCATACCAGTCTTTGATAAAACAATACGTAAATGTTTCCCGAATCGCCACGAGCGATTACGATCTTCGCCGAGATTGAGGTGCTTTATTTTTCAATGATTTATTAAAACAATAACTCTTGGAATCCTTTCTCACAAGCGGTGAATTGTTCTCAGCTCAGTATATATACCAGTTTCCGAAAATATATATACAGGTGTGTTCGTGAAGCCCTCGACTCAGCTCAATTTTTTTTGTTTTGCAGCTGTGAGTAATTGTTTTTCGTATACCATATGAATTTTTGACAAGCAACGCCGGACTTCTCTACTTCTGAAGTTAGCATATTAAACGTTGATATAGTTTTACCGATTTTTGACATAAAAAGTCTCTCAGTGTATAATTATGTCGCCCACTGTATTAGCCGAAAAGTTCCTATAATAAACATACGTGAAGTTCGTATAAATACATTTCTGATCGTTTGTCATTCATATATATGCACACGCATATGTATGCAAATTGTAATATGAAATGTTCCGTGTGGGTTGATGGTCCAACACATCACTTATGCAGGTCTATTTTCGTACTTATCAGGCTGAGAAGACATGTAGAGTATTGTTTTATTCAGCGGAGATGTCTCGCAGGATGAAACACTTGCACTGAATCGATGCGATATTTAGATACTTATCGAAGGGATGCAACGGGTCAGTCAGTCACCGAAGAAATACTCGGTTGTGAATAAAGTAGCAAATAAAGAGAAATCCACACCTGAAACGAATTATCATAAAGAATCAATATCGTATGCTATTGCCTTATTAACTTTATTACTACCAGACGTGTGGATTTCACCAAGACAGTTGTTAATAACCTAATAATATTTAAAATGAACAGAAATTGAAATCTGCAATCAGAAATAGATAACCGTTGTATTAGGAACGATATCACAATTTCGTAACCCTACTTATGGCAGAGATGCAACAAGTCAGTCAACCGAAGAAGACACGTAAAGTATCGTTTTATTCAGCAGAGATGCCTCGTAGGATGATTCACTGAATCGAGGCGATATTGCTCGATGAATGATATTCACATCGCTTTGTTCGTAACCCTACTTGTCGAAGAGATGCAACGGGTCAGTCAGTCACCGAAGAAAGGCTCGATTGCAACTAATGTGGTAAATAAACAGAAATTCACAACTGGAATGAATTCGTAACGAATCGATGTCCTATGCTATTGACTTATTAAGGTTGTTAGCTTGTAAAAGCGGTTTCCGACAGATCTGTGTGAAATTTTACTGGTAGATAAGTTGAACCAAGTTCTACAACATGATACGAAGTTCATTGATTTTTGCCGTATATTGATGATTAGTGATGAAACAAATCATTGAAGTTTACCCCTGCTAAAAAAAATCGATTGGAAACGATTGGGAAAACGCCAATTGTAACCAATCGCGTTTTTTGTTTCGAAATTTCGAATACAAAACGATTAATACTGTTGTACAATTGCTTTCTATTGTAAGTTCTATATTACAAGGTAATTGTTCCGAATATTTATTCAAACGGTGGAAAAAAAGGTTCATCGTTAATAATTGTCGGTTCCTTATTGAAATTCAACTGTATTAAATACTGAACGTATAAAGGGGGCTTCTGAATTGAAATCAATTGTAACTGTAGCATTAGAATTTAATTGTTTCAAATTATCAAACAAGAAATTAGGTTTTTGAATTGTTTCTTATAAGAAATTATTCATCCAAACTCAATAGTTTTCCATACGCTCACCAAATGATGGACTTTCAACTGAAGCCTAATTGCAAAATTCGTATTTGAAATCAATTGTAACGTATATGTATGCTCATGAAATTGGGCTTTTCAATTGTTTTTTATTTGGAATTCCTGATTTAGACTCAATCGGACTCAATTGTACTCAACTTTTGATGAGCAATGAATATTTTTTTAAATTGAGTCTCTCTGGTATTCCCGGACAATTGTGGGCGACTGGAACTTATTCACCAATAATTGTATTGAAACTCGACCCATACAGCACTTCAACGTTGCTGCAACGTTGCTGCAATGTTACACTGCAATATCTTCAATATTCGGCAACATTGCTGAATATTGCAATAATGTTTAGCAATATTGCAGCAACGTTGCTATGTCCACTTTTATCGCATTTTTGTAATATTGTAGCAATATTACAGCAATATTGTACCAATATCGCAGCAATATTGGCAGATATTTGCTAAAATATTTACTACAAAAATATGATTGTTAGAAGCTATTTTTTCGACACTAGAATGAATATGCAGGTTGTCATTATTTGTCAGTAATATACACTATATTATATTTCAACAAAACTTTAATACACAATAAAAGTACGTATTATAATATTATAGTCACTATGATATAATAGATATCTAAATATATGAAGATAAAATGTTCATTATTTATTGATTAGCAGAAATTGGCACCGTTGTTAACCGTTCCATAACATTTTAATCTCTACTTTAATGCAAATGAGAAATGAAACTTGAAATCATTGCTCTATTGATATATTTTTTATCCCTCGGGGTCGGTGTTGCTGCAGTCATCATGTTTGGTTATCATTTTCTGTGTCAGCGCCTACCTTTTGTTGTTTGGGAAGTTTTCGTTGTCTAAGAGTATAATATAGGATAATAACTGTAAAAATAACAATAGCAAAAGATATGAGTGAATATGGAAACTGCAGGTAAATGACACTCACTCTGCTCTCGTCAGCCTAAAGTTTGATTGTGCAAGCCACTTCGACACAGTGATTTCGATAACTTTTTTTGTCGTCTCTGAATAGTTAGCCCCCACAATCTACGCAATTATGAATCTTGTTACATGCATGTACTGGGTAATAATGAATGCAATGATATAGTCGCTCTGAAGAATCAAGATTAAGTCTCACTATATTATAATTACTAATAAACTTATTCACAAATCAAAATAGATCAAATTATGCTCACTGATAACTAATCGACAGAGCTTTGTGTCTTTGAAGGCACGCTTATTTGCGCTACTGCCGACCCAGCTGTAATATTGAGCAGCCTCATCATTGAGGAGGCGTTTTGGTATGGTACGAGTACTGCTGTGTACATTGGAACCCCATAATTGTTTAAAACGGTTCACCTAAAATGAATTCTAAATGAGTACTGCTATTTATGAATCTTAGTTGACTTATATCTGACGATTGGAACATTATAGTCAGTTTATCGAATACCTCATTCTCAAAACATTATCAGTACTTTGGTGCTGTTGATGAAAAATCTTGTCTTAATCATATATAGATATTCAGAATTGAGGTATTGAAATTATGATCAAAATAAGCGATGAACAGTTATTTTGACATTCATACTATTTTCCATGTTCAAAGTGGTAAATACATCGCTAAAATTATGTGAAGATTTACGCATTGAAAAATGTGCAATCTAGAGGAAATCGTGAGCAGACTAATTGAAAAATTTGTTTACTCACCGTTTCTTATCCAATTGTCGTTCAATTCGAGGAACCACGGTACGTTTGTGGAAAAAGAATATATGGTCACGATATTATAACCCATAATGTTAACAAGTATCCAAGTTAAACTTTAAGGAACATTTCAAAAATGAATTTGATGATTCACATTGTTCCATGTTTATATTGGGATTATAAACTTACTTCAATTTGTTTTCTGATGCTTCTTGTTTTTCATTACTATTACTTTTCGTTGCACGTGTTTTCGTCCCGCTCGAATAGATATCTGCGACCGGTGTCGATGAGACGCCAATATGGCGTCGTCCACGACTACGCGCATCATGGCGGCGCCAAGCGCGGGAGTTCAAACTGCGGTTTCTACCGCATAATATGTATCCGCCACTTTTTCTTATGGCTTTCGTCTCTTTTCATCACGCAATGTTAACTCTGCGATACGTCCTTGTGCAACGTACATCTCAATACCTAGACCAGCACTTGAGAGAATAGAGAGAAAAGAGAGATAAAAATGCTTCTGCACCCCTCGTAAAAAAAAGATTTCCCAACGCATTTCCCAAATGTGCGAAAATTTCAGAGTGCCACAGCTAAAAAGCGGGTTGATAATTTTTTTTTCAAATAACATGAATTCCTTTTCCGACTGTATCGTATCATTGCAACAATTCATTGCTGCAATGTTGCAGCAATATTTCGATGACAATATTGCAGCAAAATTTAGATGACAATATTGCAGCAATATTTCGATTACAATATTGGGAAAATGAATGTTGTGGCAAGGTTGCAGCAATATTGTAACTGCAATGTAATGAAAAGGAGCTGTTGCAATATTGCTGCAACATTGCTGCAATATTACGTGCTGTATGGGTCGAATAGTGATTTTCATATTCATTCCGATAGCTATCAAGTTGTTTATTTGTAGCATCAATAGTCATTTTCACATTAACCCTTCGTTGTCACACTACCAAATAATATCATCGTTGTCACACTGGGTGGATTCCACCCAGACAGTTTTCAAAAACCGATTGTGAGCAAACTATCCGTCCGAATTGGTTCAAAAAATTACCGAACATACTTCAAACCTTCTAGATTATGTACAAAAAAAAAATTTGAAAAAAAAATTTCGACTTGTTAAAAAAAAATCATGAAGAGGTAGAAACGCAAAAAAGACGCTTTTTCACTCAAAAAATCATAACTTTGTCAATTTTCAATATTTTCAACTAAAATTTGGACGTGATACTCCTGAGATACGCTACTTTCAGGAAAAAAATAGTACGATAGTGCGCGTTTTAAAAAAGGTATTTATTTTGACATCTGAAGAGGGTCGATTTTGGAGTATAAAGGAAAGTCGAATTATGCAAAAATATATAGTATTTATTACGTTGTATCATGTTCGAGACAATTACTATGCTTCTTATAATCATTATTGTCATTGTTGATATCATTATTGTTATTGTTAATATCATTATTCACTCAACTCCACTACATTCAATGCAATAATGAAGTCTGTGTTCATCGCACATCGGCCGTAGGCAGCTGCGCCAGCGTTCAGAAAACCCCGTGGGTGCTCATCTCCTCATGCTCATTTGATGACTCGGTCAAAAGTACCGCCGGAGCGCGAGAAAAAAAATCACGCCCAAAACCAATTGCTGATCACTTTTGATGTATATGGGGAATTCCATACCAACTGGGTCCACTCAAAACCCTGACCCCTTTCGATTTTGTCGATAATTTTTTCTTGAATTCAACAGGCTCAAAGTAATTCAGTGTATTTTTTTCAAATTTTTATATCCCATGGTCCTCGAGTTTCAAATTTTTGAAAAATATACATTTTCAATCATCACCAATCATTAGAACGCCTATATCATCGGTTCCTCGCTATGGATTTTCAAAAACAATGTGATGAAATTGATCAGCAGGAAACGTACTTTCTGGAAAAAATATTCGTAAATTGTTATGGCTTAGTGTTCACAGTTAAATCTCGAATCAGAATGTAAAAATTGAATTTTCGACATGTATGCCCCGATTGAAAATTATGAATAAATTCTCAAAAATACTTGCTTAAAAACAAAAATTTTGAGCCGTGTCCGATCGTGGAACTATGATTCCTTCATATTGTTTTTAAACTTTTAAGATTTGGAATGATGACATTTTTTGTACACCTCAGCCGCTCAGCACCCCAGACACGTAAATAGTTCAAAACATATTCTTAGACTTATTTGATATTATGTACAATAGGGTGGTCCTTATTTGGGGTATGTTCGAATTTTTTTCGACTATAGTCTTAAATCAGTTCCAAATAAATCAGAAGAAATGCCTGCCAAGTTCAAGCAGTTAATATTAATATTAACCCGGCCCCCACGACAGTCAAAGTTTTAAATGGGAAATTGCATGTATTTTTTAAAACTAAACATTGAATTTCCACAACTCCCGATGATTGTTGATGAGAAAATCTAAAATTTAGTATTGTTATTTGCACTTGTAGGATGTACAAAATAGTGCATTCGAAATTTTTTTAGATCATTTTATTCTTACCTTTCAATGTCATAAAAAAAAAATTCCCCTTAAAGTTAAGCATCAAAAGGTAAGAATATAATGATCTACAAAATTTCGAATGCACCATTTAGTACATCCTACAAGTGCAAATAACTATACTGAATTTTAGATTTTTGCATCAACAATCATCGGGAGTTGTGGAAATTCAATGTTTAGTTTTAAAAAATACATGCAATTTCCCATTTAAAACTGACTGTCGTGGGGGCCGGGTTAATATTAATATTAAGGGCTTGAACTTGGCAGGCGTTTCTTCTGATTTATTTGGAACTGATTTAAGACTATCGTCGAAAAAAATTCGAACATACCCCAAATAAGGACCACCCTATTGTACATAATATCAAATAAGTCTAAGAATATGTTTTGAACTATTTACGTGTCTGGGGTGCTGAGCGGCTGAGGTGTATAAAAAATGTCATCATTCCAAATCTTAAAAGTTTAAAAACAATATGAAGAAATCATAGTTCCACCATCGGACACGGCTCAAAATTTTTGTTTTTGAAGCAAGTATTTTTGAGAATTTATTCATAATTTTCAATCGGGGCATACATATCGAAAATTCATTTTTTACATTTTGATTCGAGATTTAACTGTGAACACTAAGCCATAACAATTTACGAATATTTTTTCCAGAAAGTACGTTTCCTGCTTATCAATTTCATCACATTGTTTTTGAAAATCCATAGCGAGGAACCGATGATATAGGCGTTCTAATGATTGGTGATGATTGAAAATGTATATTTTTCAAAAATTTGAAACTCGAGGACCATGAGATATAAAAATTTGAAAAAAATACACTGAATTACTTTGAGCCTGTTGAATCTAAGAAAAAATTATCGACAAAATCGAAAGGTGTCAGGGTTTTGAGTGGACCCAGTTGGTATGGAATTCCCCATATATATGGTCATTAGGGTGGTCCTTACATGAGGTCAAAAAAAAAATTCATGTTGGATCCCCCCAAATCAGCTCCAAATAATTTTTGAAAAATTCCCTAATTTTTTCAGATTTTGATTTTATTTCCTTCGTCTGCCTATTTTCAGCCAAGGTTTAAAATAAAATCCACGATATGTAAAGTTAAAATTTTCGCAGAAGTGTCTTTTTTCGAATCAGGAAATATTTTTCGGTATTCTGCACTGACGATCTGCATCACGAACATTTTTTTATCTTCGTTCCTGGTTGAAAGATTGTTGTATTCGGTGAACAAATGGATTCCCCTTTCTGCTACATGATTCACTATAAACCGAAGAAAAGCTTTTCCTTTAACAGAAAATTGGCATTCATTTAGTCAGTACCGCAATTAAATAACCCACATGTCAGCACTACGTAACATTAAAGTCGATGACGTACAAAGACTGCGGTGATTTTTTTTGCTTAATTTAATCATTTATTACGTTGAATAGAAAAAAAATAATAATAATCAAGCACACGATTCTCATGGGATACCCCATTTCTAATTTTTTTATTTTTCACTGAAAAGGAGATGAATCTTAATGAATATTCGAGAATATGAATTTTTTGCTCACGATTAACCTTGCAATAAAATTTAGTATAAAATATAGTGAATAAGCATATTCTTGAATCATTTCAAATTTCCCGCTCAAATAGGGAGACGAAGGAAATAAAATAAAAATCTGGAAAAATTAGGGAATTTCTTTTCAATTATTTGGAGTTGATTTGGGGAGATCCGACATGAATTTTTTTGACCCCATATGAGGACCACCCTAATGGTCATGGGTGCCCCGCACCCACTATTTACCTCTCATGGGTGCTGGAGCCCTCGAGCACCCACGGAGTCGGCGCCGCTGGCCGTAGGCACCCACTGCACTGCCGCTTGCGTAGATTGTATGCCATCTGAGAGCAAAAAAATTAGTTTTTTATGTGAATATTCGAGAAAATAAAATAAATTGGGTACCACAGGTATACTTACGGTTGCAGCAAGTCAACTGAGAAAAAATAAAAAATAAAAAATAAACGTTTTTTTATTCACTAAAACTACACTATTGTCACACCTGGGTGGATTATACCCAGGCTGCGCGCGCGATCCTCTTATTCCGGTTGTCACGGCAACACTGACGCTCGATTTAAAAGACCTATGGTCCCTACTTATAGGGGAGACTCCAAAACCCAGGTGTATAACCATAGAAGTCCCATTCTCACTTGGGAAATTCCAGAAATTCAGGCCCAAAGTTGGGGCATGGGTGGATTACACCCAGTGTGACGACGGAGGGTTAAATCCGATTGGGATTGATTTTCGGAAGGCACGCATTCGATTCAATTGGTATCCAATTAACAATTTTCAATTTGCATTAATACATGACTGTATGCGAACAGTACGAATTGAAAATTATTGAGATCCAAATCGTGTTTTTCGATTCAATCTCTTTCAATATTATTGGATAGTTGCGAACGATTGGAACTTACTCGCGAATAATTGTATTGAAACTCGAATAGTGATATTCATATTCATTCCGATAGCTATATCGTAGCACCAATAGTCATGTTCACATTAAGTCCGATTGGGATTGATTTTCGGAAGGCACGCATTCGATCAAATTGGTATCCAATTGACAATTTTCAATTTGCATTAATATATGACTGTATGTGAACAGTACGTATTGAAAACTATTGAGATCCAAATTGTGTTTTCCAATTCAATCTCTTTTAATATTCTCGGATAGTTGCGAACGATTGGAACTCATTCACAACGTATTGTATTTCGACGGTAAAATCTGATATATGGCCAGTGTAGTTGTCATACAATTCAGGTTAATTGAAAATAGTTGAATATCAATTCGCAATTTACTATCGAAAACATTTTACATTGAAACTGATCCAATTCAATTTCAATAGGAAGAAAATTTCCTGTACAATTGGACTCATTGAAAACTATTAAAACCGATTACAATTCAATTGTTTTCAATCAGTTTGAATCGATTTTTTTTAGCAGGGACATTATTTGCATACGTACATAGGGAAAATACCAACTTTTATCACTCTAACGTTTTTTATGATTCAACTGGGCGACAGATTTCAATGAAAAACTAGTATGTTATGAATTGAAATTTAACGAACATTTTGAGACTAGATACAAAAATATTTCCCGTGTAATAAGAACGATATTGTTAGTTAAACTCAAGTCTCTCGTCAATATTTGCGTGTGAATCAGATGCTGATGTGATGGATGCGGCAACAGCGCTCACGTAGCTCAAACGGACGGCTCGAGCGGATTCTTCCGTTATATGCACGCAATGTTGCCACGATCTATTATAACTTCGACTCAATGCGCGTGTGCCTATGCCTAAAAGAAATGTGAACTGTACCTTGACAAAAGTTTGACAACTTGGACGTTTTAAAAAAATCTTAAAAAATATTAGAAAGACTTTGTTTAACCATCAAAACATTTTCATACGGTTTGCATATCATAGCATGTAATTGATAGTGTGCATTAGGGTGCTTTTTTTGAAACTAATATTTTTTTTTTTTGCAACTCCCCATTGAAAATCTTGTTTTAGTCGTCGAAAAGGGAATCCTGTCCAATTTTTAGCTCTTCATTCCAATTCCAGCACTCGCGCTTTTTTTTTTCAAGTTTTCCCATGCTAAAAGCATGTAAAGATTACGACTTTAGTAGGTAGGCTAGGCCGGTTCTGGATAAAGGCGTGTTAGTGCACACGTACACGCACGCACACACACGCACCCTCCCGTGTCCGTGTGAGGGTGGTAGAGGGGGAGTCACGCTCGCGGATCCCTGACGTCACACTCAAAATGGCGTCGCCCACCCTCGAGTCGACGTCACACACCCTTAATATGACGTCACACTCCCTTAATATGACGTCACACTCCCTAACATTACCGTCACACACCCTTGAATTAACATCCCGATATAAAATTCCAACCCCTGCGTCAGAACCTTCCAGAAGCTTCCCCAAGGTCATTTTGGAGGGCAGACAGTTCCTGGAATCATTCGGCACCCTGTGAGAAGTTCTCTTCAGATCGAGTTACTTGCAAAAATATGATTATCGGATCGAGTTACTTAGCCTAATGATTCTCAGAAGAATAGTTCTCGGAATCGACTCTGGAAAAATCTTTTGGAACGTTCTAGAAATTTGGTGGAGGGAAACATTTTGACTCCAGAAAGATCTTTTGGAACGTTCTAGAAAATTGATGAAGGGATTGTCAGCTATAAAAGAGCGAAGAATACGGGGATGAAAATTAGTCTTCAACTGATCTCAGAGGAATGCAGAACAACTTACAGCGAATATAATTGAGAAAACGATTATATATACTGTTGAGCCTTGAGTTTATTGAGTTCTTAGACCAAAGGGTCTAATAACAAATTATCAAAAAAAAAAAAAAAAAAATATATATACTGTTGAAAAATATGCAAGAAGTAAAGAGTCTGATTGAATCTAAGTCTCAACTCGATAACATCACAAGAAAACTGAGGAATATCAAGCTACAACATGGACTTCACAAAGCTCAACAAAGTCGGTCGGTTGGAGGAATTTCTACCGACGAAGAAAGTGATGGATTTGGAAGTGTTCAGAGATTACCAAATCAACAACATCCGCAAAGTTCAGACCAAATTTGGTGCCAGATTCATGGTTGATGTGGATGACAGCTTCTCGGTATTTCTACCAGCTCGGATGACGAAAGTACTGACCGACGATGCGGATCTTCTCCAGAAGATGACGGTAGCATGTGAAGAGGATAAACTTCTAATGCGTTACCTCGGCGGACGATACAATCAAATCGAATTCAACCATGTGTAATTCACTTTGTTTACTGAATTTACTTTTTAACTCTCATATATTCCTGTCATAAGCCTTTCATGAAAAACGAATGATTTTCAACCTATTTCTATGCACAAATATAATACTTCGATGTATCTGTGTGCGTAGGTGTAATAATCACGAAGATAGTAAATTCATGCAGTGATATCAAATTATTATATTATCAAACGTTGACCATCTATGTAAATCTCACTTTAATGAAAAAATATGACTAATAAACGTATTTTTCATCATTCTAGCCTCAAAATCGCAACTTCGTCGCGATTTCTCAGCAATCCTGATGAAAAATAATGATCGTTACTTGTACGTAAAGGCTTTTTGACGAACCTCGTTACAGCACTCGCCTTCGGCTCGTGCCGTCAACCTCTCGTTTCGTCAAAAAAGCCTTTCCTTACTCGTAATGAAATGTACTAATATGAATAATATCATCACAAAACCTGTCTACTATCATTTCAATACAAACCTTCACCTTATCTTATACTTAAAAATAAATTTAGGATTCCAACAGAAATACCTATTCAAAACCATATAACAGTGTCAGGTGACGACAGTAACATTACGTTATTTGAAATAAAAAGTAGGAAACAATAATATTGTATTTCAGTCTAAATTGTTGGATAGAACACTATATGACCATTATTTGAAGAGTAAGTCAAGCACCGGTTCAATAGACATAATAATCATATATTTATATGAAGACTTATTCAAAGGTATCGAATTATTTAAAGATATGCTAAGGATTTTGGTTGAAGCTTAGAGGTATATAATAAGTTTGGATAAAATTGAGGTTCTAATTTCCAGCTCCACGGCTCATTATTACACAATTCAGGAAATAAAATTGAGGTTTTAATTTTCAATAAAACTTATATATTTTCAGCTCCACATTATTACATAATTCAGTAAATAGATTATAATTTTCAATAAAATTGTATTTTTAGCTCCACGTACGGCTCGCATTATTACACAATTCAGGGGAAATATAAGGTTTAGCACTTCTTAAAAAAATAGCTTTGCGAGTCCTTTTCTAAGCACGCTAGGATCCCCCGATATGCTACATAGACTTCGGTCGAGTTTGGTGATGATTCCAATATCACTATTGCCGCCTGCGCGGTCTCCATGATTTCTTCAATCGAAGATTGTGGTAAATCTACCCATTCGTTGGGCACCCGGATACACAATGTTGGCGGCGTGTCTGGAAAAAAGAGTTGGAATAGATATACATTACGATGTACAACAAACGATTATTTTGATTCAAAATTTCACTCAATTATTAGTGATAACATGTGACTCTGCTTTCAGCAAGTCATATCTAGTTGTTATAATCGTCAAGTTTGTTATAGTAGTATGAGAAATTTGTGAATACATCACCCACTTACCCATTTTAATTCGATGTTCGTAAGAGTTATGTTCTTGTTGTACAGGTTTATGTTGGTATGGTTCAAAAGCTGTCAGTTGAAGGCTAAACAGAGTAAGGGAATGCAATTAAAATATAATTTGGATAGAGTTATTCTCGTGTGTAATCAAAAGAAAAACGTGTGACAAAGTTCACTGAAAAAATCATTCTGATTTTGGCATAGAAAGTTAGAGAAATTTTGTTATGGATGCGAATGATACGAAAAATTCTACTGCAGGTAAGTATACTACGATCGTCATTTTGTTCAAGTTAGACAATGAAAAAATATATAAATTTGTAAGAAGTATTCAATGCTTTAGAATATTAGAGTAAATCCTGTTCACTGTATGTTCCACTTACTTGCACCACACACTACTCGCACTTCAGCAGAAAATTGAAGACTGACGTGCTCGTACATGGATCAGACCCTCTATATACCACTCATGTTTAGGGTTAGAATCATAAATAAGATAACATGAGAGAGACGTACAATTTCGCGAACGACTCTGCAGGTCCTGGTCACAAGACTTGTAACTGAATATCGTAGCGGAAAACTCTCGAACGTTCTCTCATACTTATCGATGTAACTAATACGCTAGTGAAAAGACGTTGAAAAAACTTCCATGATAGTTGAGCCAAGTGTCGAATATTCTGGAATACCTTTTGTGAAAATTTTGAGTATAACGATACGTTTATGGTTTGCGAAATGAGAGTTAATCAGAGGAATAAATTGTATCGTTTGCTTTCGTTAAATTAGGTAGAAAGGTTTCTCACGCAAACGGAATATAGGTATATATATTGTAACGTGCCAGGCTACCCATGCCTGTGCGTTTACATTTAAATCAGCAACGGTCGAGCGAAGCGACTGGAAGAGTCTCGAAGCTTCGCACAACGACGAGCTGAGTGACGTCACGACAAGTATAAAAGGCGTGACGCCGCTCAGCTCACCAGCAATCTTCGGCAAAGCGACCGGGTTGACTCACCGCGCATCAACTCACCAGCTATTCTAGGGTAGACACCAGATAGACTCACAGTTACTTGCTGGTCATCACGAGCATAGAGCTCTGATGAACCGTTAGAATCATCTATTCATATCAATATAATTTATAAATTCAATTTCACTCAGAAAATCAATTATCAAAAGTTAAGAGCATCAGCTAACAGAAAATACGTCAAAGAATATTATTAAACCCATTATAGAACAATCAGAGATAAAGTGAATGGTAACTTGATTAGGAAAAGAATAGCAAAGACATAATAAAAGATTGTATTAAAGTAAGTAAGACATAGGCAACGTGTAAAAATAGGTTAGGGTTGCAACCGTAGTTTTAGTCAATTAAATAAATAGATTCTTGAACATTACTGAAGGGATATTGGTTGGGAGAACGAATGATTTGTACTCACGGTTTATTATGAACAATATAATAATAATGACTTTATTGTTAAACGCTCCTCTCTGTAAGGTCAAGGTACAAGAAGTGGGTATATATAGTTATAGACGCCGGCTGGCGTTGTACGGTGTTAAGAACCCGTACTAACCAGTCGGTAAAGAGAACAGGGAGCAGGCGTTATATTTCCGACACTCCCTCCCGACTGCTTATGTGTTCTTATCTTCTCGTGGAGGTTTTCCCATCTTTATTTAGCACCTAGATTAAACAGAGCAAATAATTATTAATTCTTACATCTCGACATTCATGATCCCTTCAATCAGGCGTTTGTGTAGCTCAAACGACAAAGCTTTTGTAAATACGTCAGCAAGCTGATCCTGAGATTTAACCCACTTGACTATTATGAGTTTTCTTTTAACGCATTCTTTAATGTGATGAGCTTTAGCCTCTATTATATGCCGTACTTTATTACTTCCGCTAGTTTCTGAGTTCATTATCGCAGCTCTATTGTCACACCACAATGTCATGGGGAGTGGGGGTTCGATCATAATTAATCTCAAGGAATTATAGATAGATAGCATCTCTTGACTCGCCTCACTCATCGCTACATACTCGGCATGACACGTGGACAGCGCCACATATGTCTGTTTGTGAGTCCGCCATACTATTGGATCACCGAACAATTTAATGACGAAGCCGCAAGTCGTAATTGAATTCTTGCAATCTGCGAAACTCGCGTCTGCGAAGCTTTCGATCTCATCTGTCTCACCAGTGTATTTCAAACCTAAACCAGTGGTGCCTCTGAGGTATCTAAACACTCTTTTCACCATCATCCAATCTTCTTCTGTTGGATTCACTTGGTGTCTGCTCAGTACGTTTACTGCATATGAAATGTCTGGCCTTGTCGCACCAGCTAAATACAGGAGGCTTCCCACAGCTTCTCGATAAGGAATGTTTTCTTTCGTTTCTGTATTTTTCATATTTTCCTCATCTGCCTCCGCTTCTCTCATCTTCCTTTCATGGTTTGTTACTTGTGCAGTATTCATGGGTGTTTTCTGAGGATGTGCCTTCTCGAAACCAAATCGAGCTAGTATTTTCTCGGTATACTTTTTCTGACTCAACTCAATGGTGTTCTTTTCTCTATCTCGCCTAATCGTGATACTCAAAAATTCTTTTGGTTCACCTAGAGTAGTCATTTCGAATTCGGAGCTTAATTTGGATTTGACCTCTTCTAATTTCTTTTTATCGTTGCTCGCCAATAGGATGTCGTCTACATAAAGTAGCAGAATTAAAAGTCTCTCTCCATCTCGCCAAGTAAACAGGCAGGGCTCTAGATCTGAGTTCTTTAATCCCATTCTCAACGCAACTTCAGTAAATGTTGCATTCCACCTTTTAGGACTTATGCGAAGTCCGTACAGTGCTTTCTCCAGTTTACACACCTTATCCCTTCTCTCTTTATCTGTGTGGTGAGTGCCATCCGGAATCTCCATGTAAATTTCCTCATCTATCACACCATTCAAGAATGCGGTCTTCACATCCAGTTGGCACACATCCAGATCATATTTGTTAATTATGGCTATCACAGCCCTAACCAAAGGAAGTCTTGAAACTGGGGCATAAGTCTCCCATAACTCATACACATTTTTGTCCTTGAATCCTCGAATTACTAATCTCGCCTTGAATTTCTCATTCCCATCTACTTCAATCTTACGTTTATATACCCATTTTGAATCAATGATATTCAACTTCCTCCCGTTATTCATTTTAAATGGCCTGTCTACTATTTTCCATACTTGATTTCTTTTCATTGAACCTAGTTCATTTCCCATGGCTGTTACCCAGGATTTCTTGTCTTTACTTTGTATTGCTTCTTTGAAATTGGAAGGATCAGAATTGATATTAGATAAGAGAGCGTGAAAGATCTCATCATTCACTTTACTCGTATCTAATTCGACCTCATTGTCGTACACGCCGGTAAGAAAGACATTTTCCTTTATATTCTCATCTATTTGTAGTCCAGTAAAGCTCGTATCTTTAATGCTTCTACTGTTATTTTCCGAAACTTCTTTTGGTTTTCCCTTATCTGATGATTTAATCTCCTTTCTTGGTCTACCTCTTTTTCGCCTGGGCTCTCCCTCCGATTTTGAAGATTCCTCAACCTCACCTTGATTCTCGTCAAATTTAGTAAACCATCTTTCTTGATCTATGATCTCATTTACTTCTGGAAAATCTTTGATCTTATTTTTCCCATATTTATCCCCATACACCAGTTTTTCATTGAATCGTACATTTCTACTCTCGAAGTATCTTCCCTCTTCTGGTTTCAGAAATTGATATCCAGTGGGAGTGTATCCCACTAGAACCACCCTCACACCTACAGCTCTGAATTTAGGACCAGTCTTTCTTTGTACCTTGATGTAAGCAATGCATCCAAATCTCTTGATTTGATTAATGTTAAAACTGTGATTGGGGGCAAACCGTTTCAAAGGTGTTATCATTTCATTTGACTTGTGTGGGGTCCGATTGTATGCGTATACAGCAGCAGATAACGCTAGATCCCACAAACTTTCCGGTAATTTTGCATCATACATGTATGATCTTACCTTCTTTTGGATTGTTTGATTGAATCGCTCAGACACGCCATTATGTTCTGGCGTATCAGGGCAAGCTAACTGTAGCTCCGCACCTAACTTCTCTAATACTTCTACAGTGTATCCACCTGTAAACTCTGTTCCCTGATCGGACCTCAAGTAACACACCTTTGCGTCGTGTCCTAACAGGTTTCGAGCACTCCTTACGAACATCTCGAAACACTGTCCAGTCTCAAACTTTCCGTTCATGGGATATGCCATTGCGAAACGTGAAAAGTCGTCTACGAATACTGAGATGAATCTGTAGTTTTTGGGATGTGAACTTGGAGAGATCGGTCCCATTACATCCGAATGAATGATTTGCAATGGTTGAGTGGCTCGTCTACGCGTCGTTGGAAAGGATAATTTGTTGAATTTAGATATTAAGCATACCTCACACTCTAAGATAGACTCGTCAAATACCGCGTCGTTTAGATCTTTGTTTTCTGGAAATTTAATTTGTAACGCTCTGAGATAGGAAACCGACGCATGTCCGAACCTAACGTGCCATAACATAGCTTTATTATTTTTAAGGAACCTTTGATTTTCATTGAAGGGTGAGACTTCGTCTAGAGGTTCCACATTGGGTAATTCATCGATGTTATGAATTTTTCGATCCCATATAGTGAAATCGAAAGTTGACAATTCATGTGGCGATTTTCTCTCGACTATTCTCTCTTCCTTTTCTAGTTTCTCGTCAGTTATTTCTTTGCTCTCCTTTCCTACTCTCATTTCCTCAACCTTTTCAGGTTGAGTTTCTATAGTTTCGTTTTCATGACTTTCCTGTGCCTTTATTGTTGTACTTCGAGTAAAGTATCTTCTCACCTCTGGCTCACCATCGACTAGATTCGCAATTACTCTTCTGTTCGTGCATTTTGTTAAGCTATTATCTATGGAATTTACTTTATTTATTTCTAAGTCTATTATCCAATAGGGCTGTTTATATACACCTGAAATAAATAGTTCTTTTGACTTTGGATCAAATATATCAATCTTTTCCTTATCTAAATAGATTGCTAGACCCAGCTCTGCGAATTTGCGGAGGGATAACAAGTTTTCAGTGAGAGCTTCTGCGAAGATCACTGTGTCTATTTCTAGTATCCTACCACTAGCCAACTCAACTTCTATCTTTCCCACTCCCTCCGTTTTCAAGTCCGCAGTCTCATTCTTATTCGCACACTTAATCACACCTTTAGTTGTTTCATCCAAGGTTTTAAATATTAATTTAGAGTTCGTTAAGTGCCCTGTTGCACCTGAATCCGCTATAAACTCAGTGATATATCTATTTCGGTTTATTTGCCGAGTTTCCGTATACAACGCTTCGCAATTAGGGATATCACTATCTGTTAATTTTTGTCTATTCATTTTCTCAATTACTTTTGACTCACCTTTGTTTGAATTGTTTCCATCAGCAGTTTTTCCGGAGTTTTGTTGATTTTGTTGACTATTGAAGCTTTGTTTATTCCCGTATTGATTCCTGTTGTATGGCCGAAGCTGAGAACTTTGTCCTCCTCTGCCTCTATTGTTTTCAAATCTTCCTCTTTTCGCACCATAATAATTCTCACCGTTACCTCTTCTTTTCAAACCTCCCCTAAATTTGTTCGCACCTTGACCTCGAGAGTTGTTCCCAAAGTTATTATTTCTGTACTTTGAGCTTCCATCGGATGGACCTCCTCTGTCTGAGTTTCCTCCACCTCTGCCACCACTATTACAGTTTTTGGCGATGTGATTACCCAGCTTGTTGCATTTGTAACAGCGAATGCCTTTCCCTACATTAGTGCAATCCCTGCCAAGGTGTCCATAGGTTTGACACTCATAGCATCTGGGAGGGTCTCCCTCATTTGCTAAGTTAGCAGATCTCACTACCTTTTTAGCACCGCTCACCTGTTTATTATTCGCCTCATCTTGCATTACCAGTCGTTTAATGTGTTCATAAGTGAGACTTTTTCCATTGGATTGCTGATTCAAAAATTCCATATGCTGTATACTTGGTACTGATACCATGACTGCATTATAGAATGCATCTCTTTTCTCTATTTCAGATAGAGGAGCGGAACCAGGAGAGTTTTCATAAGCTCTGACCGTATCTTCAAATTCTGTACAAAATTCTGAAGCTGTTTGTTTACCAGTAATATAGTTCATTGTGTTTAAATGTTTTCTTACCGCGGGTGATGTTATGTTTAGTTCACATCTCTTTATATCTTTCAATTCTTCAAGGATTTTGATCGGATCTTTTGTATTCATTACTTTACTGTAATAATCTCTTTCCAAACGATTAATCAAGATGTCTCGAACTAAAAATTCCTGTTCTTTACGCGTTTTCTCATCTACTGTTGTCCCTACACTATCATCAATTATATGGAGCAGTTTTTCAGACCTCATCTCAGAAGTGAAATAGTCTTGAAAATGCTCGTACTTCATTTTCTTATCTAACTTATACTCTCTCTTTACATGTCTGCCTCTAGCTAATTCTACCGCAACGGTTTCTGACAGTTTATTAACTAAAACTTTGGATTGACCATCCTTACTCTGAATTGACTGACTTTTTGTTATTTTATCAAGATGTTGTTCAACTAGATTCTTAATTTTATCATCTAGATGTGTTTTATCCCCTGATACCGCTTCCTTGTTTAACTCATCACATTTGCTTACCTCATCTACTCTGCCAGTGTCGGCTACTCCTTTTTCCCTTGAGGTCCCTGCAACCCTGTCTAGGTTGTTTATTTGACTGTTATGACCATCTTTTAGTTCCTTGACAGCTGTCTTTAACTCTCCTTTCTCATTAGTGGTCTTCAAGTTCTCACTTGCATTCCTTTTAAATGCTTTTATGAACTCTGTAATATTGTCTGTGGAACTTTTAGAGGCAGTACAGAATTGACTTACTACACTTGTCAACTCACTCATCTTTTTCTCTTGAATATCCATTCTCTCCGATATTGTAAGGGTTTTTGTCTTTTTATCTGCTTTCATCTTTTTCTCTGCTTTTATACTCTCTTTGGGTTCAATTTTAGTTTTACTTTTAGGGGGGTTTATCAGCTTATAATTAATCTGACTTTTCACATCTGTTAAAATCGTAGGCTTGTTACTACCTGATTTCAATGTCTCAACTGTTATGTTCTCTTCACTCTCTCCTAACTCTTTTCTCTCCTTCTCACCATCTCTCTCACCGTCTTTTGAGCTCATCTCACCATTCTCACCTTTTCTCACCTCTTCGACAATGTCGACAACAGTTGGACTAGTTTCTGGACAGTTTCTTGGCATTGTCAAGGGTTGCTCATTGAGAATCCTTTCTTCGCTCCATTCGATTAGGTTATCCCATTGTTTCTGGGTGAACATCCTCTTCTCTGTATGGGAGATTATTTTCATGAAATATTTACTTGAATATTTATGCCAAGGACTGTATCTTAAGGACAGTTGACCGAACACCAGGTATGGCTGGCCCTAAGATGAATAGACAGGTTCGAGATTTGAACGCAAAATCTCTCCCATGTCCATCCTAGTCAGTCAGGTCCTGTGTACCGAACGCAAGCACACATTTGCTGACTGTCTCTTCAGAATGATTTCAATTTTTAATAATGTTAACTAGTATTGGTTATAATAATTTTTGACATTTATGCGGAGTATTCCTGTGTTATATGCCGGCCTATAAACATATGTGTACTTCCGCTAGCATGCATGCTTGTTTAATTAATTGTCGGTTCATCTCTCGTAGACTTACCAGATTTGTAGCCATTTCCTGTATCAGGTATTATGGACAGATTATTCCCTTCTATGATCAGGAGAATATTCTCCTCTTTGTGAAGCTCATTCAATTTGAATGTGTCTGTCAGATAATCCCATATCTCTTGTATCTCTACTGGAGCTGTAAGTATTTATTCCTTAAGAATTTGTCTCAATATTTACAGCTTCAACTCATCTCTCACACCTTAATATTTTCTTATCTAGATTTATTTTTATCAATCTCTCTTATTCAGTAAATACATTCAAATGTGCACTCGTATTCACTGACAAGGGATTTTACCGGTATATTTGTGTCGCACACACACACGCGGAGATGGGTACGCGGGACTCTTTCGCACTATACGTATTTCTATCTCTTTCTATGTTTTTCTCTCTGTCTTTTTGCATAAGCTTCGTGCGGCTGCAGCCGTTCCTCTCCGTCACCATCCCCGCGCTGCGCGCGCACACCGCGTCATCTTTTATCGTTGTTTGCTCAACTTTTAATTAACTCTTCTTTTTATCTAAAGTCTCTATTTTTGGGATGTTAATTTTTCTGACACTGACTTTATTTTTATTTCTGACTAAAACGAGTTGTGATTTTTCTTTTTTTTTTTTCCTTTTTCCTTGACCTATTTTTATTTATTTATTTATTTATTTATTTTTATTTTTTTTTTTTTTTGTTATTCTATTTTCGTCCAATTTCGCGCCATTGTATCAATTGTCGTTACTCCCGCCAATTTACCACGCTTTACCGGAACGCTTCTATTTTTCACTTAATAATAGTATTTCATTTACTTACTTTTCTCATCTGCATTCTCACCTTCAGTGTCAGACATTTTTCTCCTCTCTCGTCTCTCACCGTGATATTTTTCACACAATGAAGTTTTTCCGGCGTCCGCGTGGCTCCGTTTTTATTTTTTTTTTTTTTTATTTTTATTTGTTGTTGTAAGCGCGGTTGAAGCGTGAAGTTATTACACAACTGGGCCAATAACCTGAAGGGATATTGGTTGGGAGAACGAATGATTTGTACTCACGGTTTATTATGAACAATATAATAATAATGACTTTATTGTTAAACGCTCCTCTCTGTAAGGTCAAGGTACAAGAAGTGGGTATATATAGTTATAGACGCCGGCTGGCGTTGTACGGTGTTAAGAACCCGTACTAACCAGTCGGTAAAGAGAACAGGGAGCAGGCGTTATATTTCCGACAATTACAAAAAAGCAATTTAATCAGATGTCAAACCCCTTCCTCCGCCATTTCCAGGTTATAGTTTAAATCTAACAGAAAGCTAGATACAGCCTTGGTGGATCTCCGATCTACCCAGGTCTGGCACAGCTATTATTTGGGAATAAATTAACTTCATTAAATAAACATTTAACAGTTAAGAGGGTAGAGTGCAGCCTTAGTGCGTTATCGTACTCAGGTCTGTGGGGAGGCGGCTTCAGCTACACGGTAGTTCAAGTCCGTAATAGGCACGGCTAATAATTAATAGTAGAAGTCTCAAACAAAAATAAAAATCGAGTAAAGAAAACACAATAACCAACCGGTTCGCGTCACCTTCAGTGACGCTCACTATCCGTAAAGTAACAATATATATATAAACTGTTTTTATTTTTCCAATTTTTGAGTCCTAGCTCTCCAGCTTACATTGTTTTTATGTACGTATGTGTGCGTGTGTGTAATTATGGGATGGATACAGCTATCCTCTTGTACACGTTGATACCTACATAGTGCTGGCTGATAACTGCTAGGTTGCAGTTCAAATAGAGTATTGGCAGCCTAGTCTTTTTTTGTCTTGCGTTTTTTTGTTATTCCTAGCTGGCTTTAAGCTGGTTAGTTGGTTATTTTTTTTTTTTTTTATATTTGTTGGGTTTGCGTGGTTAGCATAGCTTAGGG
The DNA here is from genome assembly GCA_943736025.1 of Tenthredo mesomela. Classification (NCBI taxonomy): domain Eukaryota; kingdom Metazoa; phylum Arthropoda; class Insecta; order Hymenoptera; family Tenthredinidae; genus Tenthredo; species Tenthredo mesomela. The sequence continues at coordinate 33,967,597 of OX031016.1, forward strand.
CTAAGATACTGACGAAAAAAAAAAGAAAATTGAGTCGTCCTATGGTGTTCTGCTTCGTCCGCAGTGTCTGACTTCATAGTCTTGGTGTTGGCAATAGTGGGTTATACCTATTGTAAGTTTTGAATGGGGTAGCTTGTGACCCCTCCTTCCTGAGGTAGGGGTCGGCGTGGTCGGTTAGTCCCCTGATTGTCTTAGTATGTATGTCTTTGGCTCTGGTTTGGTATGACTCTTCTCCAGTCATTTGAAGTAGGTCTATAGTTGGAAAGGATAGTGGTAGTCCAGCAGCCCTTTTCAGAATGACCTTGTATGTGGATTCCAGTTTCTTAAGGTTAGATTTGGCTATGTATGGGAGTAGAGATGTGATTCCGTAGTCCAGTATTGGTAGGATGCAGGCTCTAATCAGTTTGTATTTGATGTCGATATCCACATTGCTGTGCCATCCAATGATGGGGGCGAGTGACATTGCGACTGACTTGGCTTTGCTGATTGTATTTTTGATGTGTTGGGTTAGTTTCAGTTGTTTGTTAATAGTAACTCCAAGATATTTGATTTGTGACGAAAGGTAAATTTCGGTATTGTCTATTATCATAGATGGCTCGTAGTTGCGTTTTTTTGAGAACATGATGGCCTGGGTTTTTTCAGGGTTGCATTTGAGTCCCCATTTATGATAGTATTCGAAAATGTCTTCTGTGGCCAAAGCTGCTGCGTGAATGGCAATGTCAGGATTTTTTGCCGCTGTTATTATGCACAGGTCGTCTGCGTATTGGGATTGGAATTTGCCCACCCCTGGTGTATCGGCAATATAGAGGTTGAAGAGAACGGGTCCTAGCACTGAGCCCTGCGGTACTCCGTGGGGTACCGGGGTCAGTGCGCCCAGAGTGTTCTGGTATTTGCCACAGGCTTGCCTGCCCGACAGGTAGCTACCTATGATTTTTATGAGATTTGCCTCAGTGTTGACTTGTTCTAACTTGTAGAGTAGCGCACTGTGGTTAATGCTGTCAAATGCTTTGGACAGGTCTGTGACCACCATGCAGGTCGATAGGTTTTTTTCCAGTTGGCTTTCCAGGATGTGGGTAGTTCTAAGAAGTTGAGACTGTGTGCCTTTCCCAGTTGTGAATCCGTGTTGGGAGTCTGGGATATTTTGGAGTAGTGGTTTGAGTCTGGTGAGAATGATTCTTTCGAGGACTTTGCCACATATGTCTAACAGGGTGACTGGCCTGTATGAGGAGGCTTGGTTGATGGGTTTTCCTGGGGGCTTATTCACTAACTTCGCAGCTATATAGCTGCAGAATTCATAACTGCAAAATAATTGCAGCTAAAATAACTGTACAAACAAAAACGCTTCACACCTATCTGCCATGAGCGCGGCTAGCAACCCTCAGCCGCGTGATTCAATTTCCTATTTTAAACATAACCGCAACTTATTTTCACTCTCAATAAGTGTTTCTAATACGAGAGGAATTTATACAAGGCTCGATCATTATTTGACGCTATGGAAAGGTACGTTGCAATTGAAAGTATAATAATTATCAATATATCCAGCGTCCAATATTACGTGCTCCAATTTTGAATCGAATAGACGCTATCTCGGAACGCGTATTCGAGAACCCGTTTATTTTATGTGCAATTATTCGAATTTTGTAAAGTAACAAAGATTTTTGGATTTACGTATAATCTTCACGCTCAACAAAATATTGAATATTTGAAGGTCCAAGTGCTAACAGTAATTTACAGTGAAGAGGGTGAAAATTCGCAGCAAAAAAAAAAAAAAAAATTCAAAATCTACTAATCCGCGACAACAGAAATGTAATGCGGTTCAGCGGGACCACTTAGTAAATTTCATGGCAACGCACACAGAATTTGCCAACCGCGGGAAGCTAGGCATTCGTGGCAACGACACATACAAGCAGATATGGACAAGGTATAGCTTGTTAAATATAATTTTTTTAAATATATATTTCGACGCAATAGTTTAATTATCAAGCCTGTTTTATTAACTATTAATGTACGTTCTTTATAGCTTGTCGAACGAATTGAATGAAAAGGGGCCTCAGAAAACGTCGCTACAGTGGTTGGCGGTGAGTGATAATACAGCGTGATCCAGAATGCGGTACTTTCCTAACACCGGTGGATTTTGGTCCTAGATTTTTACAAGAAATCCTCCGGGGTAAGGAAAACGTACCGCACTCTGAATCACTTGGAGAACTTCATAGAAATTTTGATTAATTTAAAACGTTCCGTTTAACACACGTGTTCCTTTCACTAAAGCGGAGTTTCACGTAAAAAATTATTCGATACTCTTAAGAAGTCTTATAAATTTTCGTGTTAGATGACGCTTTCTATTCGATTCGATTACGAATTAAATTAGAACCATTTTTCTACAATTTAGGCGTGGCAAGGAATCGTACGAAAAGCTCGCGATAATAACGGAGACATCCAGCGAGTAATGCAGCAAACGGGGAACCCGAGTCCGGTAGATCCGTTAACCGCGGGAGAAGAAAAAATATTGTACACTGTCGGAAAAGAGACGTCATCTGGCATGGAAGAAGTGATTCCGTCACTAGGGTTTGAGACAGTCGTTATGGATCTCGATGTTGACGATCATTTCGAAGGGCTGATTACGTTGAATGTGCCATCCGTTATTAATGACGTGACACATTCGCCTACTGTCAAGAAATCTAAAACCGCTCCGATGAAAAGAAAACCACGACGCTCTGCCGATTTCTTGAAAAATGCACTAGATCGTAGGGAAATCATGACATCGTTGAGCAACACATCTAAGGAGAGCCTCGTCGAAATAAAAGTAATGATATTATAATATCGACGAAACCAAAAAAATGTGTGCATTGAGGTGTACCATCCTTAGTGTCTTGTTCTTTTTCTCTTCATCCGTCGACAGAGGCTGAATAATAACTTAGAGTTGTGGGTGCCACGGCTTCTGACTACTTTAGAAAAAATAGCTGGTGACAAAAATACTCAAAATCTAGAAAATCGAATGGAGAGCGTTGTTAACTACGTCTCCACGGCGGTAGATGTGGTTGCGAGGTATTTACAGTAATCAGTCATTTTTACTTTTAATCGCCTTTATTGATTAATTAATTTATTAATCTATTCATTTTTTAATCCTAAAAACAGGTTTTTAGAAAAATGTGGGTCTATCTATCTGTCAGTCTGTTTGTCTTGTTCGTCTTTATGTTTTTTTTTTTTTTAGCCTAATTCTCTTGCATGCGGAAGTACTGATCGACAATTTGCTCACGAATTATTCTCCCACGTTCAGCTATATTATTATTATTTGGTAGATCTAATTGTAACTGAACGGCATCATCTTCCACAATTTCGTCATCTCCTGGCGGATCACTGAAACATTTATAACGAACGAAGTAATTGACACGAGGAGCATTCAAATTGATAAATCGCGATATTCATATGAAACGCACCGCAAAAACACCGCCACATTATGCAGAAAAGCGCATGCTTTAATAAAACAACCAGCCTGCGCAGGCTTGTAATGAAGGGTGCGATCCCTCTTTAGACAACGCCACCTTCCTTTTAGACATCCGAATACACGTTCTACCATACTCCTAGTGCGAGTATGACTGTGAGTGTACCGAGCTTCAGGAGACTCTGGCGCGGGGTTTCTATACGGAGTCAACATGCCTGGCTGCAATGGGTATCCTTGATCACCTAAAATAACGTAATTCCTTGATTTCAGACAATGCAGCTCAATTGATGCAGCCATCGATTATTCGTCAACGACATCGACTGGCAACAGTAAATAAATTAATAATAAAAAAAAAAAAAAAATTAATAATAATAATAACTAAATAATAATAAATAAATAATAATAAATAATGAATAATATCATTTCAAAAGTACATATGAATGTGATATATTTTAATAAACACGTTAACAAGACTTGCGTTGCGTATTATTGTATGTTTCGATAGCTATTGAAATTTGTCAGAAAAAAGTTTAGAATACTAAATATATTTATGAAAGCCCAAAAAATGGAAGATATTTCCTTATTATGGTAAAATCGACGAACCAACACGATAGACTTGGGAAATACATAGATATACCAATTTGCTGTGAATTAATTACCCAACAAAAAGAATGAGCCAACGCGATGTCTATCCAGTCGATTCATCTCTTGCTTTACAGCAGATTCTCGCCACACCCTTGCGTCATGGGTGGAACCTGGGAAAAACGTTAGTGAAGTTATACGCATTTGATGGTCACATGTGGCTTGAACGTTGAGTGAATGAGTCCTGTTATGGTTGAGATACATCCACGGCATTTCAGATGGTGGGAAAATCGGAATCTGCGTACCGTCGATGCATCCAATTATTCCTGGGAATCCAGCGATCGCATGAAATCTAAAGCGTTATAAATGTGATGAAAGCTAACGAGACAAAGAATAATGTTTAAATCGAATTGGATCATAATAAATCACGTTATTACCCAGCAGATATTTGCGCTCTTTCAGCTACGGTCTGTGGGAATTTGACCCACTGGTTTGCCAAATTAGCCATGGCAGTTGAAACTCGACAAACAACTCTACTCACAGATGCCTGTGACATACAAAGATGCTCGGATTCTCCGATTGAACGTTGATAGCTTCCTTGAGCTAGAAATCTCAACGTACACAAGACCTGTGATTTTTTTTTTTTTTTTATCATTGGAGAAATACATACGTGCAATGATTGAGTGCGATATGATGCTGGTAAGGTAATTCATATTTCATATTGACTGTCTGACAATTCATACCAGTCAAAATACAATAACGTACTTGTAAAAGAATCGGGATAGACGTGTTCCGAATCTGCTGGATTCGTGGCGTCAATAATTCGCACAGCCATGCCACGGTCTCTTTTTGTAACCTGCGGGAATTAAAGTCACGTACATGCCTCTTTTTCGATGCATAAACTGAGCGACATTGAAGTTGAATTTGCTTAATATTTGCTTTTTTTACAAATTAATGCAGCTGCAATACGAAAATGCATAAGCGGAATTTCAGTAGAAGCCTTTTTCAACAAAGGCGGACCCGGAGATTTGAAATGACGTTAATATAACAACTAGGGGGAAGATGGGACAAAACTACCTACCCCTAAAAATCACTTATTGAATATCTATATTTCAGAAAAACATAATATTGTACAAAACCTGTAATGTTGCCGAAAATAATCTCGCGGCATTTCTTCAAGCGGATTTGAAGCATCACGTAAACCAGCACGACGCAGTCGTATTACCTGGGCCAATTCCCTATCTTCATCGGCATCTATGTCTTCATCGAGTACCACAATACCCAATGCAATATTGGGATCCATGTTCTTCTCTGAATCATTATACGATATCATGTTTGTTATTGAAAATGTGATTTGTATACTTTAGTGTACACCATCATTAGATCACTTAGTACAGGCGTGGACGTGAGTCAGATTATGGAAGCTACATAAAACTTATACACGCATAAAAAAGTATTCTCTTCAAGTAATTGATTCAAATAATTTGAATAATATTTGAATAATATTTAAGCTTATTTAAGTAATTGACTTATTTAATTTAATTTCACCACCCGAAATCAGCTAAGGATGAACAAATGCACTTACCGCTTAGTATCTTCCTTCGTGGAATATCTTCAATTTATTGTAAATAGCACTTTATAACCAAAAAAGATGTAAAACGGCGACACACAATATAGGTTAGATAAAAATGTTGTAGGTTAATCAAAATTAGAATTTGATTCACATGAACGCGCAGGGTGACTTCTCGCGGCTTAGATATGGTCTGCATGGCAACAGATAAACAACGTCAAAGTTACAGAATACGGATACAGCTATTGTGCAGCTATGAAAATCCAAAAGAATCAAGCTACCTATAGGCTGTTTCCAATGAAACTGCAGTTATTTCTGCAGCTATACGTAGCTGCAGAGTTAGTGAATAAGCCCCCTGGTTTGTGCAGGAATATGCAGGTGCCTATTTTAAAGCTGTCCGGGAACAGATTGTGGTATAGGCAGTAGTTGATAATTTTTAAGAACTTAATTTTTAGACTCACGTGCATCTCCTTAAGTGGTTTGGCGGTAATTTGGTCCGGGCCTGGCGCCTTGTTATTTTTGAATTTTCTCAGAGCTTGTTGTAGTTCGTAAATACTACAGGGTTCGATGGGTTGCGCCGGGACTTGTGAGAAATCAGCTTGCAAGTGGGGTTTTACTAGTGAGTCTTTAACGATCGCCGTTTCAACGAGTTTGTTCGCTGTTTCGGACGGCGTGAGTGTGTTTAGAATTGGTGTTTGTGCTTGTGGTCCTTTCAGTGATTTTTGTACTTGCCAGAGTTTTTGGTAGTGGTGTTTGTCGCTCTCCAGAATGCCTTTCCATTGTTTTTCCCTTTCTTCTTTGATTACCTGTGTTAGTTCTCTGTTCACTTGGTTCTTCATTCTGCAGGCCATTGGGTTTCGGTGCCTTAGTTGTTGTTTTAGCCAGTATCTGCGTTTTTTTATCAGTTTGGCAATTTGAGGGTCCCTTTTGATTTTGGATTTAACTGGTTTGAGGGGTGCTAATTTATCTAATGCTTGGTAGATTGTTCCTCTGAGCAGCGGTGCCGACTCCGTGGGTGCTCGAGGGCTCCAGCACCCACGAGAGGTAAATAGTGGGTGCAGAGCACCCATGACCATCGACATCAAAAGTGATTAGCAATCGGCTTTGAGCGTGACTTTTTTTTCTCGCGCGCCCCCAGTACTTTTGAACGAATCTTCAAATGAGCATGAGGAGATGAGCACTAGGGTGTCCGACTGTCCGTTATTTCCCAAATTGACTTTGTCACTTGGGTATGGTCCAAATAATTAGTTTACAGCCTAAAAACAATTAAGGAAATTTTTTCTTTTTTTTTTAAAGTGCCATTAACCTCTGCCTGTAGGACGATACTTTTCCCCGGTTGATTAACATAGGATTCTTGCACTTTCCAGCTTCAATTTTTTTTTTCGCTTTCTTTATTCATTACCTCATCAAATATTGTTGATTCCACTCCTGTTCTGATTTATTTGGATGGACATATTTTTACATTGGTGGCCAAAATAATTTTTCATAAGTTTTGAAGTTTATTTCAAAATTTATTTTTACCGTATTTTTTTAGTGATTTTCGAATATTTTTGGATTTATTGACTTTTCAATGCTTTTTATTTAAATTAAAAAATATTCGATAGATATTGAACAATATGGTAAAAAGAAAATTTTTACCGCTTCAAAACTCAACATTTTTTTCCACCAATGTAAAACTATGTCCATCCAAAGAGGTCAGAACAGTAGTAGAATCAACAATATTTGATGAGGTAATGAAAGTAGTAAGCGAAAAAAAAAATCAAAGTATGAAAAGTGCGAAAATCCCATGTTAATCAAATAGGACAAGTATCGTCCTATTACTTGAGAAAAAGAAAAAAAATGCACAATTATTTTTAGGCTATGAACTAATGATTTGGACCATACCCAAGTGAAAAAAGTCAATTTGCGAAATAACGGACACCCTAAAGAGCACCCACGGGGTTTTCTAACAGCTGGCGCCGCTGCCTCTGAGCTCTGATATTTCTGTTTCCAGTCCCTTGTGTGATAGTATTGGGTCTTTGGCAGAGGATTCGCTGCAGCTGGTCAGTTCAGAGTACTTTTCCCAGTTTACGCTTTTCAGATTTCTTCCTTGTTTTACTGTATGTTCGGCAGAAATGTTAATTTTTAAAAGTAGCGGGAGGTGATCACTTATAGGAGTGAGCGTTTTCACCATGGCGGTTGTGTTGGGTATATTAGAGATGCCAAAGTCTAGTGTGTTATTCCCTCTGTGCAGGGGTCGGCTGCTTCGTCCGGGTGGTATGCCTATGTATGTATGGGTAGTGTTGATTTGATTGATTACAATATTTCCTCTTTTCGAGGCTCTATTTGCTCCTAGTAGTGGGTGTGCTGCATTCCAGTAGGAATATAGATATCAAATTACGCAGTTCTCAGAATTTGGCAGCGGGGTTGGTCTATAAAATGATCCCCCGTCAGCACGTACGAACCATTTACACCTAAACTTTTGCAGTAATTGTTAGTAATCACGAAAATGGACGCAGCTAAATGTCGTCAACTTATCAGCATTATGCAAAATGCTTATGGAATTCTGAAAGAGAAATCATCGACTACGGAAACACAGGAGTGGATTAAATTTGGAACTCAAAACATTAGGCTTTTAAACAAAATTCTACGAAAATCAGCTTCAACGGTCGGAGAAAAAACGAGAATTTCGATAACAATAGGAATCTCAAAATCATTGAAAGCGCGGTTTGAGCAGTGTCTTAAAACAGGGGAAGGTGTGAGGAGACCGAGGAGAAGTGACAGAGTAAGGTGGGAGGGAGGACTTAGAATCAGCTTTCAAAGGAAGATTAAGAACTGGTATCATAGCGAATCTACAGCACAAAGATGTGAAAGATTTTCTGGATGATTCGAAAAAGCTAATAGTCTCCAGATTAAAGAATGTTCTTCGAAAAGAAGGAAACTTAAAAGTGAATGTAGTGTTATCCTGCAAATTCGAAACTGTAAAAGGCGGTGAAATTATCGAAGAAATGAAGTTTTTCAATACCAAAAATGAAGTTATTCTCCCAGCGACGAATATTGAGGAATGGTTTAACGAGAACGTGAAGGAGAAATTGTTAGTCAAGATCGAAGACTTCCAGGAAAAGGATTCGGGATGGTCGTTGACTGAAATTATAAATTGTGACGTGGATTTTTCCTGGTCCTCAGACCAGACCGGAAAGCTAGTCTGAGAACCGTCCACTCGACAATTGGCCAAAGGAAAATTAATAATAAAACAAAGATGCTGGGCGCCAGGCTTATAATCGCCACTTTCTGAAAATCTAACTAAGAAAAAAAAAACAAACTACAGATACTTGAGCGCCGGCTAGCGTCAGTACCGCGGAGAGGGGTCGGGATTAATAAAGGATTAGCGTGGCGTATTAACGACTCGATGATTTGAATGTAATAAAGAAAATAAAATTTATTCAAGAAAAATAGAATAGAAAAAATAGAAATGACGAGTTTTACAATAATAAATAAACTAATAGCTTTCACGTAGGACAGCAATAACAAACAAAAATAAAGCAAAAATAAATAACTCGACAAATAACTCGACAAATACGTCCCTCGCGGAACAAAAATTACAACTAAAAGATCGGAATATGCCCGCAAGGCGTAACAAAACTAATTCCCAGAATTATCACTTAAAAATTAACTTAAACTAACTCTGCCATCGTAGGCGAAACAAAAATACTAAACTAAATTCAAAATATAACAATGATCTGTATCTCCTCGTGCGAGGGAGAGAGCGCGACAGTGACGTACTATGACTGTCTTTCTCGCACTCAGGTGCAAAGCCTACGACTCTATAGAATAACTAATACGCGACACAAAACTCGAAAATATTACGCAAAACTGAAACTCAAAACTCTATGATGACGCGAGACACTGGTGGCGGCCTACCGACTCGGAGGTCGTCTTAATTTGATTCTCAAAAATCTCTAGAAGCCTCGTGGCTTGGACAAGACAAGATGGCTGATGGCCGTTTGCCGAATTCAAATTAGTATGAGTCAAATTGGCTAACGCTTACCGTTGTCCAGCCAAAAATAAGGCCTCGTGGCGTTTCGAAGACGAGCCTTCGGGTCTACGCTGCAACGGGTGCACTACACTCAAACTCAATCACTCAAAAATGCAACAAAAGTCCCTCGAAGGGAATACTACGAAAGGCTACAATTAGAGCGAGCTCTGAGCTCGGCGCTCTATCTGCGAGGCAAGCCTACGGCAGAGTGATCTTTGACCGCCGGGTGTCGATAATACTTTGCAACCGGTTAACGATACACCTGAGTCTGAGAGTAGAAGGGTGTATGAAAAACATGTCCCATACAGTATTGCCTATTATTTACATTGCACCTTCGATGATTCAGTGTCTAAATTTAGAATCAATCGTGGAAAGGATTGTATAGAATGGTTCGTGAACGAGTTGGAAGAATTGGCTCAAGCTTTGGAACCTCATCTCAAGCGTGTCGTACCTATGGAATCGTTGAGTCATGATCAGAAACAAGCATTTCATACGGCTAAGACTTGTCACATTTGTGAAAAACCATTCAGACCTCAAGAGGTGAAACATCGCGATCATTGCCATTTTACAGGAAAATATCGTGGTGCAGTGCACGAGGGTTGTAATTTGAATTACAAAAATTCGCACGTCATTCCGGTGGTCTTTCACAACTTATCAGGTTACGACTCACATTTCTTGATCAAGACGTTAGCAACATTTTTCGAAGGCTCGATGAGGCTCTTACCGATCAACAAGGACAGATATATTTCCTTTACAAAGAGTGTGGAAGGAACATCTATACATTTCAGGTTTATTGATTCGTTCAGATTCATGCCGGGCAGTCTAGAAAAATTAGCGTCTTATCTAAAGGACGAGCAGAAATTAATCACGAGTAAGCATTGCGGAAGCGTCGAAGAATTTCAGTTATTGACAAGAAAAGGTGTATTTCCGTACGAGTACGTAGACAGTTGGGAGAGCCTTGAAGAGACACAGTTGCCTCCCATAGAAAAATTTTATTCAAAATTAAATGATGTAGGTATTTCGGAGGATAATTATTCGCACGCGTGTGATGTTTGGAAAACTTTTCAAGTAAAAACTTTGGGTCAATATTCGGACTTGTATCTGCAAACGGATGTGCTTCTTTTAGCGGATATTTTTCAAAATTTCAGAAATAATTGTTGGTCCACTTATAAATTAGATCCGTTACATTATTATACAGCGCCGGGCCTCTCGTTTGACGCGATGCTCAAGTGCACGGGTGTTGAACTCGAGCTCCTCGTCGGCATTGATATGTTATTGTTTATAGAAAGAGGTATTCGCGGCGGAGTAGCCCAATGCTCGAATAGATACGCTAAAGCCAAAAACAGATATATGGGATCAGCATTCGATTCACGCCAAGAAGAATCTTACCTCATGTATTTCGATGTCAATAATTTATATGGTGCAGCTATGAGTCACTTCTTACCATATGGTTCCTTCGAATGCATGTCAAATTTTGAAAATTTCGATGTTTCAACCGTTTCAAATGAATCTCCCGTAGGTTACATACTTGAAGTTGATTTAGAATATCCGCGAGAACTTCAGGACTCTCACAAAGACCTGCCATTATGTCCGGAGCATTACATCCCACCTCTTTCTAATAATTCTAAATTAACAACTACTCTTTTCTCGAAAAAGTGGTATGTCATTCACTATCAAGTTTTGAAACAGTGTTTGAGCTTGGGTATGAAGTTGGAGAAAATTCACCGGATATTAAAATTCAAACAAGCACCGTGGCTCAAGAAATATATAGACTTAAATACCGAATTGAGAAAAAAGTCAAACAACGATTTCGAAAAGAATTTTTATAAACTTACGAATAACGCTGTTTTCGGGAAAACTATGGAAAATGTTAGAAAACACAGAGATGTGCGGCTAATTACAAAGTGGGATGGTAGACATGGAGCAAGAGCGCTTATCGCTAAACCAAATTTTCATAGCCGTACTGTATTCGGGGAAGATATGACAATAATCGAATTGAGTCGAACGAAAATTAAATTCAATAAACCTATATACGCAGGATTTTCTATTATGGATCTCGCTAAAACCTACATTTATGATTTTCATTATAATTACATAAAAAGCAGATTCGGTGACCAAGCAAAGCTTATGTATACCGACACGGATAGTCTCATATATCACTTCACCGTACCCGACATATATGAGCTCATGAAACGCGATTTGGACCGATTTGATACTTCCGACTATCCTTTAGAAAATATTTACAAGATGCCGCTAGTCAACAAAAAAGCGTTGGGATTAATGAAAGACGAACATAACGGGAAGATAATGAATGAGTTTATAGGCTTAAGAGCTAAATTATATGCCTTCAAAGTTTTAGGTGAAAATAGAGAGCAGAAACGTGCCAAGGGAATCAAAGGGGCAACACTGAAAACCATAACGTTCGATGACTACATACAATGTGCTCTGCAGCATCGAAATCTGACAAAAAGTCAAAATTTAATTCAAAGTAAGAATCATCAGGTTCATACGGTGATGCAGAGGAAGATAACGCTGAGCTGGAACGACGACAAGAGGATCATATTTCCTGATACGACGGATACGCTCCCGTGGGGTTACGATAAGACTGTGTAGAATGAAATAAACATACTTGTCAAACATTATCTTTCTTTATTAATAAACCTTACAAGTCAGACTTATTTATCCAACTATTGTGTGTATTATTGAAACCTAACCATTTTACAAATAGCTTGTTTCCACGTCTCTTGAGCACCTTCTCCACCAGGTAGATGTCGGAATTCTTGACTTTGAGAAGTTCCTGTTCGTAGAAGCCACCCGCTATCGGCTGATCCTGATAATCATTAAGCTTGTATGTTACTGGATCAGTATTTACTACTTGGATGATCGTGAATATTTCAGTCGTCCAATTTGGTGTATATCCTTTCTCAAAAACATTCTTATATTTGCTGATTCGGACTTTATCTCCAACTTCGAACTTTGCCGGCTTAACCGATCTGACTCGAACTTTTTGGTATACAGTCTGCAATAATGTCCGCTTGTTTCTAGGGGATATGTCCTTTGGCTTCATGCGAATAGTCCGATGTTTAGAGTTGTTGTAAGCCGAAACCAAATCAGATAAAATGTCCGTCCACTTGTAATTTCCTTGCAGACTGAACTGCATCCACATTTTGTTTTTCAGCGTACGATTGAAGCGTTCACAGATCGATGCCTTCAAGTTACTAAAGGTTAAGTATAGTTGAATATTATATCGTCTCATGAGAGAATCGAAATTTGAATTATAAAATTCTCCGCCTCTGTCAACGTGTAATTTCTTCGGGGTACGTCCCTGTACGAGTACAGATTCCATAGCACTCGTCGTGTCTTTACCCGTCTTGCTCTTCATTGGCACGACCCAGGCATACTTTGAGAATATATCGATGACCGTGAGCATGTATTTGTAGCCTTTGTTTTCTCCCGCGTACAGTGTCATGTCAACGACACGTTCATCCAAAACGACATGTTCATCCAAACCGCGAACATCTACACGACGACGCGGATAGTTCTTTCGAGCTGGTCTATGCAGCTCCGTCACGAGCGTTAGCTTTTTCTCGTTAATTTACCAACACCGTTAGTCTGGTGTCCAGCTTGAGAATGATTTCGGCGGTGCGAGTCGATAAGTCTTGTACTGCTTCGATATCAACACCTAGGTTCCGCAGAGCATTCGTCATGCGAGAGTCCAAGACATGTATCATTGCGAGGATTTCGTTTCTCACAACATCGATCTCATGACGCATGAGGTTCATAGTAACAGCGTCGTCTTGCTGCACAGGATTGGCAACGTTGCACAGTCGCTTGTTATCTATATCGTAATGCCCGTCGGTGGTGAACTTAAACCCAATACCGGGAGGACCGCGACTGCTTGGGGCAGCGCTCTTGTCCAACTGTCGTCCAAACACATCGACGCTCATTTTGGAAATGACTGTGGAAACGATAGGAGGTTGATTAATAAATGATGTCAGCTTCACGCAATTCTTCGATTATCGATACGATTTCGTTGGTGTGACTCGAGTTTCCAGCTACTTGGGATGCCAGGAGTAAACGAAGACGGTCCACCAGCTCGTTGGGGTCGTCCCAGTGAACGTAATCCATTCCTCTCCCCTGTTGAGCAACCATGAGCTGTGGAAGCACACCTCCACCCGTGTGTGATCCGGTGGCGATGAACTTCTTAAACTTGGGGTTATCCACTGCTCGAATAGCTTGATCACTTCTATAGTATTTTCGATGTGCGTTGGTAGCAATTACGATTTCTTTATAATTTTTTTATATCATTTGAAGTCACGTAGGTCTCATCGGGTATCTTTTTGAATAGTAGTTCCAACAAACCTTCGGTCTTTGTATAACGCTTGTCGCCCACATGAATAAAGTCACTCCCAAAACTTATCGGTGAGTCACCCATCATCAACCTGTCGTCAGCAAGTACGCGTACACCGTACACGTTATCCAGATCTTTTTTTCTATTCACATCTCGTAACATTTCGAGATACTCGTTGCCAACCTGATCTTGTTCAAGAAACTCATCCGTCGGTTGTATAGTCATATACCCATCTGCTGTTAAAAAGTAATCATCGTCTTCTCGAGGTTCTTCTTCGATCGGCTCTTGTTTGATCGGTTCTTCTTTGATCGGCTCTTCTTTGATCGGCTCTTCTTTGATGGACTTGGCGCTAGCTTGAGAAACCTTCACCAGTTGTCGCAACGGAGTTACTACCGGTTTGAAAACATTGCTCATCGTCTGCTCAGCGGTCTCCCTACCCGACTTTATCATTCTGTGTTTACGTCGAATCGCCGCGCTGGCTTTAGCGATATGACGCAACACTTCTTTTTGTTCATGAATTTTCGTATCTTGCATGTTGACGCAGCTGTATCTGAGAGGCTACTGATTCTACTTTCCCGAATATTCTCAATTTATGCTCACAAAACAGTCAAACCCCTGTCTATATCTACCGTCATTCAACTCACTGTCCTTGTCTATTACAACGAATCCATACTTGCCGCTGTTCCAACACACAGAGCACAAGTCTTCGAATTGCGTGTAAGTCATGTCGGTATTCACATGATAATCGTACACATGCCTCAAGTTCATCTCATCTTGCTTGAACAGTACCAAAAGATTGGTATTGTCGCGCACGAGATGCTTGGGGTTGCGGGCGTAGGTCTGACAGAGATAGAAGCAATCCACGTGTTTATGTCTTCCCATACAGAAGAAAGCTCGGATGTTATCCTGCTTCTCACAAGCCACGTCATCAAAAATGATGATCGAATTGGGTAATGCCTCGTCTGGCACGACTACTTGTTCATGCTCGTCAAATGGAAAGTATTCAACGCCATTTACGTCTTCGAGTAACTGTTGCAGGAACTTGTACTTGGGCTGATTCAATGATTTCGAGTAGATATAGACGTTTTCGAACCTCAATCCGTTGGGGTGTGTTATGAGGGTGAGCAGCGCGTTGGTCTTGCCGCAGTTGGACGGACCGCAAAATACCGCGCGCACGCTGTTCGGCAGCAGATCGCCGTGCCGTTTTTCAGTTGCAACATTTTGTTGCACAAATTTGTCGAAATTCATTACAGGTAGCTTAACAGGCTGCGTCTCGAACCTCATCTCGACTCTGACTAACTGTAAATGGTATAAATAGCGTGTTAATGAAGAAGATTCCTCAGTCAGAGCACAGCCATGATCGTGCACAAGACCAAGACGACCAGTCGTAAACGTTGTGGGAAAGGTCTGGTCAACAGAATCATTCACAGTCTTTCTGTAGAGTTATATCTGCCTGGTTATCAATACTGCGGACCTGGTACCAAATTAGCGAAGAGACTCGCGCGCGGTGACCAGGTATCAACCCGTTTGACGCAGCCTGCAAGGAACACGATATCGCCTACTCGAAGAATCGGGAAAATCTGGAAGCTAGAAGTGCGGCAGATAAGATTTTGGCTGAGAGAGCCTGGAAACGGGTTTTGGCTTCAGACGCAAATATCGGTGAGAAAGCAGCCGCCTGGGCAGTGACAAACGCAAAGATAGCGAAAACTAAGCTCGGTATGGATATGCGGAAGCCGGTGGTATTGAGAACGGTTATCGACGCCGCCAAACGGTCTATGGTTCCAGGAAAGACTGCGCAAGTCGCCATAAAGTCTGCATTGAAGGGTGCACGAGGGGCTGTTAGAAAAGCTGGTGGTAAACGCAATGTACGTTCTCCACGGATTCTACCTGTCCCAGCTAAAGTTGGTGGTTTCTTACCATTCCTTATATCCCTCTTTGCCAGGCTCAGTGCTACGGGCGCGTTGGCTGGTGGGGCAGCAGGTATTGCAAAGGCGGTGAATGACGCAAGCTCCGCCAAGAGACAACTAGAAGAAAGTCAACGACACAACAAGACCATGGAAGCTATCGCTCTAGGCAAGGGGCTCCATCTGAAACCGTATAGAAAAGGCTTGGGTCTTCACCTGAAGCCAAAAAACTAAAAGTGACGCTGCCACAACGAGCGCTAACTGATGCGGACCTGTTAAAGTATGCGACTACCCTGGACATTCCACATTTCCGCGGCGTCTTCATGCGAAACGATTTTCCCAAAGATGGACCGCGTAGGTTTGAATCGGGGATCGTCAATCTAGATGATAAAGATGGTCCTGGAACACATTAGGTCGCGTACCGAAAGATCGGTGACGAAGTAGTTTACTTTGACAGTTTCGGTAACCTTCGTCCACCGTCGGACCTCGTCAGTAGAGAGGGTGGAGTATGGATCCTATTTTACAGGCCCCCGTAAAATGGCCCCCCGCTAGGAGGGGGGAGAAGGGGGAGTCGCCGCCATCTTTTTTTTTAATTATAATTTTAATTTTCTAAATCTAGCCAAATCTATGGATTCTGACGTAATTGAGCTTCAATTATAGTAACCTAAGTGAGTTTTATCAGTTTTAACCTAAGATCTAATCGTCTATCGTGCTTCTTTTCGCTTTGGCAGTATGATTCGAATTTTTTGAGCTGAAATATATAGATATAGTGGCCTGTGTTTCTCTTTGCTTCGGCAGGATGGGTCCGTTCCTTTGTCCGAGTATATATAGATATAGACCCATGGTTATTTTTGCTTCGACAGTACGGGCCTGTTGCCTCGAATATATATATATATATATGTTTTGGTTCAAACCTCGTTACGCTGCGGTGCTAAGCCTCAATTTTATTACTAGGGGATGCAGGTATAAGGGTTTCCGTCTTTTGGAGGTCAGGATTATGACGGGACAGTCCACGGACTCTGAGGAGACAATGGTTATAATAGTTTTTGAATGAACGAGACATTGTTTATGGTTTGAACTCGTGTTTATTCATGCATTTCAATTCAGACACACACATCATGGATTTAAATCTAACTATAACGAGACATATATAAGCCTAAGTGAATATCGTACGCTGATAGAGGAATTTATTAACGGTTGATGAATATTTCTTGTGTACAAAAAATGATTACTTAAACCTTGTACAATACTTATTTATTTTCAAAATAAAAAATTGCGCGAGTGAATTTTCAATTGATCAACCGTTCACGGTAAACATAACAACTATCGCTGTTCCGGCAGGTCGGGGGAAACGTTTAGCGCTGAACGGGGAGCAGCTAGTCGGTAAACGTTCCATCCTGACTATAACGAACAATGATAATTTATGTTTACCGAGGGATTTGTTCGCCGCTGGAGTGTATGTGAGGAGAGGTTCTGCACGGGATGGACCGTTACAGGCCGAGTGGAACAGGGCTAGGGCGCGAATAAAAGATACCAGGGTGAGAAAGCTCGCCAGTTGGTAATAGAGGCTGGAGTCGTCATACCTGAGGACGGGTGCGGTATCGAGGAAGTTGCACAGTTCCAGCAATATTTGGCACGGGATGGTTACGCAATTCTAGTTTACGACAGCGAGACGCTAGGTAAAGGTGGTCGGCCGCTTTTTAACGGGGAGGATATTGTACTGGGTATGGGTTACCGCGATGTAGTGAAGAAACTTGATATTCTTTATTATGGTCGTACAGGTCACTATGACGTTATTTTAAATATGAGAGGGGCTGCTGCCTCTGATTTCTTTTGTCAGCCGTGTAACGTAGCCTACGCTCACGGTAACGAGCATAGGTGTTCCAATAGGTGCAACCGTTGTCTCTCGACTCCTGCATGTGACAGCGGAGTCGCGAAAGTCGACTGCAAAAAGTGTAATCGTGATTTTTACGGGGAGGAGTGTTATAGGCAACACGGGTTGCAGGGTTCGTTTAGCGGTAAGCGCACGGTCTGTGGTACCTTACGGGTATGTGGAACCTGCGATATCTTTACGGATACCTCGAGGGGAAAGCATACTCGTGGGTGGACATACTGCAGGACCTGCCGCTCGAACCAAGAGATTAATCATCGCTGTTTTATGAGACCTGTAAAGCGGAACACTGGCGAGGCACCTAGCTACATTTTCATTTTTTACGACTTCGAGACACGACAAGACGAGACTGTGGACGGTGACGAGACGATAAACATACACGTGCCAAATTTGTGTATTGCGCAACGGACCTGTACAGGCTGTATAGGCGCGAGTATCCTCGAGCCCTGCCTCGGGTGTGGTGTACAGCGAGAATTTGTTTTTAGGGATGACCCGGTCCGTGAATTGGTAGAACTCGCCGATAGAAAGGTCGAAGGCTACCGGAAAGTTATTTGTATTGCGCATAACGCAAAAGGTTTCGACGCCCAGTTTATACTCCGTTACCTAGTGGAGAAAGGCGGTGAGACACCGAAGGTAATACTAAACGGTAGTAAAATAGTCTTGCTAGAAACAGCTAATATCCGTTTTCTGGACTCTCTTGCGTACATGCCGATGGCTTTAGCCGCGTTGCCAAAGGCTTTCGGTCTACCTGAGGCCACGCAAAAGGGTCTATTTCCGCAACTCTTTAATATACCGGCTCACCAGTTCTATGTGGGAGTATTACCTGCGGCTGAGTTTTACGCGCCGGACTCCATGACGGTAGAGGGTAGGGCCCGTTTCTTCGCGTGGTATGAAGGGGCCGTAAGAGAAGGCTACGTTTTTGATTTTAGCAGGGAAATCGTTGACTACTGCCGGTCAGACGTCACGATTTTACGGTTAGCCTACCTAGCATTCCGCGATATATTCCTACGTACCGGCGAAGTCTGCCCGTTCACGGAGAGCACGACCATAGCCTCTGCCTGTTCAATGGTATTCCGGAAAAATTTCCTTCGCGATAACAGCATAGGGATTATTCCGCCCGCCGGCTACCGACTAGCCGATAAACAATCCTCCAAGGCTATCCAGTGGTTGGTCTGGAGGGAACATGAGCTAGGTCGGGAGATCTTACATGCGGGTAGGGCTCGGGAACAGCGCGTGCTAGGACGTAGAGTTGACGGCTACTACGAGTCGGTGGACGGAACACGCCACGTACTAGAATTTCACGGCTGTTACTGGCACGGCTGTCCACGCTGTTACCGCGTAAATAGGGATAACGAAATTGAAGGTACCTTGAACATGGATAGGCGACTTGAGGAAACTCAGGCAAAGACGCGGCGTATGCGTACCGAGGGTATCGTGGTAGAGAAGATATGGGAGTGCGAGTTTTCCCGTCTGATGGATGCAAGGCCAGAAGTGCGGGCATATCTCGAGCGTAGCGGTTTTCTACCGAGTGTGGAGAATGCCAAGCTGAACCCGCGTGATGCGTTCTACGGTGGTCGGACGGGCAACACGTCGAGGTTTCGCGAGGTGGACCCCAGACTCGGAGAGGAGATCCGCTATGTGGATGTTTGTTCCTTATACCCTTGCATCTGTAAAACTGGAAAATTCCCGAAGGGTCATCCAGTAGTACTAGTAGGTGAGGAGTGTAAGAATCTGACCGGGGCCGGTGGAGTAGATCTGTCTAGAGTCGAGGGTTTGATTAAATGTAAAGTACTGCCGCCCCGGAATCTTTATCATCCGGTATTACCTCTTCGTATGTACGGCAAACTAATGTTCCCTCTCTGTAGCTCATGTTGCCGTGACATGGAACAGGGTCCATGCTCTCACAATAATCCCCGTGAGAGGTGTCTAAGCGGGACATGGGTTTCAGACGAGGTGAAAAAGGCCGTAGCAATGGGTTATAGGGTAATATCGGTGTCAGAGATCTGGCAGTACGAGGTGACGGTGTTTGATCCCGCTACCCGGGAAGGTGGACATTTTTCGGAGTACATTGATACTTTTTTGAAAATAAAACAGGAGGCTAGCGGCTGGCCCGCCGGTTGTGGTAGTGAAGAGAGCCGGTCTCGATATATCGCGGAGTACGCCCGGGTAGAGGGAATCAAACTAGATAAGGCTAAAATAGAAAAAAATCCGGGGCTGCGTTCTGTGTCGAAGCTATGTCTTAACTAGTTCTGGGGTAAGTTTGGCCAGGGAGACAACCTCTCAAAAACAACCGTGGTCAAGACCAGAGAGGAGCTGCTAGGTCTGGTGACAAGTCCGTCAATTCTGTTGGAGGACCTAGTAGCCGTAAATGATGACGTTCTGTACGCTCGCTGGTCATACAAAGATGAGAGCGTGGAGGCATCGGCTCTCGCGAACGTGGTGATAGCCGCGTATACAACAGCACAGGCGCGGCTCAAACTGTACGGTTATTTAGAGAAACTGGATCGTAGGGTATTATATTATGACACTGACTCGGTCATTTACGTTCTATCTGGTGCACCTGGAGAATATGAACCGCCGGTCGGCAGTTTTCTGGGTGACCTGACCGACGAACTGGAACAATACGGCGCGGGTAGTTACATACGGGCCTTTGTATCAGGCGGGGCAAACTTTTACGCCTTCATAGTAGTATCCCCAGATGGGAGGGAAACAGAGATCTGCAAGGTCAAAGGTATTACCCTCAACTACACCACTCGATTGAGGATAAATTTCAACTCTATACGAGAAATGGTAGTTGAGGAGGGAGAAAGCATCAATCTCAGATATCGTGCGATCCGACGAACCACAATGCATGATGTGGTGACTCGTGATCAAACGAAAACATGTCGCCCAGTTTTTGTAAAAAGACGTTGTTGCAGGAATAGTTTTGACACCCTCCCATACGGGCATAGAGAGGTGTAACAGTCTCCGCACCTGGTCCGTATGTAACAACAGACGAAGGGGCTAGGAATCAGAGCCCCCCACGCATCCAGTTTCGGTTTAAGTTAGTTTTTACTGTATTTTAGCTGTATATAACCTTTGTAAATTTGTCATATAATTAGGTCCTTAAGCTATTACTCACAGTCTATACCTGTGATATTAGAAGTAGAATAATCTAGTCTACGGCATCTATTACTACCTTGTACCTGCTCTGTAAAATAAAAGTACCATTAGCATTAAGAAATTGTATGTATAGCAATACGGTTTGGCATCGTTTAATTGTCAATATAAAATGTAACACTTGACTCGCACCTCTCTTGGTCACGATATATTATACACATCATTTACCTTACTTACGGTTATACGTAATAAAAGAATCTATGGAGTAAAATGTATCAATTTTACTTGATTATCCTCCCACACACACTCTGCTAGCTGGGACTTGAGTTTGAATAAATCTGTTAAGAAATTATCTCTGTCCCTGTGTATACCCTTATTACCACTCCCCTCAAAATACCTCAAAATAACGATCCTTGTTCGCAAATAGAACTTGTTAAGACTATATCATCTATAAATAAAAAATTTGATTAAAAATAAGATATACAAAATTAATTTTAAAACACCGCTGATTTCTGGTTGTTGATTCACCGGTGAGCTATTGCATATGCTCGCTAGATCGTCCATAGCGGGTCGATCGACCGGTGTTCGGTCCCGCTGAGTTCGTATGTTCCTCACACTATTGAGATTTGAAGTCTAGTCTGTTCGCTTCACCGGGAACCGGTGGCGCCAGCCTCCGATCATGCGTAGCACTAAGTGCCGCATGATCTGAGCAGTATAACGTGGATGCTCTAACAAGTGAGACGTTAAAGCTTGTACCTTCATAACCGTAAGGCTGTTGTAATAAAGATAAATACATTCTATAACCTGGAACACTTTATTTATAACCCTCAACAGGTTATGGGCCCAGGTCGCGTTGTGTTTAGTATTTATTTTTGAACAGTGAAAGTGTTAGAAGTGCAAAGGGAAATAGCCGGCGCGCCACAAGACACGTGTGTCGCGACGAAGACTACCAAATTTATAAAGGAGCTCTTGTGAAGAAGGAAAGATGTCGGAAGACATGTCCACAAGGAACCTTACGAAATTTGATGGAACGAATTATCAGATATGGAAGTTTCAAATGACTTCAGTATTAATCGCTCATGGGATATATGATGTGGTAACCGGTGCACGGAAGAAGCCCGAAGGTCCCGAAACGGCTCTGACTAAAACATGGATAAAAGATGATGCGAAGGCGACTTTTCTGATATCGTCAGCAATAGAATATTCACAGTTGGAATATCTAATAACTAGTGAAACATCCCATAAAATGTGGACGACACTGAGTAGCATACATGAAAGGACCTCAGAATCAAACAAACTGATGTTACTGCAAAAATTTCACGAGTACAAAATGGCGACAAATCAGTCAGTCATACAGCATGTGGCCAAAATACAGAATATGGCTAGACAGCTCGCCGACGTTGGCGAAGCCGTGTCGAAAACGGCCATCATGGCGAAGATATTAGGGAGCCTTCCCACAAAGTATGGAGTGCTCATAACGGCGTGGGATAGCGTAGAACCAAACTCGCAAACAGTTGAAAAGTTGCAAGAACGGTTGCTAAAAGAGGAAAGTAGACTGTCGGGAGAAGATGATACTGCTAATGCTCTGGCTGTCATGACTGACAAAGATCAAAGAAAGAGAGGTGGTTCTGCGGAAGATAAGAAGAAGCGACCAAATTATTACGCTGAAAGCATATGTTTCTATTGTCAGAAGAAAGGACATATCAAGAGATTGTGTAGAAATTGGAAACGAGACGGAAAGCCGGAAAACAGTAGGGGAGACAGGGACAGAAACTCCAGTTCGTGTGCCTTCGTCGTTACATCAACGGCATGCGCGACAGAACGGTCAGAACGAAGAGGCGATCATTCCAGGGAAGATGGAGCTCCGACGAGAGAGCAGGTAGAGAATCTACTGAGTTAAGAAATAGATGAAATCTGGCTTACCGATAGTGGTGCCTCTAGGCACATTACCTTCCGCCGGGATTGGATCATGGATTACCGACCGTGTGAAGGAGAGACTGTGTCGCTAGGCGACAACGGTATATGCGCTGCCAAGGGTACCGGCAGAGTTGTTATTGAGAAACTGGTAGATGGCGTTTGGACTGATGGCAGCATTGAAAACGTGCTCTATGTACCATCACTCCGAAAGAATTTGTTTTCGGTGGGTGTCTGCACCGCAAAGAACTACGAAGTCAGATTCAAAGGGCAACAGGTAGTTATATTGTCCAACGAAAGGATTGTCGCGCAAGGTACGAAGCAAAATAATGACATTTTTCGAATGTTTTTCCGAGTGATAAAACCTAGTGAAGCTAACCTGTCAACAGTGGACCTAAAAGTATGGCATGAGCGTTTAGTCCATGTAAATCAGAGATCCTTGTGTAAGATGGCAGAAGGAGGTTATGTTCGCGGACTAAAACTGAAAAATAAGGACGATTTCTTTTGTGAAGCTTGTCAATTCGGAAAAATTCATAAGTTACCGTTTACGAAACGCGAACCGAATGTCTCGTGGAATGTGGGTGAATACTTCCACAGCGATTTGTGCGGTCCAATGTCAGAAGTGTCTCTAGGGGGTGCGAAATACTTTCTAGCTTTTAAAGACGATGCATCTGGGTTTCGAGTAGTGTATTTCTTACGACACAAATCGGATGTTCCTCAACGTTTTAAGGAGTTCGAGCGTTTAGTGGCGACTCAATTTGAGCAACCCATGAAGGTTCTCAGAATAGACAATGGGAGGGAGTATTTGAATAACGAAATGAAAAATTACCTTTCAGCTTGTGGCATTCGAACAGAATGTACGGCACCGTACACGCCTCAGCAAAATGGGAAGATGGAACGAGACAATCGTACCATAGTTGAGAGCGCACGCTCCATGTTGTTGGCGTCAAAGCTTCCGAAGACTTTATGGGCAGAAGCAGTGAGCACGGCTGTTTACGTGCTAAACCGGACGACGTCAAAACAAAACCCTGGTTCTACTCCATATGAAAAATGGACCGGGAAGAAGCCTGACTTGAAACATGTGCGGATTTTTGGATCGACTGCCTACGCCCATTTACCCAAGCAGATGAGAACCAAACTCGACCCTAAAGCAAAGAAATTAAGGCTTGTAGGCTATCAGGGTGAGTCTTCAAATTATCGTTTGTATGATCCTCAGACAAAGAAGGTTTCAGTCACGAGGGATGTAACGTTCGATGAGAAAATTGGTCACTCCAGCTCTGAGAAATCAGAAGAATTCAGTATTGGATTACCTCATCAGCCACGTGACGTTGTAGCAAATGAAGGGGGAGGCATTGAGCCTCAGATTATTGTCCTGGACGATGAAGAAGAGGAGGATGATGGCCAGAACGAGGAGTCGGATGGCAATTATGAGTCACCAGAAGAAGAATCACATCAACTGCGAAATCGAGGCACAATAAGACGACCGGACAGGTATGAAGCAAACTTTGTACAGTATAATGAACGCGCCTCTTATACAGAGGCTATATCTGGGCCGGATGCGCAAAAATGGTAGAGAGCCATCGAAGAAGAAATGGCTGCGCATGAGAAAAATGGCACTTGGAGACTGGTCCCGGCAGAGCCTGGACAGAAACCGATTGACTCGAAATGGGTTTTTCGAGTCACCCAACTACCAACAGGAGAAGTACAGCGGCACAAGGCAAGGCTTGTCGCAAGGGGATTCCTACAGGAGCATGGTGTAAACTACGCTGATACTTTTTCCCCAGTGATTAGGTTTGATTCGTTGCGTGTGTTTTTAGCGATAGTCGCACAAAAGGACTTTGAACTCGCACAGTTCGACGTAAAGACTGCGTTCCTATATGGAAAGTTGCCTGAATGTGTGTATAGTAGGGTGGGCCAAAAAAAACTTTTAATTTTTTTTTCTTTAGTTACCATGAAAATATTGCTCAAGATGATGAAAAAAAAGTCCTCTGAAAATTTGAGCTCTTAATATCAATATTAAGAGGTGCCGAATCGCGATTTTTGATTTCCCATTTAAATAACACAGGAAATTTTTTTTTTTTTATTTGGAATTTTATTCCGTTCCAACGAATCATCGTGTTATAAAAATCAATACATATTCTTGTAGGAAATTAAACGATCTCCAAAAAAGGTCTGATGTAATTTTTCGCTAAGTTCACTCGTTTCAAAGTTATTCAAGGTTAAAGTTCAACCTCAAACGGTATATGACGACTTTTTTTTCGACTTAGCGAAAAATCACATCAGACCTTTTTTGGAGATCGTTTAATTTCCTACAAGAATATGTATTGATTTTTATAACACGATGATTCGTTGGAACGGAATAAAATTCCAAATAAAAAAAAAAAAATTTCCTGTGTTATTTAAATGGGAAATCAAAAATCGCGATTCGGCACCTCTTAATATTGATATTAAGAGCTCAAATTTTCAGAGGACTTTTTTTTCATCATCTTGAGCAATATTTTCATGGTAACTAAAGAAAAAAAAATTAAAAGTTTTTTTTGGCCCACCCTAGTGTATATGAAAATTCCTGAAGGACTTGGTGTTGAAAGTGTAGATAATCCAGTAGTGTGTAAACTCGACAAAGCGTTATACGGCCTCAAACAGGCGTCGAGATGCTGGAATCAAGAATTTGTGTCTTTCTTAAATAGTTTTAGTCTTAAGGAGAGCGAAGCAGACAAATGCATCTTTCATGGCAATGTGAATGGAAAGATCGTTTATCTTGCTCTATATGTTGACGATGGCTTGATCGCTTCTGAATCAAGTCAGGCCGTTGCAGTAGTGTTGAATGCATTGAGAGAACGATTCGAAATACTCTAGGTAACGCAGAGATATTTGTAGGACTCCAAATTAGTCGTGATCGTAGCAGGAAACGATTGTTTCTAAACCAGAGAAACTATATTGAGCGTTCATTGATTAAATATGGGATGAATGAGGCGAAAGCAGTCGCTACTCCAGCGGACCCACACGTAGTTTTGCAACCAGTGAGCAAAGATATTGTATCAAAGCATAACGTACCATTTAGAGAAGCAGTGGGTTCACTGATGTTTTTAGCGACTAGCTCTAGACCAGATATTGCGTTTGCAGTGAATTATGTCAGTAGATTTTTAAGTAATCACGATGAGAGCCACTGGCAAGCGGTGAAACGAATATTTCGATATTTAAAAGGAACTGTCGATGTGGGAATAGTCTATGAAGTCGATGGGGGTAGTGAGTTAAAACTTATAGGATACTCGGACGCAGACTTTGCCGGTGACTTAGCTACCAGAAGATCTACTAGCGGATTCGTGTTCACACTTGCCGGTGGGCCAGTCACATGGTCGTCGCAACGACAGGGGTTAGTAACGTTAAGTACGACTGAGGCGGAATACGTGGCAGCTGCCTCCGCGGCGAAAGAGGCGATATGGTTGAGGAGCTTACTGGGTGTTTTTGGCTTTGACAATAAAGTTGGTACCGAGATGAACATAGATAATCAGAGTGCAATCCGCCTAACGAAGAATCCAGAATACTACAAGCGAACCAAGCATATTGACCTGCGATACCACTATATCAGAGAAAGAGTAAAGGGGGGTGAGATACTCGTAAAATATATACCTACGGAAATGCAACTAGCTGATATATTTACAAAGGCTGTGGCAAAAGCACGATTTAATGAAACCTGTGATAAACTTAGAATAATTGGAGTGCCTGTGAAGCATACAGACGGAGGGAGTGTTGAGATTTAAAGTCTAGTCTGTTCGCTTCACCGGGAACCGGTGGCGCCAGCCTCCGATCATGCGTAGCACTAAGTGCCGCATGATCTGAGCAGTATAACGTGGATGCTCTAACAAGTGAGACGTTAAAGCTTGTACCTTAATAACCGTAAGGCTGTTGTAATGAAGATAAATACATTCTATAACCTGGAACACTTTATTTATAACCCTCAACACACACTTTTAAATGCGTAAAATCAGCTAGCTTAAGCGGATAGTCTAGATGAGCAGCTCACACGCCGGTTATCAGCTGATTACCGTCCGGAATACTGAGACCTTGACCGCGCCCGCTATTAGCTGATTACCGCCCGGAATGCTGAGAGCATGAGCGCGCCCGCTATTAGCTAAAAGATGGCGCGCAACGCGGTGCCGGGGCCCCCCCACCGCGGAATAGAAAATTTATCCTAGTCGTATGTAGTAGCTTTTGTTATTCTGATTTCTCAATATCTCTCGAGTTGTTCGCTGGGAAAGGTTGAAGACTTCGTGTTCCATTCGCGTGAGAAAATGGATACTCGTTGGAACCACCCGTTTTCTGCTATAATAGCCGGCCCCTCTGGTTGTGAAAAATCAATCTTTGTTAAGACGTTGCGGCGTCATATCGAGGAGATGTGCGATACCCGCTTCAATCGTATAATTTGGTATTACGCCGAGCAGCAATCGGTCCCTAGTAACGGAGCCAGCACATCTCTCAGCGACATCGAATATCGGGAAGGGCTACCTCAAGAATCTGACTATGACACGAACACGCTGCCCAAGCTGCTTATAATAAATGATCTTATGCGAGAGGCCTCCGGTAATATAATCGTTGATCTCTTCACCAAGGGTTGCTATCATAAGAATCTAAGCGTGTTCTTCATCACACAGAACCTGTTTCATCAGGGTCGAGGACAACGCGATATATCACTCAACGCGAATTATATCATATTTTTCAAGAACTCGCGAGATCGCGCTCAGGTACAGCATCTAGCTCGACAAGTCTGCCCTGAGGATCCACGATTTGTCCAGGAAGCCTACCACGATGCAACAGCGCGCCCACACGGTTATCTTTTACTTGATCTGAAACAAGGCACCCCCGAAAACTGTCGCTACCGTAGCAACATATTTCCGACCGACAAACACCACTATGTATATGTCCCGAGGAAAGATATAAAGTCCCGCACTCAGCACGGTTTACAGTCGTTCGTTTGTAATGTCACGAGTTGTACAATCAGATGGGTGCGCGGGCTCCGTACAAACCGGAGGTGGTTCTAGACGTGGTGCTGAGGCACGTAGACGATTCGGAAGTGCGATCACGGTGACTCTAAAGGCCCTTTGCAGCCTGAAACCGCAGCAGAGACTAGGTTTACTACGTACCGCCGATAATAGGCTCGTGAAAAATATATGCGAATGCGCTTTGAACACTGTACGCGGCAACGTCACTCTCACCAGGCAAGAAAAGGCCCGACTAGCCAAACATAAACATCTTCTTCGTAAACTGTCGACCAGCAAGGGAAGCTGGAAGAGCAAGAAAAAATTACTAGTTCAACGCGGTAACGGATTTCTGCCTATGCTGATAGCCCCCATTCTCGGAACACTTTTTACCCACCTGTTCGGTCAATAAACACGAGAAGAACTATGGAACATGCAAAGAAGATGGTACTAATACCATCGGAGACCGTGGAACGTTTTCAACGTGGTATAACCTCCTCAGCAGTAGCCTCCGCGGGTGACAACGAAAATACCGAGCAGAGCACAAACTCTCCGGTATCCAGGCTCGATAGAGAGATGCGCGCTATTCTGAACTCTCCCGACCTGGATGACGCAGTAAAATGGAAGCTTTATCAACAACTATTACAACGTTTCCTATATTTCGCCGAGGACTCCAGAAAACCGCTTCGCGTGGATCTTCACTCCGTTCCTGATAAAACTGATCCTGCTGAACTCGTACATGGACAAGAAGGAGAAATACCCGCTGACAAGCAACAACGGATATCGAAGATTGCCTTGACAGTACCAAAAAAATACCAGTCAAAGGCTGAACTACTTCTCAAACATCTGGCGGAGTTCCCCACACGTTTTTCCTGGGACAACCAAGGCGCCGTAACCATAGACAACAAACCTCTCCCTGGGACAAATATCGTCGATCTAGTTAACGACACTGTGCGTTCTAGAAAAGGTTTCCAGCCCCATGGTAGACATGCGTACGCACGTCTTCTCCAGATCATCAATGTACCTCGGGAATATGTCGGGAATCTCGACGTGTGGAAGAATGCTCAATCGGCCTCGCCATCGGCTGCTGTAACCCCAGCGAGGCGAAATCAGGCTAAAGGACGCCGAACACCGCACGGTTCCAGGAACCCCGGGAGCAGTAGCGCAGATCATTCAGTCAGGGACGCTGCCGGTTCTGGTAACGCAGACGACGAGTCCTTCTTCTCACCGTCGAAATACCGTCGACCGGAAGAATTACCTAAAAAAACGTCGCCCTCGCCGAAAAAAGGCTGGTTGTCACTTGCATTAGGGAAATGAGGGAGTTAGAACGGATATACTACGATCCCGCCCACCCAGCTGGTTACGCTGGGGCTAGGAAGTTGAAAAGGAGTGTTCGGAATGTAAACGCGGGTGCAATAGAAAACTGGCTAGGTATTCGGAATCCCTATACCTTACACAAGCCGGTACGACGGAGGTTCCAGAGACTGCGGTACAACGTTTCAAATATAGACGATCTTTGGGAAGCTGATCTGGTGAAACTTGTTTCTATAAAGGAACATAACGATGATTTTCGCTACCTGTTGGTGGTCATCGATGTTCTGAGCAAATTTGCATGGGTGATTCCTCTGTACCGTAAATCTACCAGCGACACGGCTGCTGGATTCAAACAGATATTATCTTCTACGGAGCGTCGACCGGTGACCCTACAGACCGACAAGGGTGAAGAGTTCGTGGGAGGAGCGTTTCAAAAACTCCTTGCCGAGAACGATATACGTTTTCGTGTGACCCGTAACCCCGATATAAAAGCTGCCGTTGTTGAACGATTTAATCGTACGCTGAAGGACCGAATGTGGAGATATTTTACTCATAAGAACACACACCGTTACATCGATATCCTGCAAAAGCTCGTTAGCTCGTATAATGACACCATACACTCGAGTATCAAAATGGCTCCTTCCGCCGTGACACTCTTCAACGCGGCGGAAGCACGCGCAAACATTCAACGTAGTCGACCGTCGCACAAAGCACGAAAACCAAAATTCACCAAGGACGATCTTGTATGTATAAGTAAAACGAAGGGTACCTTCGCGAAGGGATACGAGGCTAATTGGAGCGAGGAACTGTTCAAGATTCGACGAGTTGTAACAGGTTTACCGAACGTTTACGAACTAGAGGACCTATCGGGTGAGGAGATCGACGGCTATTTCTATGAACCCGAACTACAACGTGTGACCAAAGACCTTGAAAGTACAGCGTTTCAAATTGATAAAATCATCCGCAGCAAGGGGCGCGGGCGTAGTAAGAAAGTTCTTGTCAGTTGGAAAGGATACCCCGACAAATTCAACAGTTTGATACCTGCAACTAATCTACAGAATCTCTCATCATGATGAAGACACAGTTCTATATAACCCTACCGAGTAATAGCTCGATGCAAATTTTTCCCGATAACAAGACCTGCTGCTATATTACTCAGCTACCACGCACAATCAACCTCCCTGGTGAGTGGGAAGTCGCTATTGTAGAGATCCAATACCCTTTAACATACCTGGACCCCAAAAAAGAAGAGGAAGTTAGACGTAAAATAACAGCAAGGACCGATGTTAGTGGAGAACCCGTTGTCACCAGGCTTGAGAAGGATGGTTCTATTTCCGAACCCTGGGATCAACTCACCATGACAGAGGAAACCATCGAAGTGTTCTCGCAAATTCCATCGCTCATGTTTGTTTATTGTGACATCATAGAACCACGCATCGTTGAAGATGTATATGAGGCGGTCTGTCGAAGAACGACCTAAAGCGACTTAGGTCATTTTTCGGGAGATCGCATTAATAGGTAGACACGGTCACGAAGTATCTATATACCAAATTTCATAAGATTTAATCAATTTTTGAGCAAACTGTGAGTGTTTGAAACCACGCGCCTACCATATTATCGCCCGCGTAGTCTTCCTCTCGACAAAAAATAAATAAAAACAAAAAACAACAAAAACAAAAACAAACAATAACAAAAAAAAAAAAAAACATTAAATAAAATTAATAAAAAATAAAAATTATTAAAAAAAAAAATTTAACGAAAACAATAAAAAATAACAATTATTTGTTTTTTTTCATATCCTTAAATAAAATTAAATAAACAAATCTCTTACTATTACATTTTTCCCGTGTTTTTATAGCTATAAAACATATTTTTAGTAGTTCTCCCGAAAAACGACCTAAGTGCTCTTGCATAAACTGTCACTAAAAATATTGTTAAAAAATGTTTATTCAAGATTTTATGCTTTAAATCCATTATTCAACAGTATAATGTTTGCAATAAATAAGCAAAATTTGATTAGTTATATTTAACGATGAGCAGTGCAATGTTGAATTTTCAAATCGCTTTTTCTCGAAACTACCAAATTGCACTTAGGTTGTTCTTCGACAGACCGCCTCATATGCACCGCTTCTGCGTATACTTCAGGCAAAGCAAAACGCCGATAACGGGGATACGGAAGTGAAAACATTTTCACCGCCGCACTATCTACCCTTACTTCTATCGTGTTTCCGGACTATCGAAATATCTATAAGAGACCACCAGGGTAAATCTATACCATTTGACCACGGGATCTTGACGGTCACACTACACTTCAAGAAAATATACTAATTCAATACCGGTGTTGAGAATAGCTGGAAAAACGGGTTAATACCATGGCTCACTACATAGAGTATTACGAGTCGCAAATAGGTGGGGGAATCGATCGTGTTTATGTCGGGGCGCCCAATCAAAGGGGTCACGGCATCGGCAGTTTTCTCGGTGGTCTATTCAGAAGAGCTGTTCCGCTGTTGAAAAAAGGAGCACGTCTACTCGGTAAAGAAGTTCTGCGTAGTGGTATGAATTTCATGACGGATCTGGACAATGACATACCGTGGAAACAGGCGTTTCGAACACGCGCTAGTGAGACAGGTCAAAACTTGAAGCGGAAAGCCCAGGATGGTCTTGAAAAGGTTATGAAGGGAGAGGGTTATAAACTCAGGTACGGGGGAGGGCTGAGCCAGTCTGGACCTGTCCTTGTACCGAGTTTATCGATAGGAGCTACGAGGACTAAATTGCGTAGAAAGCGTAAAACCCCTGCGAAGACAAAGAAAGAGAAAACGACCAGGACCGTTTCGAAGAAGAAGAAGAAGAACAAGAAGAAGACGCCGAGTACTAAAGGAGCATCTGGTAAAGCTAGGAAGAAAAAGTGTTGCAAAAAAAGAGCCGTTACGGATATTTTCGGACCTTTGTAAAGACAGAAGCTGGAGTGATTAGTCTTACTGGGACTCGCTATAAAAATGGCCTACCTACATGCCCGCTCTTGTGAATGCTTGAAATCCGAACTGGATCTCTTCACTCTACCACCTACACAGACATCCATCGAAGGTGGTCAATGGGTGCAGTACAAGCCTGTATCCGTACTCACCGATGACTCACCGATTGAATTCACCGTACCGGGGCAGGGTGATGAGTACCTAGATCTCTCACACACGATGCTCCGAGTATGTGCACGTGTATACAGAACCCGGAGCGATTCAGCCTCTGCAGATTCACTTGTAGCCCCTGTTAACAATTTCCTGCACACTATCTTCAATCAAGCTGATGTATATTTTAATCAAAAACTGGTTTCTCCGAGTAACAATTCGTACGCATACAGAGCTTACATCGAGACTTTGTTGAACTACGGTGACGCAGCTAAAAATTCACATCTCACTTCGGGCTTATGGTATTCCGATACAGCCGGCCAGTTTGAGGAGACCACAGGGGTTAACAATGACGGATTTAAAAGTAGAAGTAAATATGTCAGCGATAGCAAGAGTGTGGATATGCTCGGGCGTTTGCATTGCGATGTCTTCAATCAGGAAAAATTTCTGCTAAACGGGGTAGAGCTCCGATTGAGACTTGTCAGATCCAGGGATGCCTTTTGCTTGATGGAGTCTGGCGACTATCATAAAATGGAAATTCAGGAGGTGACCTTACTCATACGACGCGTCAAGATCAGCCCTGGTATTTTTTTTACACGCGTTGAGGTCAAGACAATGACAATACATAGTGGAGTGCAAGCCGAGACACTGGATAATGTTTTCCTTGGGCAACTACCGAAACGATTAATCATCGGTTTTGTGGACAACAAGGCCTATAACGGTGATAAAAAACTAAATCCGTTTAATTTCTCATCATTCGGATTCAGCCACCTATCCCTATATATAGAAGGCACTCAGATTCCATCGAAACCGTTACAGCCCAATTTCTCGACCAAGTTATTTGTGGATTCCTACAGCACCCTGTTCACGGGTACCGGTATACATTTTCTCAACGAGGGGAACTCGATTCCTCGTCAGGGTTATGCGGAGGGATACTGTCTTACTGCATTCGATCTTACACCCGACCTCTCAGCCAGCGATAACGGATATTGGAACCTCATCAAGCATGGCAGTGTTCGAATTGAAACACGCTTCGAGTCCGCTCTGACCACGACTATAAACTGTATCGTCTACGCAGAATTCGATAACGTGATTGAGATTGATTCCATGCGGCAGGTCATCACAGACTTTGGCAATTAAACCCGCTAGTTAGCTGCGCCGGTCCACTGTATCCTGTTGGATCCTGTACATCATAAATCCCCAGCTGGGCCATCCCTTTCGGGTGACGAGCTGTGCCCAGTGTAAAACCTGCTAGAACTTGCTCATCCCTACCCTCTCACCAAATACGAAAAGGGCTAGTTACCACCATAAAACAGGAAAGCTTGAATATCTGCACCAGGCTACTCCTACCATCAGTCTACTAGTAGTGCTCCGGACCTTCTCGAGTAACAAGCGTTCAGTTCTGCAAGTAACCATGAACTACATCATCGATATACAAGGCTTCTGCGCTGAGAACGGCCAGCTCATGCCGAAAGAGGTTGCAGTCGTCGCCTACGAGAATAAGGCTATGGCTCACTGGATCATCACACCTCCGCACTCCATCGGCGAGCTCTGTTCATCAAGACGATCGCAAAACAATTGGTTGACAAGTAATCACCACGGAATAGAATGGTTTGAGGGCGATGTGACGCATGAACAACTGAATGCGAATTTACGCGCTGTTACGCATATGGCGAAGAACATCTTCTGTCGCGGAGTGCAGAAGGCTAAATTTCTTCAAGAGGTGATGTCACGTGAAATCGTAAACTTGGAACGTGGTGAATGTCAGTGCCCTGCGTTCAGAGACCTGTCATCGACCAAGTCATGTCTTCTACATTTTTGTTCGCGAAAGGACTTCAGCTGTGCACTGCGTAATGCTATGAAACTGAGGAAGTGGTTGCAGTCACGTGGGTTATCCGAAAAAAGCATCTCTTCAATCCCTTTCCGTACCGGACCGTTAAATTCGCCTGAACGACCTGGGGATAGGGAGAAAGAAACAGCGAACAATCCGCTCGAGCAAGGAGAGGACGAGTGCGGCCGCAACGGTATAGAAGAGATATCTGCACGCATGAAGACTGCCTGCCAGACCCTGTGACTGAAGATCTCACAGTTTCTCCATCAAATTTACCAGTGAGTCCATAACTGTCGAAGAGGATGGATACCTCACAAATTTTTAGCGCACTGGAACAAGCACCTGCCCGGACGAAGGGAGTTTACCCAGCTGATCAAATCCCGTTGCACTGGACATATCCGACCGCTATCGTAGCGAATACAGATGTCCATACGCAGCCTGGTACACACTGGGTTGCTTTCCACGTAACAGCCGCTGGAGAAGGCGTATATTTCGATAGTTTTGGACTACCCCTTATTATACCCCAGCACATCAGGGCTCTGCGTCGGAACTGTATAGTCTACCGCTGGAACGATAAACAGCTACAGAGTTCTTCCTCTCTGGTATGTGGACAGTTCTGCATCATGTTTTTATATTACATGACGCAGGGGTTTACTCTCGAGCAATTTACAAGTATCTTCAGTCAGAATCTGAAGAGGAACGATAGACTAGTCACTTCATTGTACAGACGCTTAAGACTAAATAAGTTTAAACGTAGAATACGGAACAGCATCAACCGTGTAAACTGTATCCAGTGCTGTCGCCGTAAAAAGGCCTAAGCCTTCACCTTGTTTATCCCTCTTTTCTTTTTTTCTGTATAATATTTAGAAATAAGTATTTCATGTTCACTAGTAATAATCTGATTCCATCATATACGCCGATAGAAGAATTTCTTAACCGTTGGTGAATACATTTATTTGTAAATTTTTCTTTAAATTTTTTATTTTGAAAATGAATAAGTATTTTACAAGGTTTAAGTAATCATTTTTGTTCACAAGAAATATTCATCAACCGTTAACAAATTCCTCTATCAGCGTACGGTATTCACTTAGGCTTATATATGTCTCGTTATAGTTAGATTTAAATCCATGATCTGTGTGTCTGAATTGAAATGCATGAATAAACACGAGTTCAAACCATAAACAATGTGTCGTTCATTCAAAAACTATTATAACCATTGTCTCCTCAGAGTCCGTGGACTGTCCCGTCATAATCCCGACCTCCAAAAGACGGAAACCCTTATACCTGCATCCCCTAGTAATAAAATTGAGGCTTAGCACCGCAGCGTAACGAGGTTTGAACCAAAAAATATATATATATATTCGAGGCAACAGGCCCGTACTGTCGAAGCAAAAATAACCATGGGTCTATATCTATATATTGTTACGTTTCGGTTCTTGAGCGTTACCTCCGGTAACGCGAACCGAGTGTAATTGTGAGTTCTTTGCTCGATTTTATATGTTCTAGACCTTTATATCAATGATTTAATGTTCCCTATTACGGACTTGAGTCGCCGTGCAACTAAAGCCGCCTCCCCACAGACCTGAACACGTAAACGCGCTAAGGCTGCACTTTACCCACCTAACCTTTTGATTTCAGTTATGTTAAAGTTAGTTTATTCCCAAATTTTCTGAACAATAAAACCTGCTGTGCCAGACCTGAGTGCGTCAGAGACACACTAAGGCTGTATCTAGCTTTGGTTGGTTATACAGATGAAGAAGAACCTGGAATTGGCGGATAAGGGATCTGCATAGAATAACTTACTTTTAGTTAATCAAGAAATTCGCTTTATTTTATTTTATCCTAACTTGCGGTTGCAACCAATGATTATTCTATATTTACAATGTTGCTTACTTACTAACTTTTTGTATCGTAGATTTAATAGTATCGCTAGGCGATATTTGACAGGCTCGTCGTTTTATAAGGAAAATTCCGTTAAGTTTGAAGTTAATGAATCTAATTTGATTTATTTAACTATTTTGTTCGATTTGAGTTTTATATCTTGCTTTTTATTTTATATTTGAAATTGTCTATAATTGAACTGTAGAATCTTTTACGAATGAAGCTAAAGGATCACTAGGCGCTATGCCTTTAGTGTCCGAACAATAAGAGCGTAGTGAGTCAATCAGGTGCTATACCATGGAATTGCTGGTGATGAGAGCTGTGTCTCGACTTATATACTCGCTGTGACGTCATGCGACTTGTCGCTCTCATCGAACGTTCTAGACGGTTCGATGTTCGCAACGGTTGATGTTTGAATTGCTAACGGTCAGGCCTATGTTGTCTGATCCGTTACATTGTCCCCTTCGATCATCTGATGGTCGGATGATCTCTGATGATACGTCTCGGCTGATGATCGACCCTGATGCTGGATGCGGTCTTTTGATGAATGTGATGAATTTTGATTTATCCCCTCTTTAAACCAAGTGGATCCGTGGGATCCATGAGGACGGGTATCTTCACGGTTTCGTTTCTCGATGACTGATGGAGTTTTCTGCGATTGTCAGCTGATGATCTTATGGCTGACTTCGCCCTTCGTTCCTGTCGTCGCCGTAATGTCATCTCTTCTCCCTCGTCATTTGATAAATCTAACGTCCCAAAGTTCCGGAGCATCTTTATCAACTCCTCCGGCTTACGGTTCTTTCGCCGCTCGTAATCCGTAATGCGGTTTCATTTTACGCCGGTTGTAGAAACGGAGTCGGTGTCGGTGTGTGTAGTTGTTGTTCCATTTTCCGCTGCGGTCGTTGAAACGTCAACCGACCTGTCAGTTATTCGAGGTATTTTAAATCTTCGGATTTCTGGCTGACTAAGTTCCAACTCCTCAATCTTCCTGATGGTAGGTGAATTTTGGTTTTCTCTTTGGTTTCAGATGTTAATTTTCTTTCTTTTAGTTCTTTTATTTTCGGTAGCTTTAAACGTGGTATACAGATTTTCAATACCATGTTGTTGTTCTGATCTGCCGTAGTTGGTGGATCTACCTTGGTCTCCTGCACATCTTCCGTTGGATCTACGCTGGTGGTCGGCGCATTCGTAACTGCATCCACCGGCTCAATAGTAGCTGGTTGGCTAGGGTGCACTAAATTTCGCCGGCGATTCAAACGTGATGGATCCATGAGGTGGGCTGCCGTTTGGTATCCTCTCCCAATCACATATCTACCAGATCCTGACTTGAATTTCCCTGAACTCACTATAACTTTTTCCTTTTCAGATGCACGATAGTCATCGTCAACGGCTTGGGTTTGCGTACCCTTATCTTGTACACTGGTGTACCCGTATCCGAACATGATAAGTGAATGTGATGACTCATACTCGACCTCGAGCTTATATATCGTCCTCTTCGTCTCATCTAACCAAGGTACGTTAACAATTCAAACACAACCGCTGCCAACGATGACAGTCAGCTCCCCTAGGTGCTAACTTCGTTAAATTTTCAAATTTCAGGTAATACATAGTGCTTCAGCATGTTTGTATGAAATCGACCTCGCTCTTTTCGTGTGTTTATGTTTTCCAGAATAAATGTAGCTTCGCCAATTCGGTTACAGATACGGTAAGGTCCCTCATATAATGCTAGAAATTTTCCCATTGTTTTATTTTTTGAATCAGAAACATTTAAAGCTCTTACCAAAACCAAATCATTTACGTTAAATTCTGTCATTTTATGACTTTCATTGAACCTCCTGGCTCTGCTACTTCCATTCTTCCTAATATTACTCTTAACTAAGCTTAATTTTAATTCTTGTGATATATCTTCTTTATCTAATTTCAACCATTTTTTCCAGAAACGAGTAGGCGGTTCACCGAGCTGGATTTCGCACGGGCAAAATCCAGTCGACTCATGGTACACTTCGTTCACGCAGCTTTCGATAACTTTCAACCAATCAATCCATGAGGTATGTTTTCCTGTCAAGAAAGTTCTAAAAAACCTTCCCAATTCACGATTTACTCTTTCGACCATATTTCCCTGAGGATGTCTAATTGATGAGAATATAGGTGTTATATTTTCCTCTTTCAGTTTCTTTAACCATAGCGCTGACGTGAACTGTGTTCCATGGTCGAACTGGATCTTGCTCGGCTTCCCAAGCTCCGGTATGTATTTCTCAAAGATGCATCGGATTGTGGAGCGCGCGTCTGCAGTTTTCAACGGATACAAACGCACAAACTTGCTGAAAGTGTCAATGGTCACTAACAACCATTTGTAATTTCCTTTACTCTCGGGTAACGGGCCTAAAAAGTCAATAGAAACCAATTTCCCGACCGCACTCGGTGTGATGTTCTGCATCCGAGCGTAGCTGTATCGATTCGGTACTTTACATAGCTGACATCGCTCGCAGCTAGCTAGAATTCGTCGAATGCACCGCGCGAATTTCGGAAAGTAGAAGTTTTCACTCAACAATTTGTAACATTTCCTAGCCCCAACATGTCCGTATGGCTCATGTGTCTCGGTTACTAATTCTTTTATCAAATCCGACGGAAGATAAGCTCTCTTGGAGCCCCCTGGTTCCAAGTGGTACCAAATCCCTTGTTCCAATTTTAATCGTTTTTTATTCCTTGTCAAATCCTCATCGACGAGGAGTTTAATATGCGGATCATCAGCTTGAAGCTGTCCGAAAATTTTCAATTTATTTTTTAAATTTTGGTTTATATTTCTTGCTAACTGCGCAATTATTTGCAGTTTGTTTATTTTCGGCATTTCGTTGATCTCGCCAGGTGGATATCGGCTAAGCGTGTCTGCCACGATATTGTCTTTGCCTTTAACGTATTCAATCTCGAAATCGTACGTTTGAACAAACAATATCCAACGCGCCAACCTTGAACTGACTAATCTGCATGTCGTCATGAATGTAAGCGCATGATGGTCGGTCCGAATTGTTAACTGAGCACCGATAATGAATGTCCGGAACTTCTCCAGCGCAAAGACTATCGCCAAAAGCTCTTTTTCCGATGTAAAATAGTTAAGCTCCGCCCCCTTGAGCGTACGACTAGCAAAACCTACAATCAATTCCTCGTTTTTGTCGGATAACTGATACAATACGGCACCGATAGCACAGTTGCTTGCATCACACTGCAGATAATACCGTTTTTTAGGGTTTGGATGATGAATGATCATCTCTTTACAAAATAATTGTTTTACTTTATTGAAATGTGCTACCATTTCTTCGTTCCAATCCCACTTGACATCCTTTCGTACTAATTTTAGCAATGGAGCTGTTGCATCTGAGTAATGTCTTGCAAATTTTCCGTAATAATTCGTCAGACCTAAAAATCCTTTCAATTGTTTAACGTTCTTTGGATCGGGAAACTTTGTTATTGCTTCTATTTTCTCTGGTTGTGGCAAAATTCCATTTTTTGTAATCCGATGTCCTAAGAAATCAATTTGCTCCCGAAAAAACTTTGATTTATTGAAATTTATGGTCATGTTGTGCTTCCTAAAAACTTTAAATAATAACTCAAAGTGTGCCAAGTGAGACGGGAACGAGTCAGATAGACGTGCGTCAATATGTCATCAACGAAATTGATGGTGAATTCCTCTGTTTCCTTTAAGACTAAATCAAGAGTGCGGATGAGACTTGCTAAGCTGGTGCTTAAGCCGTAGGGTGTTACCGCAAATTGATATGTCTTCCCCTCGTACATGAACGCCGTATATTTTCGCGAATCCTTATGTAATGGTACTTGCCAAAAACTCGCAGTTAGATCAAGGCTGGACATAACGGAATTGTTCCCGCACTTTTGAAACAAAACCTCAGTAGATTGCGCACAATCATGGTCAGGTACTATTAGCTTGTTAATGTAACGCGCATCTAATACCAATCTAATGTCGCCTGATTTTTTAGCTACCACCACTATCGGGTTTATATATTCGCTGTATGAGCGCTCAATGATACCAAGACTTAACATTTTATCAATCTCTTCTCTGACTTTATCTCTGTGCATAATCGGCACTGGGTATGATCGTCTTACAAAAGGTCGATCTTCATATACTTTAATCTTATGTTCGTAAATAGTGACTCTACCAGGTATTTTCGAGAAAATGTCGCGATACTTTTTTAACAAGTTTGAAAAGGCGTTAATCTCACAAGCTTCTAGTATCTGACATTCTGATAACTTGCTACTAATCTCATCATCGGTTAATCCCGGATTATGTCCAGACTGATGACTATTAATTTCTTCGATGTTTGAGATTGTCTCTTGTTCCCAATTCGCGTTTTTATTCTCATTCGTTCTATTTATCTCAACTTGATCGTGTTTTGTATTTATTTGAAATTGTAATTTATTTGAGTCTAAATCTAAGTCGGCTTTCCATTTATGTAAGGTGTCAATCCCTATTATGGCATCTTGCTTTAATCCGTGTACGATGAGAAGACATATCTCATCGGATGACGAACCGATCTTGATTCTGGCTAATATTTGCTCTTTTACCCGAGTAGGTTTGCCCCCTAGCACTCCTGATATCTGAAAGTTCACTACAGGAAATTTTGCGCAGTCTGCTAAAGATGTTTTATGTCGATTGTACCAGCTACCCGACACGCACGTTACGTGACTACCTGTGTCTATTAGCGCTTTTACTTCGACATTCTCAATGCGCAGAAGAACCTCCGGACATTGTACTAACGGTTGACCTTCTCCTGTATCCTCTTTAATAAGATAATTAAACGGGTTCTCGAATAAATTATTTTCTGTGTTGTTTTTATTTAATTCTACCGCCGAAATGCTTTGAACACGCTGTACTGGTGTCGGTAAGATTTCTTTTTCCAGTACAGCGCCTTCTAGTTTCCCGCATTAGCTGAACTTGAAACGTTTACCGACTGGTCATTATCCGTATTTACAATGGTCGCTTTTATTTGTCGATTTGTCCAATTCGACCTATTGTTGTCATGCTCGCTTTGTCCCGGTTGATGTCGCGTTTCATGCTCGTTGTTCGTTGGTTTGAAACTCTGACTAGCCATGTCATTCCGCCATGACACTTGTTTGTCTCGATTTTCGTTCGGACGGTTGACGGTTTGATATTGTTTGTTCGTGTACGTAGTTCTCGGTTTTGGTGCGTTAGATCTACCACCGAACTGCATTTCGTCTAA
Organism: Tenthredo mesomela; assembly: GCA_943736025.1. NCBI lineage: Eukaryota > Metazoa > Arthropoda > Insecta > Hymenoptera > Tenthredinidae > Tenthredo > Tenthredo mesomela. The sequence continues at coordinate 34,008,720 of OX031016.1, forward strand.
AAATTCTAGTAGTGCGTCGATGTCAACTATGTTGCGGCACCTAGCAGCTTCTACTATCGGTTCGTCGAAATGTCGCGTAAGGTTACGAACAATCTCCGTTTCTGACATGCACGGATCTAAACCCACGGCTGATGTGAACTTCCTATTTGCATATTCAGACCACGTTACCCTCGCGTCTGGAATATAATACCCGAATTCTATATCTTTTCTTAATTCCCGTTGTGTTTCGATTCCCCAGTATCTTTTTAGAAATCGTTTTTTAAATTCTTCCCATGAATTGATTACTTCGCGACGCGCGATCCACCAATCCTTCGCATCCAAAGTGAGACTTTGCCCTAACAGTTTTAGACAAATGTCATCGTGCCGAGCATCAATGACGGTAAAGTACTCCTCAATTTCTTTTATATAGTTTGCCGGTCTTTCCCAGCCTTTTCCGGAGAATTGCGGCAGTCTAACATGTTTGGAAATTAAGCTATTGTAGTCATTTCCTTGATATGAATTGTCCGATGTTATTCGTCTAATTTCAGCGTTCACGCTAGTTCGGAATTTTTCGTGTTTTTTCTCGATTTCTGTCAATTTTTCTACATTTATTTTTTGATGTTTCTCTATCTTTGTTTCCAAACAATTTCGACCGTCGCCAAACTCTTCTCTTATCGTATTATGCTCTTTATTGTATTGTTTTTGACTTTCTTCTAATTTTTCGTTGCATATTTCGCTATTTATATCTAGTTTCTTATCTAATGCTTCTAATTGTTTTCTATATTTTAATGATTGCTCTTCGAGTCTTTTTCTGAAATTATCCTCGCTTGATAATATGTTATCGGTATTTTCTGATTTTGATTCGACGATTGTTCTTTCTAATTTAGCATATTTTTCATCTATCTTTTTATGAATTTTTTCCAGTGCCTCTATCACCGAAGATTGCTCGACGACCATCGGCCTTCGACGCTCTGTTTCTTTTTCTTTTTCTTTTTCTGTATCAATAAATGCTTTATCTAAAATTGCTGCGTCTTTTTCTTTATTATGCCGTCCTTGATTCCTGTCACCTAACCCTAGCTCCGTAGCCGAACTGATGCCAGATCCCTTGTCCGCCATTTGCCTGGTTGTGACACCGGACTTTGACATAATCCGCAAAAATGACTCTACCAGCAATGAAGTTAAATTAATCAGTGCAACGAAGTTAAGTTAAATTGAATAAATGACTCTAGATATTTTTTAAGTAAGTTTTTTATTAAATATTGATTATAAAAGCCCCTCAGTTGGGCGCCAAATGTTACGTTTCGGTTCTTGAGCGTTACCTCCGGTAACGCGAACCGAGTGTAATTGTGAGTTCTTTGCTCGATTTTATATGTTCTAGACCTTTATATCAATGATTTAATGTTCCCTATTACGGACTTGAGTCGCCGTGCAACTAAAGCCGCCTCCCCACAGACCTGAACACGTAAACGCGCTAAGGCTGCACTTTACCCACCTAACCTTTTGATTTCAGTTATGTTAAAGTTAGTTTATTCCCAAATTTTCTAAACAATAAAACCTGCTGTGCCAGACCTGAGTGCGTCAGAGACACACTAAGGCTGTATCTAGCTTTGGTTGGTTATACAGATGAAGAAGAACCTGGAAATGGCGGATAAGGGATCTGCATAGAATAACTTACTTTTAGTTAATCAAGAAATTCGATTTATTTTATTTTATCCTAACTTGCGGTTGCAACCAATGATTATTCTATATTTACAATGTTGCTTACTTACTAACTTTTTGTATCGTAGATTTAATAGTATCGCTAGGCGATATTTGACAGGCTCGTCGTTTTATAAGGAAAATTCCGTTAAGTTTGAAGTGAATGAATCTAATTTGATTTATTTAACTATTTTGTTCGATTTGAGTTTTATACCTTGCTTTTTATTTTATATTTGAAATTGTCTATAATTGAACTGTAGAATCTTTTACGAATGAAGCTAAAGGATCACTAGGCGCTATGCCTTTAGTGTCCGAACAATAAGAGCGTAGTGACTCAATCAGGTGCTATACCATGGGATTGCTGGTGATGAGAGCTGTGTCTCGACTTATATACTCGCTGTGACGTCATGCGATCTGTCGCTCTCATCGAACGTTCTAGACGGTTCGATGTTCGCAACGGTTGATGTTTGAATTGCTAACGGTCAGGCCTATGTTGTCTGATCCGTTACAATATACTCGGACAAAGGAACGGACCCATCCTGCCGAAGCAAAGAGAAGCACAGGCCACTATATCTATATATTTCAGCTCAAAAAATTCGAATCATACTGCCAAAGCGAAAAGAAGCACGATAGACGATTAGATCTTACGTTAAAACTGATAAAACTCACTTAGGTTACTATAATTGAAGCTCAATTAAGTCAGAATCCATAGATTTGGCTAGATTTAGATAATTAAAATTAAAATTCAAAAAAAAAGATGGCGGCGACTCCCCCCTTCTCCCCCCTCCCAGCGGGGGGCCATTTTACGGGGGCCTGTAAAATAGGATCCATACTCCACCCTCTCTACTCTCGTCAGATACCTTGGTGTTGGTAGCGTCAAATATAACCATAAAAGATATCAAGACTACGATGCGTTCAACTGTGGTCACTTGTGTCTCGAGTTTCTATATAAACATGCAGCGTAATTCCTCGAAGTCAGTTTGATTTTCGCAGTAGTCATGGATGATTCGTTCACACTAACCGTATCGGGGAACTCCTCGGTTCTTGAGACTCAATACTTTCCCCCTATCGAACTTTCCCATCTCAAGAATTACTCCCTCGGTCTCGTTGAATTACTGACTTTTAATTCGATTCCCAATGTAGATGTTGGTCACAACAAGATTTACGTAGGTGAAGAAATAGTCACTATACCCACCGGTAGCTATGAAATAGAGGATATAGAGAGTTATGTACAGGGTGTCTTGTCGAATAAGGGTATCACCATCAACATCAAACCGAATAATAATACACTGTGTAGCGAAATCAAATGCAGTCACCCTGTAAATTTTGTGCCCGGCGATTCTATAGGCAGCCTATTGGGTTTCACTCCACGTGTTTTGCAAGCTGATCGAGTTCATGAGTCTGAACTTCCTGTAACTATTCTTAAAGTCAACGCACTACGAGTCGAGTGTAACATTACAACGGGTGCCTACGTCAATGAGCGTAAAGTACACACCATTCATGAGTTTTTTCCCGTTGTTCCACCTGGATATAAGATCATTGAAGTACCGTCTCACGTCATTTACCTTCCAGTCACCGTAAGGATCATAGATCACATCCAACTCCGCATAGTCGATCAGGACGGTGATTTGGTTAATTTCCGTGGAGAGGTTATAACTATCAGGTTGCATATCAAGACTCAATAATGGGAATAGCTTATGACAGAAGTGGCTATAATACTGAGGTAAGATGCCCCGAACACGTCAGTCGTCAACCGGTTCTCAAAGAGCTGACACCTCAGAACGTGCTGCTTCTGAAAAGCTTAGGTCTCAAGATCACACCTTTTGGAAAAGGAATTTTCGCAAAATAAGATTCGTTTGCATCTGTGTCATCTGCTGTATACCATGGAGGAGGAAATCTCAGACATTCAAACACCCGTCGTCTTTGACGAGTCTATCGCACACTACGAGGTTCACACACACAAACCCTATGCCTCATCGAGTTTCAATAACAGTGACGAGATTCGTATCGCTGTTCAACACCAAGGCCTGTGCGTATTACCGTGCAAGAGTTCATTGCATGTGTATGAAAAGATAGTCAAGACCGATGGAACTCCGTCGACTACCGCAACACTGGTCAACAACGGTGTTTGTCATCTGTTTGAAGAAATGCGTTACGAGATAAATGCTATTGAGATCGATAGGAGCAAGAACGTCGGTCTCACCAGTCTTATGAAAGGTTACCCTTCTCTGAGACCTGGACAGAATTGGATGATGGAGAATGCCGGTTGGCTTAATGTGAACGCAACCCATGGGGATGTCGCTGGTAATTTCGAAGTATGCGTACCGCTGAAGATGATGCTAGGGTTCGCCGAAGACTATCGCAAGATAATCTTGAACGCCAAACACGAGTTGATCTTGACCCGTTCGAAGACCGATACGAATGCGGTTCTACAAACTCAAGATGAGGAATTCAAAATCCTGATCGATAAGGTCGAATGGTTGTTACCATATGTGAAGCTCGCGGATCAACGGAAAATACAGCTGTTGAATTTCATCGAGAAAGATCCAGCGATCTCCATGAGTTTTCGCAATTGGGAATTGTACGAGTATCCTGTACTTCCCACTAGCTGCACGTTTGGACGGTGAAGACATCGACTCAGCTGGAAAAACCTCGCTACGTTATACTGGGATTCCAAACAAGTCGGAAAAATAAGCTGAATCGAAACGCTAGCCATTTCGATCACTGCAACATCACCGACGTTAAACTCTTCTTGAATTCTCAATGCTATCCCTATGGGAGCCTTAATCTCAATATGAGTCATAATCAGTATGCTTTGTTATATGAAATGTACGCCAATTTCCAAACCTCCTATTACGGCAAGGAACCTGAACCGTTGCTGAAAAAGAGTGAATTCCTACAGTACGCTCCCCTATCCGTCATCGACTGCTCGAAACGAAACGAGTCGCTCAAGTTTGGACCTGTAGATGTTCGTCTCGAGTTTGAAGCTGAAGACAACTTCCCTGCCGATACGTCGGCGTACTGCCTGATCTTACACGATCGGGTAGTTGAATACAATCCCATAAGCGGTGAAGTGAAGAAATTGGTATAATTATACGTATTTCTGCAAATAAAGATTTTAAATATATGTGACGCTTCAATCATTTCCATCCCGCCGCTCAGCGGTATCTTATTACTCTAGATTAAGCTTAGAACGGAAGGAGAGAGTTAGTATTAATACCGCTGTGAAATATTTCATCATTTATTCAACCATTTACTGTTGGAAATTTACAAATTCATTTGTAATAGGTCCATCGAATTCGTCGTAACAGATATATATGTTTGCTTCTTTGCTTCCGACAGTTTATGATGTCCTCGTCCCTCTTCATAGCCTCTGATAGTTTCCCCCACACCTCGTCAATGATATCCGATGCGTAAATGAGGATAAATTGTTTCGTTAAAAATGCGATATCCTCCTTCCTCATTCGTTTCAAACTTCCCACTTGAATATATATTTGCAAAGATTTATGTAGAGATTCGGTACAGTTCTTCAAGAACCAAGATTTCAATCGCTGAACGTTTTCCCAGGCACACCGGTATCCGACGATTTTTCCGTCATAGTCCTTATGCCAACCACCCACTTTGACGTATTGCAAGAATCCAAGACTCGGACACCCAATTCTTCCAGATCGATCACTGGCTTTGAATCGTCGTTGATCATCTTCTCGAGCCACTGTTTCTTCTCATTTCCCTTGACATATATATAACTTGCTTGCTCAACAATTCTCTTCAATGCTGTCTGCAGATTATCGTAAGACATGTCACCGTCATTCCACTCTAATCCATGATAATTTCGCGTCAACCAGGAATTGGTAGCTCTGCATTTGGGTGGTAAGGTTTGCCAAGAACAGGGTGGTTTGAACAGGATGCGAGTTATACCATGTCTACCTGCGTCATCCGGTTGAACACTGATTGCAGCCAGCTCCTTTACCACAAATTGGTCGTAAAAGTTTTCGAAACCTTGCATATCCAAAATCATCTCCATTGTAATATTTTTTTTGTAACACATGCATGATTTCTGCGTTTTTTTTACCTAAAAATAGGGTCAAAAGTAGCCGTTTATTGACCGCTTAAAAAGAGCGGGCAATAATGGATTCATTATTGCCCGCTTCTTCAATAAGCGGGCAATAATGGATTCTTTATTGCCCGCTTCTTCAATAATATATATATATATATATATATATCTATATATATATATATCTATATATATATATATATATATATATCTACATACATATACAGGGTGTTCCAGACCTCGCGACGAATATTTCACAGGGTAAATCTTGATCAAAAATGGGATCGAAATTCCCTCAGCCGATTTTTTCGGAGATGCATGGATTTTCCGTTATAATTATTTTAATTGCAGCTAATGACATGCGACTTATAAACGGCCGTTTGTCGGTGTAATCACCGCTCGGTTGTGTGCGCGTCTCTCGCCCTATTGTCGCCACGAAAAAAAGTGCACACAACCGAGCGGTAAGCACACCGACGTGCGGCCGTTCGTAAGCCGCGCGTCATTGACTGAAATTGAATTAATTATAACGGAAAAGATATGCATTTGAAAAAAAATCGGCTGAGGAAATTTCGATCCCATTTTTGATCAAGATTTACCCTGTGAAATATTCGTCGCGAGGTGTGGAACACCCTGTATATATATATATATATATATATATACTAGGGGGGCTACGCCCCCCTGCGCGCTACGCGCGCCAACCCCCCATTGTGTATCATCTGTTGAAGTCAAATAATCTGCGGATTTTTTCGAAAAAAAAACGATTGTGTAATGAAATCTAGTGAAGGTTTTGTCACCCGCGATTATTCATCTTTATATTGGCCATTATTTATTTCTTATTATATAACCAATAATCATTTTGGTAACCAAACTTGGCGCGCCAAGCCCTATATTATCTTATTATCAATGTTGGTTTCAAAGCAATGGAAATTTTCAATGGATCTTTTAACGTATTATATATTATACATATTTATTAATATTGAACATCTATGAATCACATATATATTATCAAAAAGCCTAATTAATTAATTAATTAATAAATTAATTACGGTAGATATGTCGACGCGTTTTTTTTTTATTTTTTGTGGGTTCCCCTTTAGGTTCATGGTTGTTTTTAAATTATAGCTAATTCTGTAAATATGTTTACTTTAAAATTTCTTTCCAGACTACATTTTTAATTTCTTCTGAATTTTTTGAATTGTTTTGTATATATTTGATTTGAATTGCCAATACCAACTAATTGAATTGCCAATACCATACTAATTGAAATGCCAATACTATAGGGAATTGTCTACGATATTTCCAACATTATCTCCTATATAGTTACTGAACATTTTGAAGTCTATTTTTAGAGGTTCGAATTAAGAAGTGTAACGATAGATTTGTGCAATTCAAATTATTGACCTCTAATCTTCAGCGTGGATAGAATTATTTATTTAATAGTAGAGTACATCCCAAGGTTATGTGGAAAATTAATGCGAATAATATGAATAGTATATAATGGATTTTGTAAATGATGTACAATGATCAATATTAATCTATTATCAATTCGGTATTTTTTATGTGAAAGGAATCTTCATCGTTGTATCAATTCTTGAACTACATGGTGATGGAATTGTTCAAAAGGGCTTGATTACTCGATCGAAATTTTTCACAGGAATGCTGCAAAGGAAATCGAATTGAGACAAAAAGTAGGAAATCATATTAATAATGCAGAAAACAAATCCAGTTTGAATTCGAAGTTTTTCGTGATGTTGGCGCGTCTTTTTTTATCTAGCGGTATCCTCCTTAGGTCCTATGATCCGAAGGTCTATGGTCCGAAGAGAACCGGAAAGAGCCGAGAAGAGCCGAAGATAGCCGAGAATATCCGAGGTTAACCGAAGATAGCCGAGGATATCCGAGGTTAACCGAAGATAGCCGAAGATAGCCGAAGGGAACCGGATAGCCGAGGATAGCCGAAGATGGCCGAGGATAGCCGAAAGCAGTCGAGGATAGCCGAGGATGGCCGAGGAACACCGAGGATCACCGAGGATATCCGAGGTCAACCGAAGATAGCCGAAGATAGCCGAAGATAGCCGAAGGGAACCGGACAGCCGAGGATAGCCGAGGACGACCGAGGATCACCGAGGATAACTGAACATAGTCGAAGAGAGCCGAACCCGGTCCTCCATCCGAGGTGAACCGAAGATAGCCGAGGATATCCGCGATTAACCGAAGATAGCTGAGAATAGCCGAATATGACGGAAGATAGCCGAAGGGAACCGGACAGCCGAGGATAGCCGAGGACGACCGAGGATCACCGAGGATAACTGAACATAGTCGAAGAGAGCCGAACCCGGTCCTCCATCCGAGGTGAACCGAAGATAGCCGAGGATATCCGAGATTAACCGAAGATAGCTGAGAATAGCCGAATATGACCGAAGATAGCCGAAGGGAGCCGCATAGCCGAAGATGGCCGAGGATGACCGAAGACAGCCGAGGATAACCGAAGATAGCCGAAGGGAGCCGAACCCGGTCCTCCATCCGAGGTTAACCGAAGATAGCCGAGAATAGCCGAGGATGGCCGAAGATAGCCGAAGATAGCCGAGAATAGCCGAAGATGGCCGAAGATAGCCGAAGGGAGCCGGATAGCCGAGGATATCCGAAGATGGCCGAGAATGGCCGAAGATAACCGAAGGGAGCCGAACCCGGTCCTTCTTTCGGTCCAAGGCCCAGGAAAGGGGAGAGGGCGAGATAGCCGAGGATAACCGAAGATAGCCGAGGATAGCCGAAGATAGCCGAGGATAGCCGAAGATAGCCGAGGATAACCGAAGATAGCCGAGGATAGCCGAAGATAGCCGAGGATAGCCGAGGATAGCCGAAGATAGCCGAAGATAGCCGAAGATAGCCGAAGATAGCCGAAGATAGGATTCTTGACACGGCGGTGGCGGCGATATCTTATATAATATAGTACGATATACTATATATATTATAGCGAGCGGGGTCGAGCAGGACATGGAAAGAAGGGGGGGGGGGGGAAGGGCATGAAGAGCCGAGTGGGGTCAGGAAGGCCTAGGGCGAGGAGGGGGGGGGGGGGGGGGGTAGCGAGCGGGGTCGAGGAGGCCATGGAAAGGGGGGGGGGGGGGGCAGCGAGCGGGGGCGAGGAGGCCATGGAAAGTCTGACACGGCGGCGGCGGCGGCGGCGGCGGCGGCGGCGGCGGCGGCGGCGGCGGCGGCGGCGATATATCTTTATAATATAGAGAGATATATATATATATATCTACATATACATTGTAACATTGCATATTACAAGGCGCTCCTTACCCCTTGGACGACCCTAGCGGAGTGACTGTTTTATGGTATGAATGTTTAGGATGGCCCTGAGGCCTGGCAAAAATTCCGAGAGGCGACCGTGACCGACTAAAAACTATCGAGCATATTATTTATTCTTTTGTTTTCTTTTACGACTTTTCTCTGACATGTGGGAGACGAGGCCTATACGAAGGCGAACACACAGACAGAAGCACGACCAAACAGACGCACGACGCCAAATACCGACTGTGGGGATCCCTTTCGACGAACGCCACCAAAAAGCTTAGGAGGCTAGCCACTGCAGGGCTACCTCCACCATCGACAGTGAGGACACGGGGGAGTGTCTCAGGTACTCTACATCGTGGGATATCGGTGGCGGAAGAGATTCCCGCCACCAAGAAGAATCTACAACCCGTGATCCTCCGATTTAGCGAGCTTCTAACATCGTGGGGAACTTCGAAATTCGCGCGTAGCGACAACAAGTCGCCATATTTAGAGATCCTCCAGTCGATGCGAAAATCAATAATCTATCGCCTAATGAGGGCGCTTAGGTACCGGCGCCATGTGGTCTAAACACTCTGCGATAGACTAGCGTCTAAGACACTTGTGTGTTTTGATCTTTGCGTAGCCTGTTGTTCAAAGAAATCTTTCCGTATATTCAAGCCCCGTGGGCAATAATAATTAGCTAAATTCTGGAGTGTGTGTGTGGTGCCTAGAAAAAAAAAAAAATCTCAAGTAGTTTCTTTGATTTTTCCCAAGGGTTCTATTATATTGACCACTCTATATAAGGGCTTAAAATGATCCTCAAATTTGAAAGAAATTTTCAGAATTTTTTCAGAATTTTAAAATGGGTCGAACTTTGAGTTCATTTCAAAAATTATAAATAAATAACGGCCATTATGAAAAATTGAAAAAAAATATTTTGGAGATCCTGAACCTGCAGACCACTATTTAAAAAAGAGTCGATGAAATCCGAGATGGTCAGGGTCAGACGTTCGTCAAGTTGGCGTGGAAAGCCCCATATATATATATATATATATATATATATATATATATTGTGACGGGCACCGCCGACGGTGGGGGATTTATTCCGGGCAGTTACGCGACTACAAAATAAGACACTTCCAACGTTCTGTTTCAATTAGAGTTTGGCTAGCAAATACTACTTCTTATAATCTAGCTTCGTCTAACTGAATTTACGGTATGTTGGGCGCCAGGTACCTTCAGGTACCGCGGTACGAAACGAAACTCCAAAAACTCAAAATGAAAGAATAATAATAATTATAATAATAATAATAATAAGAAACGAAATGAATTAAATAAAATAATCGGAACGAAATTAATTAAAGGTAATAAGTGAAGTAAAACTAAAGGTTAGGTAATTGAAACGAGTACGGTATTACATGGTAAGCTCAGCGTGAGGGGAACATGGGGGCGAAATAATATAGGGGAAGACTAATATATTTTTATGGTTTATGGATCAAGTCACAAAGAAACCCTTTTATTAAAATTATCGGTAACAACAATTAATCCGAATAATCAAACACACGATAAACTAATTAAACAATCAAAGCCGATCGCGTAGGTCGGGACTAACGCAAGTTAAACAACTTAAACTAAAATAATCGGAAACAGCTGACTGACTAGGTCACCAACGAAAGAGTAGGACATTAAACAATATAGAACATAAGGTAAGGTAGGACACAAGATAATATAAACAAGGTATAGGTAATGTAGAACAAATAAAATAACAGAACAAGAAAGGAAACAAATATCTTATGGTACGGTAGAAATAAATAATAGGAAGGTATTAGTTTATAACCGATAGGTCGATAACGTAGAGAGATCAAAAGTCCAGAGTCAATAATTTAGGGACTTCTAGTAACTATAGGAACAAGTCGGTATTACAGAATATTTCCCTAGACAAGGGCAAGGCGTCGGAATCTAATTCAAATAAGTTCGCACAAAGGCCGCCAAAGGCAACGTTACACGAGATACAGGCGTCGTTTACACAATAACAAGTTAACAAAAGGGACGCTAAAATCTATTACAAATAATAATTCGAAACATAATAATTATACCAGCTCAAGGTTTTACTAAGGTCTTAAAATTACTTTTAATCGGAAAGAGACTAGATTAATCGGAATATTAACACGATATCAGATCTACAACCAGTAGATCGATTCTTCCAGAAACACGTGGCTCAACAAGCCGTCGAGATCAATTATCGTATTTTATTACTCAACTAATTTCTCCACGTGGGGATTCTTATTTCTGGGACTTGACAAAATAATAATAACCGGAACTCAGACTATCAATTAATAATGATTACAAGAGACTAGGTACGGAAAGATACAACCAAAAGACACAGAAATAACAGTAAGAAAATTAAATGACGATATGGTAATAAATGACGATACTATAATAAATGACGATAATGACGATACGATAATAAATGCCGATAAGGACGATACTATAATAAATGACGATAATGACGATATGATAATCAATGACGATACGATAATTAATGACGGTACTTTCTCGAAAAATCGATCAATAAGACAATATTACATATAACCGAGAACACAATAATCGATAATATAATCAACAATCAATCATTAACCGAAACTAAAGCACAACAATTCGATGATATGTTAATGGCGTCACCCTCATGGAAGCTTGACCCAAGTACGCAATAAGAAATGAATCTTCTTTTAATCAATCTAATATCAATCGAAGGGTTTTCCAGATTTGGAATCTTACCTTGAGTAGACTCTACACTCACTAACTGAGTTTATTCAATTTAATCTTATTTAAGCTTTTATTCAATATATTTTGGGGAACAAAGGATCAATTAGATATCTTTTTTTTTGCCAGACTCTACGGTACGATATCCAAGCAAGAAGTGAAGCGTCTAGCTCTATCTCTATGCAGATGCAATTTTGGGGTGGAGGGGGTTCTACGCATCTCATTAATGGGCGTATCTTCTTTCTGCCGGGTTTTGTCGCGGGCCTGACAGGGCCTTTTGGCACTTCAAGCTTTCGCCAGGGGGTTGTTAGATGGCTCGTCATGTTCTTAATTGTCGATATCCTGGAAGGCGGAATTACTGCAGTTTGGACCGGTGGACCAAGCCGGTACGGGACAGGTAGAGGAAGGGAGAAGGCTACTCCATGCGATTGATTCTTTATGCAGCGCTCTTCCAGGCATATCTCTGGATACGACGGCAGGATTCCCCCGGTTAATCACTCGAAGGCCGGGTGGCCCGCCAGGCCGGATGATCCGAAGGGATGATCGTGCTCGTTGTTTTCTCGGAACGGTACGAGACATATGAGATATAGGGAACGGGAAAAAGTATTAGTACATGAACTTATAATTACTACAATGGACCTTGGGCACCTGAGCTGGGACTTCTCGCTTTGATTTCAATATTCTATATTAAGGTGGTCACTTTGGTCTGGGGAAAGAGGAGATGGTTCATTTACGAGGCCTAATAATCCGCCTCGTTACAATATATATTGTAACATTCCGGCTGTTCTGGCTCCTGCCAGAGCAGCCGGACAAGTGTCCATCGCGCATCCCGCGACGCGCACCGCAGAGTACAGTGTGTTGCGTGATGTTGCGCAATCTGCGATTCCGCACCGCCCGCGATTCCGCGCAACCCGCGATTCCGTGCAAAACCGCGATTCCGTGCATCCCGCGATTTCGCGGTGCGCGCTAATTATCGGTATAAAAGGGGGTACGTGGAGGCATCAGGTACCGATTGTGTGGCAAAGCGCCCGTCGAGTCACATCGTATTAATTATTAAAATTAGGCACGTAGCCAAAATAGTGCGTGACCTGTACTTGCTCTTAAATCGCGTTTCGACACTTGCTAAAATTGAAGTGATTAAAATCGCGATTTTCGATATTGAAAAATATAAGTCTAATTAAAAATTAAAATTCACACTCTACAAAGTTTTTTACTAATTTTTTATAATTAAATAAATTAGACTGCAAACGTAAAAGTCGTCATAGGAGAGATCTATCGGCGCAATTTAACTCAATCGTGGATTGGAAATTCACGATCAATAAATCAAATAAAATACCGGCTTTAAACAATTAAAACTCTAACTCCAACAAATGGAAACATTGATTGCAAATTATGAACTCTACCTAATTCTAATCTTATTCTAATTTATTATTTCTTTAATATAAACTGTTATATTCTATTCTATTCTTTATGATTTAATAATATTCTAATTCTACGCACGATATATTATTTCTGTTTAATCCTTTTGTACCGTTTCCTACGACTGACTAATGATTATTTAATTTCATTAAACACTATCTATTGTTAAAACTACATCTATTTCTTTCAATTTCCTATTTCCTTTAAATTAACAATCTCAAAATATTTCAGGTTTCTTTCTTTATTTTCAATTTGCAAACGACAGCTACGGTGCGGGTGTAAAACCCAATCCCGAGTCTAGTTGTACAGCTTGGTACGTCTAGCGACACCCAGCTCTGTGCTAAGGCAGCTACGGTTGAGTTTTTGCTGGGTTACAACACTGGGGAATACCCATGTCTGTGATTCTCACACACAGCTAACACAACCCGCGTCTGTCGCACGAGCTCGGTTAGCGAAGCAGATCCTCGCTCAGTAGATAAATAGCTCAAATCGGTTGATATCTGATTTGAGTCTGTAATAGGGTATTTTGTGGTTTTTCACTTTTTCCACGAGAGGAGCTCCAAATCACACCCGTGACAAAGACACTCACGCGGACTAGCACCGTATCTCCAGCCCTCAGCTGAGATATCGGTGCAGTAAGTTACAATATATATTAGACTGTGTCAAAAAAAAACGACATCTTCTTTTTGTTCGGGCCCTTTCGAAAATAGTTAGTGCTTAAGGGGGGAGTAGGGTCAGGTCACTTTGCCAAAATCATTTTTTTTTTTTTTTCATTTTCTTCTAGAATAAGATCTCAGAAATATTGTCTGAAAATTTAAAGTCAATCGGAGCAAAACTCATGGAGTTACAGACTTTTGAGTCCACGTCCTTTCTACTCGGCCGAGAGCGGCAGCGTGCAGCAAGCCGGGCTCGGCAGTTTTCGATGCTTGGGGACTGTTTCACTATCTTTTGTTCTGTTTTTTTTTTTTTTAATAAATAGTTGAATATATAGAAATAACCTGTCTTAACCTTACTCTCTAAGTCTGCAGCTTATCATTTTAACAGCTGTATACTTCCACAGTGATTTTGTATTTACTTGCATGAAATGCCGAATATTAGAAAAGTTTCGAGAGAACAACGGCAGCAAGGAGCTCAAAGTATACTTAAGACAAAAAAAAGGCCGAATCCAGTGAGAAATAAGAGTAATGTCGACACGATTAGCGCATCAGCAAAAAAAATTAAATTAAATAAAAGCGCCGACGTCGGAATCGACTTAGATAAACACTATCGAATTATCGACTTTTTACTAGTGTTTAAAACAATAACTACCTTAGTAAAGTGTGTAGAGTGTAGTGGAAAAGTTGAATTTAAATCATGTAAAAATGAGGGTCTCGGTTTTGAAGTTCAAGTTACATGTGAAAAATGTAAAACGCCGCGCTATATTCCATCGAGTGAAAAGATTGGTCGAAGGTATGATGTTAACTACAGATTTACTTTCGTAATGCGAATATTAGGTTTGGGTTTAGCAGGATGCGAAAAATTTTGTGGCCTTATGGATTTAACCAGTCATTTTCTAAGCAAAACAGTGTACAATTCGTATGTAGAGAAAATATATTCTGAAGTGATAACAGTTGGAAAACAATTTTTTTCCGCTGCTGCACAAGAAGAAGAAAAAGAAATGTGCAAAGAAAATGATTTAGAAGACACATCAGATTTGACTGTATCAGGCGATGGGACCTGGAAGAAGCGAGGATTCGCTTCCTTGTTTGGCGTATCTTCTTTAATTGGATACTACAGTGGGAAAGTTATCGACATTTTAGTAAAAAGCGGGTATTGTGAATCGTGTGAAATTTGGGGGAAAAAATTGAATACTGCAGAGTTTGAAGAATGGCATGCACAGCACGTAAAAGACGAAAAATGCGAGGCAAATCACAGTGGACCAGCAGGAAATATGGAAGTAGCGGCGATAAAGGAGATGTTTCAACGTTCGGAAGTCAAGCATGGAGTCAGATATAGTAATTATATAGGAGACGGCGACAGCAAAACATACTCCGGCGTTGTCACTTCTGAACCTTATGGTAAAAATTTTGAAATCACCAAAAAAGAGTGTGTTGGCCATGTGCAAAAGAGAATGGCACACGTCTGCGCCAACTAGTGAAAAATACAGTGGAAGAAATTGAAATTAAATCGGGAATAAACAAAGGAAAAAAAAGGAGATCAAAAACACTTTCTGGCAAAGGAAAACTAACCGGAAAACTTATTGATAAACTGACGGTATACTATGGATTGGCAATCAGAAGAAATTACGATTCAGTGAAAAATATGAAAAATGCGATTTGGGCAACTTATTTTCATTACAAATCAACGGACGAGGATCCCCAACACGACAAGTGTCCGAGCGGCGCTGATTCTTGGTGTGCTTATCAAAAAGCTTTGGCAACTACGGGAGTGAAAGAATTTCGTCACAATCCCTTACAAGTAGACGTTCTTGAAGCTATTGAACCGATTTATAAAAACTTGAGCAAAGACGAGCTTTTAGAGCGGTGCGTTGGAGGGTTCACGCAAAATAACAACGAGAGTCTAAACCAACTCATTTGGAAGATTACTCCAAAATCAGTGGCTGGTGGCTCTCAAGTCGTACAAATTGCAGCAAATGTGGCGGCATGCATTTTTAATGAAGGCAATTCTGCTTTATTGGCCTTTTTGCAAGCAATGAGAGTCAGGGTGGGTCCAAGTGCCCATGAGTATGCGCAAAAGTCAAACGAGATTCGCATAAGCAGAGCGGAGAGAGAAGCAGCGATTCATACTAAAGCGGCCAGAATTCTTCGTAGACAAGAACAAAAAAATGCTCTTGACATCGCAGCAGCAGCAGGCACTTTGCTTTATGGTGCTGGTATCGATGATTCTGTATAATTTTGAAAAATAAAATTTTTTCTTCATCTTTCACAGTAATAAACGAAGTTGCTATCGGAACTTACTTCAAACGCGTTTTTCTCAAAACTACATTTTTTCAAATCGGTGTTATCTCTCATTCAAAAACTATTGCACCGATCATTCTGAAATTTGGCACGCTCTTTTTATACATAAATTGCGAGGCCCCAACGTTCTTTTTTTTTTTAATTTTTTACTTGGAACCGATTTTACAGCAGCTAAATGGCGTAATTTTTTAGTAAAAATCAAAATTTTGACTTTCAAGAGTCGCCAAAAATGGAAAAACGAAGAAAAAAATAAACGGAGCACGTTGGGGCCCGACCAAACTTATTTTTCAACGAAGTCTCTTTGATTTTTTTTTTTCAGATCATCCTGTGATTTTCTACGAATAACACCGCAAATCGTCTTTTTTCAAACACGTCTTCGCAAACACTCTGTCAATGGCTCATTTCTCAATATTTTTTTTCGAAATTTGGACAGAATGTTCTTCAAATGTTACTTCATTATATGCAAAAGATTAAAATGAATTTACTTTACTGGTATCTTCAAAAAAGCACCTCAAAAATATTCTTTCTTTCAACCCGCTAGACCCTACTCCCCCCTTAAGTAACCAACATAGCGACGATTTTCGAATTGTTTTTACAACCGTCCCTACTTTGACGCTGAGAAACGAACGCTCCAATTTGTGTTGACTACCGGTATCTGGCATATTCAAAGAATCCCCGAACCCGTCTAATTCCATCGCTCGTAAATCAGCAATGTCCAAGGGTGGACCATTATTTTCTGTTTCCTCATCCGGATCGGCAACGAAATCATTCAATCGATCTTCTACGGCGGCACTATCTTGATCGACACCATCGCAGATGTTGATATTTATTTCGTTATCATCGGCGTTTTCGTATTGGTCGGAATTATAATTGGATATGCTAACTTTTTGCCACGCTTTGTCATTGGAAAACGTAAGCCCAAGTCTTCTACAATCCCGCTGGACGTCGCGTAGTGCGTTCATAACGCAGTTTTCTATTTCATGGTCGCTCATGAATTCATTAACCAGAGATTTTGAATTATCTTTACCAAGTTTTCCATGCTTGGCTTCTCTGGGAAAAATCATTTTTTCTGATAAATCGGTTACAGCATTATTTATGTGCTGTATCTTTGTTAACCTTACCATAATATCATATATACTAAAGTTTACAACCGTGGAAAATGTGGAAGTAAGGGACCTAGTCGCACGGAAAATACGTTCGCATGGCTGTGAACTGAACAGCCATGGGGTAAACTGACATCTTTCTGATATTTCTGGATCTTCTCTGTAAAGCCGTACCACTTTGATAATAGCATGTGCGTTCAATTCGAAGCACAAATAGCAATTCAGGCTAATAAAATTTTTAGTTACAGATAAATTATTTTCATGCAGCCAGTTACGCCAGATTCTTAAAAAAAACACGCAATACCACATGTTGTAGATTCTAGTACGTATGGTTTCGTCTTTGTTCAGATAGGCTTGTAGTGTTAACCGAATCAATTTTAAAAACGCGACTGTTCCCTGGGAATCATCAATCATTTCTGTTAAAACATTTTCTACTAATTGCGACGACATTTTTTCCGCAGCCTTGAAGTTCATTTTGTCATCTGGTCGTAAATCAGATAAAGTTAAAAGATGTTTATCCTTCGAAGCTTTTTGAATAACATCTTCTAAATGACTAACTGATGCTCGATAATCCCCTACCTGCAGGATGACTAACTTATTCAGCAGACGGGTTCGCATTTTAGTCGCAATGTGGACTGTATCTTGTACACATAAATCGCCTTCGTTTAAATTCATGTCAAACCATTTCCAATCATGTTCCTCGGTAGGACACAGAAGCTTGGAAAAAATTCTCATCGTTTTCATAAGGCGCGTATCCCCATCCGAGGAGAATCCTAAGATTCGTATGCCGAATTTTTCGGCTTCTTGTTTCATAGTGTGCCAGCGTCTGGTCACGTCTCGATTGGTAAAACGATTATCGGTTCCATAAACGCTGAGGCAGAAAGACGCGCTTTTATCAATAGGAGATTGTGCCATTATGACATACGCGTACTTTGATCTTTCGTTTTCAGCAAAGTATTTTTGTATGTTTTGAGCTGAATTAGCAGGAAAGCAATCGCTTTCGGGCAAACCATTCTCACCAAGTGGACTTACAAAGCCAATAATGGGATCCGTTTTCGAACAGTACTGGATCCGACCAGTAATGCCAGTAGCATCTTCACTCACCCAAACTACTTTAGGCAATTTTCGCTCAGACAAAAATTTACTCAAATGCTCGAATCTTAATGATGCCTCAACTACTTGATCCGAATTATTAATATGTCGCTGTATAGTAATTAAGGAAGGGATTGATTTTTTCAGGTTAGCGTACAAGGTCTCATACAACAGTCTTCCCCCAACTACATATAAATACAAACAGAATTGCATCAAGTCAGGCTCGTACCTATTGTTCTGGCCCTTATGTTTGTTACTGATTGCTGACTTTTGCAATAGAGTTAGTAATGATTGAAGATTTGCGCTTTCATCTTTTGCTGTATCCAGACCTCCGTTCACCGGTAAAATGTCCGGAATTTCTTCTAACAATCGAGCTTTCAGTTCTTTATTTTCCTGTATTATTCTCGTAATTTCATCTACCTGTTGCAAGTAATTTGTGATAAGGGGCTGATTATGGATGTGCCTTTCGCGATTTCTAATTTCTCTGGATCGCCTGGAATATTTTTCTTGTTTCCATTTGCTCTGATTCGGTTGAGAAGATTGTTCGCCATCACTTTCGTTTTCTATCGATTCGGGGAAGGATTCTAGATCGGCAGGACGAATGATCCCCGAAGTGTCATCTGCCCTACCTCTTTGAAAATCCTGATCTAAGTCGTGATCGTTGACACCCGAAGATAATTTAGTCATGGACAATTTAGCTTGCTTCGGTGGTATATTTTCAGTCTCTTCCCCAGCTTTTTCGAGAGTATGCGTTCTTTTTTTTTTATAAATTTTGGTGTACGAAGTTCGTTCAGAAGGTGAATCATTTTCGTCATCATTAGAACTCTCTGAGAGAGCTACGACTTTAACCGGGGTTGTAGACGGCGCAGATGATGTTGATACCGAGTTTGAGGTAGAAGTCGAAGCCGGGTTTGATCCAGAAGGTAACACCGAATTTGTTGAATCTGTCAACGTCATGTAATTGTACATGGTATTGCATGTTCTTTTTTTTAGGATTTTATCGATCGTACACATATCTGTAATATGCTTCGCAAAATGCTTCTGAAAATTTCCCGTGAGCCATCTTGGGTTTTCCGTCTCGTCTGCTTTCTTGTATTTCTGAACCTTGAAAATAATTCTAATAATGTGATTCTAATACTGTGAAATTTTGAGAAATTAAAAGTCAAATCCCTACCCCACATAAAAAGAGAGGCCGGTGCCAAGTGGGCACCTCGATTGACAATAAATGTCTTTTTTTTTTCAATCCGTTTGAAAGTATTCAGTTTTTGAAAATCAAATTTAAAACATAAAATAATTTTTGAGGCAATTTTGATTTATTAATTTTCGATAGAAAGAGTTTCTCGATGAGAAAGATATGTGTTTCTCCATTCTCCTTTGAACACCGGGTTCGAATTCAGCCTCGAAATATACTTCGAAAACGTATACTTACACTTCAATGCCAAATAAAATTGAATTGTGAGACTGAAAATAAAATGACGCCACTATAGTGGCGTCTGTGATTGAAAGGGTTAAGTGCGTTTATCTATTTCACGAATTGAAACTTTTGTCTCCAACACGTGATCTATATGTTATTTATGGCCGGTTTCACCTACGTCGAATAATTTTATTCATAGATTAAACCCTTATTCATTGAAAACAAACGACTATTTTACATTGTATTTGCGACTTTTATTCGATGAATAGCGTTATTCTATGAACAAGAAGTTATTCGACGTTGTGTGAAACCAGCCATTGAAGCCTTTTATTAATTAATTATTAATTAATAAAAGGCTTAGTGTATTAATTAATTATTAATTAATTAATAATTATTAATAATATTATTATCATTATTATTAATGATATTATTATTATTATTATTATTATTATTATTAATAATAATATTATTAATATTATTATTAATTATTAATTATTAATTAATTATTATTTTTTTTACTCGTATTCATAGACATTTAGTAGCTTACTAACTGTCTGCTACTAACTTCATTCTGTATGATGTAATGAAGGTAGTAGCCGGTAGTAGCCGACTAAGAAAGAGTTAGTAGGCTACTAAATGTCTATGAATACACGGAGAAACTTTTCCTAGGAAAGATTGCAATACTTGTAATTAACGTTGGGATAATGCCTGCATTTTCGGTAATATTACCAGCGAGTATGGTACACTTTGTTGCCGAAAACTACCGAAATATCTCAGATCCGACTACAAAGTTTACCCTACTCGCTGGTAATGTTGCCGAAAACGCGTTACGCGGGTATATCCCAACGTTACTAACAAGTATTGTAATCTTTCCTAGGAAAAGTTTCTCCGTGTACGGGTGTTAATATATAGTGAGTGCATAATTAAGCACTCACTAGGGTACTTACTTTCAATTTTAGATTGCATAAAAAACATTCGATTGTCGAAGACAAATTCCCAGCGCTGTCTATCGAAATGTTGCAATTAATTGTCTCCAGTTTCGATAAAATACCTTGTTGCTTATTTTTATCCAGCAACACGATAGATCTGTCGATATTTTGTCGAATCAATCCGGTCAGATGTTTTCGTTCGTCGTCTAGATTTTCGATCGCTAAATCCGGACTTTTATCGCGACTTTTCTGTGAATTTCTTTGATCCTTAATGCTTGATTTTTTATTCACTTTCCCTTGAATAGCTTGTATTCTTTTGGAGACATGTTCTTTTATTCTAAATAAAAGTTTTTTGTCCCCACCAAAGATCACGAATCCAGCTATGTTCTTGGTAAAGATGCCGACATACTCTGCTATTTCTTGAGCGTTGATCAGCATCTTTAATTCACTTCTGGTGAAACGTTCTATTTCCGTGATGTCACTTTCATTTAAATTTCCCAACGATACATTATTGGCATACCCATGGAGAGTTAACAGTTTCTTCAAATACCCAGGGATCTTAACGTTCAATTCACTTTCAATAGCTTCGAAGAAATCCTGCCTCGGATCTTCCTCGGGATCTCCCATCTTTTTTTTTCAAACTTGACTACTCATTAGCAGAATAATCGGTAAATAACAATACGCGTGACGCCCGCCACACACCAAGACGTGAGTTGAACTATAACCTGCGCATGCGCCTCGAGCAGCATCTCTTTTCTCCACACACCTTACTGCAGTCCAGGCACCAGAGCAGAAAAAATGGGGTTGTAAAACAAAAATCCTGCCCCTCGATTTTTCAATTAGAGTATGTTAGTGAGTGGCCCCCTGAGTGTAAAATCCAAGTTTTCGTCACTGGGGGGCGCAAGCGTTAGCCGCCATATTGAAAAATGCGTTTTTATCAATATCTCGTGAACGGTGCGTCGGACGATAAAATGGTGGGGAACATTATGTGTAGGAAATTTAATTTTCTCGAACTTTTGGTAATAACTTTTTTTGCTAGAGTCAACATTTTCTGAGATATAGTCAGTTGAAAAATTGACTATATATATATCGAAAAATATTTAGTATAGAGAAAAAAGTTATGAATAAAAGTTGTAGGAAATTAAATTTTCTGTATAAAAGTCCTTATCATTTTTATCGTCCAACGCACCGTTTATGAGATATTGATAAAAACGCGTTTTCCACAATGGCGGCTAACGCTTGCGTCTCCTAGTGACGAAAACTTGGATTTACATTCAGGGGTCACCCATCAACATATTTCAATTGAAGACTCGAGTGGCAGAATTTTTTGGTTTGCGATAGTACCCGGTGCCTGGGCGCGTAAAGACTAGTATCAAAACCTCTGAGACACAATGTTTCGCTTGTATCTCTCTCCATATCTCCCGTGATATTTCCCAATATTTCCCAATATCTCCCAATATCTCCCAATATTTCCCAATATTTCCTGATATTTCCCGGCATTTCCCGATATCTCCCAATATCTCCCGATATTTCCCAATATCTCCCAATATTTCCCAATATCTCCCAATATCTCCCAACATTTCCGACCGTGTGTACACCAGATTTCCGTTGTGATTCACCCCCCGCTAAAAACTATCCATTTCCCCCCCTTGTTGACCATTGTACTATTATTCTTACCAATTGAAACTGAAATAACGTAAAATGGGTCCATCCCAACGAAATCGAACATTTCATTTTGTATTTTAAATGACATTCCCGAAATGATTCTTTCTTACGCCATTGCTCTTAATATTGTCAATAAATTATTTAAAAGATAATTTTGTGCGCTGCCCGCTTACGTAATGATTGATGAAGAATAGAGCTATGATTTCAGCAAGTAATATTGACTCTAAAACCAAGTTGAATTTTTCGGAGTTTGAATACCAGAATTTTCCACCTCCATGATTTTGACCCATATATACACATTAGGGTGGGCCAAAAAAAAACTTTTAATTTTTTTTTCTTTAGTTATCATGAAAATATTGTTCAAGATGATGAAAAAAAAGTCCTCTGAAAATTTGAGCTCTTAATATCAATATTAAGAGGTGCCTCATCGCGATTTTTGATTTCCCATTTAAATAACACAGGAAAATTTTTTTTTTTTTAATTGGAATTTTATTCCGTTCCAACGAATCATCGTGTTATAAAAATCAATACATATTCTTGTAGGAAATTAAACGATCTCCAAAAAAGGTCTGATGTGATTTTTTGCTAAGTCGAAAAAAAAGTTGTCATACACCGTTTGAGGTTGAACTTTAACCTTGAATAACTTTGAAACGAGTGAACTTAGCAAAAAATTACATCAGACGTTTTTTGGAGATCGTTAAATTTCCTACAAGAATATGTATTGATTTTTACAACACGATGATTCATTGGAACGGAATAAAATTGCAAATGAAAAAAAAAAAAAAAATTCCTGTGTTATTTAAATGGGAAATCAAAAATCGCGATGAGGCACCTCTTAATATTAACTAGCTAATTATTGTGCTCGTTCGCTCGCTTCGCTCGCTCACTCGGTTGGTTGAGCGTTGTTCCTCGCTCGCTACGCTCGCTCGGTTGCCAGTGGTATTCAACACGTTTGGTGAGCATATTGTCGCAATATGCATTTCAGATGGGTTGGGTTAGGCCCCCCTACCTAGTCATCTATTCACTAATGAAATTCTTTCAATCGAAATAGATCAATATTCAATAATTTGTGTTACACAAGCTCATAAACAGCCGTTTTATTCAATATTTTCTGATATAGCTGGATACATATGATAATAATAGGATAATAATAATAACAATTCTTTTTATTTCATAAATGAGAATTTATATCTTTTCATAGGTAGTATATTTTTTTAACGTTAGGACTTCTTCATTTGTACAAAAAAAAATAATTTCATCATACAAGTTGCATATGATTTGGATTCTCAAACCCAATTTTTGCCGCCCCTCTGTAATGCCGCTCTACACTGAAAGAAGATGGCGAGCCTGGCGCTCGCACAACCTTTTGGAAGCAGCACGGTCACACGCTCACTCTGCGCGCGACAGAGCATCCCACTTTCAGAGCGCCGTCATTTAAGAATACTCATCGTGCCACGATCGTAGCTACTCTGCGCGCGTGGTCATCGCACGGTAGGCAGGCCTATCCCGCTTTCTGCAATCCACGCGTTCTCAGACGGATAGAGCCCTACACTACCATACATGTGAGATCACCTGTAACTCACTCTGAGACGCTCGCCTTCTCGTTCTGCGAGCGTGGGCCGCGCACAACTCTCCGAGTCCAGTCGTCCTACTTCTACGACTGCGAGGCTCTTTCGTGCGAGCGCCAGGCTCTCAATCTCTTTTCAGTGTAGGCCCGGGTCTCTCGGGCCTATAGGTAAATCCGGCGCTGGTAGCGCTCATACCCAGATGAGGTTTTAGCAGCTAGTTTTTGTAGCGCTCATACCCGGACGAGGTTTTAGCAGCTAATTTCTGTAGCGCTCGTACCCAGAGGATATTTTAGCAGCTAATTTTCGTAGCGCTTATGTCCAGATAAACAGGATTAGCAGCTAGTCATGTTAGACATTTCGTTATCATCATTGTTCGTTTGCCACTGAATCGATTGACTTACCCCGCGCGGAAATATATATATATATGCGAAAAATTTATGCGACATATTTGTTTTTTGCGCTAACATATATTTTTATAAGTTTGATATAAAATGTCGGATATATTATGTCAACATAAATGTTGCGGCATGTATGTCGACATCTATGTTAACACTATGTAAAACTCAATCAAACATATTTGTATTTTGCGTACTTATATGTTATATATGCGACATCTATGTCGCATATATTTTTGGCATATATATATATATATATTTCGGTGCGGGACGAGGCACCTAGAACTTCTTTGTAGACAATATTTCTTGTACACGATTGATTATGAGATTTTTCACGATTAACAGTGACAGATTTCTGTGTCAACAACACTTTCAATTTGTGCGACTTATTAAATACGGGTTCGATTTTGTTAGAACCAATCTAGTGCCATTGCATAATCCCCGGGACAAAATCTTTAGAGGATTTCTTTGTAGACAATATTTCTTGTATACACCTTACCATTTGATTTTTCGATCGATTTCTTTGTCAGCAACACTTTCAAATTGTTTTTTGACCTAACTCTGGACAAAGCAACGTAGAGTTGACCATGACTGAACACGGGATTTGGTAAATACACTCCAACGCTATCGAAAGATTGGCCTTGTGACTTATTGACTGTCATCGCAAACCCTAATCTCACTGGAAACTGTCTTCTCACCATCTTGAATGGTACATCCTCTTCGCTCGGTGATAAGTCTATTCGTGGTATCAGTACAGTTTCTCCGGCACAATTTTCGCTTATAATTTCGGTACAGATCAGATACTGATTTAGCTTTTTGACAACCAGTCTAATGCCGTTGCATAGTCCTTGTGAGAGATTTAGGTTACGTAACAGAATAACGATACTTCCTACTTTTAACGTTAAGTTATGAGGTGGAAGACCATTAGGTGTCAATGAATTCATGAATTCGATAGGAAGTATGTTGCTCATATCTGTATTATCCCCATCTTCACCTGTGTCAACACTCAGATATACCACTCCAATTCCTTGGATTTTTGACATTATTTGGGTATTTATGGCAATGACATCGACATTGGTTGGAGCTAATATAACCTTACCATAATTCGAAGGATCTTGTGGATCTACACTTTCTCCGAATATTTCTCGCACAATATCACCATTCGAACGTATTTCCGTAGGAATGCTTACAACTTCGTTGTTACGTTCAAAAGAATCACAAAAAACATCATTGCCCACTCGCAGAAGCCATTGTTTGAAGTCTATTTGCCCATCGGAGACACGAATGTTGCCCTTCAATGACATGTACATGAATTGATTCCATAAGCTGCTTCTCTTAACGCAGGCTTCTAAAATTTGGGTCCGACTTCCATGTCGCACAACTGGTGAAGTTTGCCGAAAGTCACCAGAGACTATAACTATTTTACCGCCGAATGGTTCGTTACATTCACATATATCTCTCATACGTTCATTAGCCTCCAGTGCATACTTGGAGGCCATTGTTATTTCATCCCAGATTATGACTTTCGCGTTTCGAATGTGCAAACCTTGTCTGGATTTCGGTTTAATATTACACGTTGAGCATTCGTTGAATTGTAACGCTACGACGCGAGACGCTGAGACGCGAGAACCACGAACCGCGTACCGGGAAAAAAAAGAAAAAAAAAAAAAAACTACGAAAACCACGTGGATGGGGACTCCCGGAGGTGGTCATCCTCGAGGAACTGACCTGGGGCGCGAGAATCACGTGTCGCGACTCCCGGACATCGTAATCCCCCAGGAAAACGACCTGGGGCGCCAGAACCACGTGTCGCGACTCCTGATCATCGTAATCCCCGAGGAAAATGACCTGGAGCGCGAGAATCACGTGTCGCGACTCCTGGGAATCGTTATCCCCGAAGAAAACGACCTGGAGCGCGAGAACCACGTATCGTGACTCCTAGACATCGTAATCCCCGAAGAAAACGACCTGGAGCGCTAGAACCATGTATCGCGACTCCTGGACATCGAAATTCCCGAGGAGAACGACCTGGAAAGTAACGAAGCCTCGGAATTCAAATCAGAGAATATAGTAGCACACATATAACGAATCAAAATTCAAAATAACGAACTAAATTTCAAAAATTTGGGACATCCGAACATCCGTCACGTACTTTAATATATGGATATTAAGAGCTCAAATTTTCAGAGGATTTTTTTTTCATCTTGAACAATATTTTCATGGTAACTAAAGAAAAAAAAATTAAAAGTTTTTTTTTGCCCACCCTAATACACATATACAGGGTGAGTCAGAATTCGTGACGAATCTTTCGTGGGGTTAATCCTGGTCGAAATTGGGATCGAAAGTTCCTCAGCCATTTTTCCAAAAAACGATTTTTTCCCTGGAAATTTTTTTTCCGACAAACGATTTTTTTCAACAATTTTTATTTTTTTTTCGTTTTTTAAACCTTTCAACCAACTTTCACCGGAAAATCTCTCAATTATTGAAAAAAAAAAAACTCGTTGGCATTATTTGGGATTCTTAGAAAGTGACATATGATGAAAAAACGAAAAAAAATTGTTGAAAAAAATCGTTTGTCGGAAAAAAAAAAAATTCCAGGGAAAAAAATCGTTTTTCGGAAAAATGGCTGAGGAACTTTCGATCCCAATTTCGACCAGGATCAACCCCACAAGAGATTCGTCACGAATTCTGACTCACCCTGTATATATACACATATAGTGTATGGGGCTTTCCACGTCACATTTACCCCTTTTGTACCTCACGCCCTTCGATTTCGATAATTTTTTAGTATGATGTTGCAACCGACCCAAAAGGGTCTCCGAATTAATTTCAGATTTTTCCAACCAACGGCTAAATTTAAAACGAATCGACTTTTCGATTTTTTTTTAATTCAGCCGTTGGTTGGAAAAATCTGAAATTAATTCGGAGACCCTTTTGGGTCGGTTGCAACATCATACTAAAAATTATCCAAATCAAAGGGGGTGAGGTACAAAAGGGGTAAATGTGACGTGAAAAGCCCCATATATATATATATTAGGGTGTGCCAAAAAAAAAAATTATTTTTATTTCTCGTTTCCCATGTTGTAACGTGGTGCACGTTAGACTTCCGCCTAACCGACCTACGGACGTGTATAAGCCCAGCCGCCCGATTTAAATCGCGCCGCTCTCCCTCAGCGACGCCATGTTGGCCGCAGATCCTCGCACATGGCGACCGGGTCGCCGCCAGCGCTCGCTCACCGGGCGACGCCGGTTGGTACTAGAGATAACGGAAGAGAACTTCATTCCATTTTTGGGAACATTAGAGTCAACCTCGTGTTTTCTTGCTGAGTCCTAAAGTGCGAATAAAAAGAGTGAGAGAGAGTTTTTGTAAAAGATTTGTGTGAGAGTCTGTGTAGAGTTTGGGTGATTTCTGTAATTTATAACGACCTGAGCTGTGTACCCTCAACCGTTTCCCGCGAACCGTTGGATTCAAAAGTTGACACCGGGCGCCTTGTTTACGCTGCGCGTAGCCGTGCCAGCATTGGTCACCGCTGCGCAGAAAACTAGTAGACGCCATTTTGCCACCGACATCTGACGTCACGCGCGACGCTCAGCTGTCACCCGTCAGAGCTCGTCTGCTTCCTCCTAGTTAGAGCGAGCGAGCAATAGACCGTAGGTAGAGTCGACTCTGTACTCCCTACCGTCTAACTAGATCTAGGATACTCTGGATAGAGTATAGCAAGAGAGAGAGTGTCAATAGTTAGCCGTAATTTCTTAGAGTTTATATTTTCATATTTAATTATTTTATTAGCTTCATTTATTTTGATTGTGATATTTAGTTTCTTTGATGATAATAATAATAATTGGGTAACTGTCTGTGATATTTAACGTAGAGTAGAGTCATTGCTGAAAGAAAGTCGAGTCATTAGAGTAACGTAGAGCCAGTATTTTAATTTATCGTTTTGTAATACGCCAGGTAGCGGGCGTGGTATTAAATTCGCCACCTTTTCTTTTTTTCTTTTTTAAATAAACAATAATAATAATCATAATTCTACAGAGTGTCTTTATTCCTCGCTCCCACGAAATCCCTCTACCCTTAGAGTTAGTCGGAGGGTCGCAGAGCGAGAGAGAGAGAGAGGACTTCTACGCGAAGTCTGGCGCCCAACAGCATCCCCTAGCTACCCGTAGGTCCCCGGTTTGTATTCGGCTTATTATTTCTGGGTACCCGAGCCCAGGAAAACCCGTTACAATGTAAAAAATGATTGCTTTCATGAATTTTGAGAAACGTCGTCGAAGGGGGGCTCTGACAAAAAATGTTCAAAGGTGTCTCAGTCGACCAGAAATCATAGTGATTGAGGCACCTACTAGTCTCAATTGATCGAAATCCCCTTTCGCGAGGTGAAATTTCACAGCAAGTTGAATGAAATCATAAGGTGGTACGGGGAATACACTAATAAAAAATGCTGTTTCTAGAAGAAAATTAAAAAAAAAAAAAAAAAGTACGTGTTCATAGCCTAATTTTTAACAATTTCTGTTCATTTTCTACTTATTATACCACATGCTGAAACAGCTGAATGTCATTTAATATTTCAATTGCCAAAAAGGGAATGCTGATAATTAAGTTTAAAAGGTGCCTCATCAGTATGACTTCTGGTCGAGTGAGACACCACTTCGCCTTTTACTCAGTGCTCTCCTTTAGCGAGACTTCTCATTTTATAAAACCACTTTGATTTTTGATGTGGGAGATCAAAAAAAAAAAAACGAAAGTTTTTTCTGGCACACCCTAATATATATGGGCAAGTCCACCAATTATCAACGAATGTTTGGGCCCTAAAAAATCGATTTGCCTCAATTTTTTTCCTCGCATTCTGTGAACAAAGATTGGCAGATTCACCAGGTTTTAGCACAATAGGACGTACCGTTCACGAGGAATACGATATTTAATTTTTAGGGCAAAATTTTTATGCGCATTTTTAACGTATTTCCATCGTCCCAATAAAAATTCGGAAAAATACGTTTTCTTTGTGTAAAACTCTCAGCTTTTTGAATCCATTTTTTATTTTTTGTCAACTTTGCTAAAACCTCGTTAAAAACACATTTTTCAACAAAAAACAGCGATTTCTCCTCGTACTCAATGTTTTATCATTCTTTTGAATTTTTATTCTGAAAGCTGAGATTTTTTCAGCGAGAAAGCAAATTTTCAAAAAATTTTCAAAAAAACTTGCCCATATATATATTGTAACATACTCAGCTATATTGCACATCGAATATCACCAAACGCCGAACAAAGGAAAGGATTACACTAATCCTCTACGTTCGACCAAGTGTCTGACTTCACGCTAAGAAGTGGGGATAGAGAGTATATAAACAGCTCACGCAATCACTCGTTAGCGTAGTCAGGTAGAGCACCAGTGCAACTCATATCATGGTTAAATTCACTTAAATAGCTTTAGATCGTCTAGAACTAAATGACTAACATAAAATCTTGAAAGTAGAATCAAATACGGTACCTTTAGATATAGCATCATTGGTCACATCATAAAATATAATCGAAGAGAAAAGGAGAGCAATTAAATAGAAATGAAATAGAATCAAAATATTTAAGCATAAATCCGCATAGCCTAAAATATAAAAATAAATTATACAAATAGAACGATAACCTCAAACGACACGAATACAAACAAACGCGACGTAGAGTCATACAAATAGGATAGACATAGATTAAGAAAATCGATGTAAAATTAGTTTATTAGAAACAATTGGACACAATTATATTATCTAATTTGAACTTTGTCGGATATTTCAGCACTGACTCCTAACCCATCAAATTCAATCCCTGAATAAGCCAATAGGGACCAGCTTTGAATCAATCCTAGAGCGAACGGCGTTGGATTAACTTCCCGCGTCCGAGGGCCAAGGAAATACGATTCCGAGTCTGAGGCACGGTCTTGGAATCGCAAGGTTCCCGGATCCGAGTAAAGAATAGGTTTTGTGTTTAGGAAAGCAGGCTTGGATTCACTTCCCGGCTCTGTTCAAATAGGAGAAGGATCGGCTTTGGTTCTACCCGAGTCCGAAGGGAACAGGCTTTGGTGGAGTAATCTACCCGAGTCCTGAGTTAATGTAAAATCATAAGGTTGCATAGGTGGCTTTTGGTGGCTAACCCATCCTTTTCCCTACCTATGACCTCAAAGAAAAGCCCTATTAATTTTGATAATTTAAATCCCTTTTTTATAGGTAAAGAACTCACAATAACTGCGGGTATCTCTTAACTTTCGGGTTCAAGATACTCGCCAAAAGTTACAATATATTGTAACATGTCCAGACGTCACAGACCAGCGACGTCTGTGATTGGTCGAGCCATGTACATCAGAGACCGAACGAGTTAGCTCGTACTGCGAGCTAACGCTCGTGACGTCAGAGACGTAGTTCAAATGGTATAAAAGCACGCGCTGAGACAGCTCCTCAGCGCACTTGCGGCATAGCCCCAGTCGACTCACAACCAATCTTACGAGCGCATTTAGCGACTCAACCGTCATTATATTAGATATCTTGTATAACTATTTCTATAACTCCACTATTATTTCGAGAATTCTCAATTAAACGATAATACCTAGAAATCAGACAAATTTCAAATACTAATAAACTAGAAATATCAAAGAACGCGCTACCGGGAGAGCTCATTGTATTTAAATTATATTAAAATCAAATCCACAGATTAGCTGTAGTCACGGATTAAATTAAGACCTTGTAAAATATAGATTAATTAATTATTAAGTATTTTTGGTTTTCCATAGGAAATAGAATCTGCTATTGGAACATTGACCTGACATTTTCTTATTTAATTTTGTTTGATTTAAAGCCAAATACAAGCCAAGGTTAGCAGCTTTGAAGATCAACACAAGAGCGTACGACATTAGTCTAACCGACTCGTGTTCGAGGGCCAAGTGTTGTGATTCCGAGTCTGAATCGCAGTCTTGGATAAAGCATCCTGGATCTGCAGTTAATTATTAAAATCGCAATAGCAGGGACCATAGGCTTGGATTGCCACCCTGGTTCTATGGAGGTAGCCTAAATCTTCGGTTTAGATGATATACGGCTTTGGAGATCATAGCGACGCCTGAGTCCGTTGATTAGCGTAGTTATTGTATAAATAATAAAAATCTGAGTTAGGTGGCTTTTTGTATGGCATTACCATCCTTTTCCCTACCTACCAGTACTGAGGAGTCCGTAAATAATTTAGTGTTTAAAATTAAAGCAATATTAAATACTCTCGAACCCGTAACACCGGTATGTTGACATAACCTGAAGGTTCTCAACATCCCGGAACGTTACAATATATATAATATATATAATTATATATATATATATATTGTAACCTACGTACTGTCGAGACCTCTCTTACGAGGGTGAGACCCCGATAGCCGAGTACACCGATGGCCTTGCGCTTCGTGGACGCCACCTAATTTGATAAATTAGGAAATCTCTCTTATCTGATAGCTAGTGTTTAGTTACCCGTTTTGCCAGGGAAGCTGGTTGAGACACTCAGGGTGAGGTTCGGACACGTAGGCCCTCGTACCTATTTTATATTCTGACGCTGAGGCGTTCCTGTTTCTGAGAAGACATAAAATTCTATACAATCTGTATCAATAAGCTACATCACCGGTGAAGTTCTCGATGTTCTTGATGAGGGTTCAGTTATTTCCGAGGAAGAATTAGCATACTCGTAGGTTGAATAATTCGAACTCGGCGATGTAGGAATGAACAACTGAATTATATTTGACCTTTCCTTATATACACTGGTGATTTCCACCTACTCTCTATATCACTGAGTAATATATTTCACACACACACACACTTTCGTTGGTAGGGGTGTGATTCTATTTTAATGATCACTGGGACTAATAGGCTACTGATCTAACGTTTTATTCTGAATTGAACTTCAAACTCACTTTTATATGTGGGTCTAAACCACACTCTGAGTAACTAGTACTTCACCTGTAATTCTGAGCCGGACGATTATTAGTCGTGACTTGCACCTATCTGCTTCGTTCTGAAGGAGATACCATACTAACGAATTTGGTAGAATTCGTGTTAAACGTGGTGGTGTGTGAGAATTGATGATATCGACTGTGATCTGAGGGATGGCGTTACTAGTACGATATTGTGTCAAGGTGGGCTAAGGAGCCTAAACTCGTATAGCCGCACGGTGGTAATTTAGATTTGGTAGGCAATGTGTGAACACATTGTCACAATATATATAATTATATTATATATATGAGGTATTCCACGCCGTTTCGAACGGTCAAAAAAATCACCGTTTCCGAAAAAATCGTAATTTGGTCCTCGAACACAACTATATCGAAAGAATTTTTGTGAATTTCTTCAGAATTTTCGGATTGCATTTGTGGATTTTTTCCAAATTCCAACTTTTTTTTACAAACTTCCGTATCTCAAAAGTATAGGATCCTACAAGAAAATTTATGAGACACAAGAGTTGCAGTTTCGAATCAACTTTCTGAAAAAATTTTTTTGGGAATTTCTCGAATCCCAAAAATAGCAATTTTTATCAAAAATACACAAAAATCGATTTTTCAATCAATACGTCACCTTCGATTTGCCTCGATAAATCACAGAAAATACTCTCAAGTGTGGAGAACAACCCCGTATTTTTTTTGAGATGGGTGGCGCAATCGTTTGGAAGATATGCTTTATTAATTTTTTTTTTTTCTGAAATTTTTTTTTTTTTCTTCTGAGAAAAAAATTAATAAAGCATATCTTCCAAACGATTGCGCCACCCATCTCAAAAAAAATACGGGGTTGTTTTCCACACTTGAGAGTATTTTCTGTGATTTATCGAGGCA
This sequence comes from Tenthredo mesomela, assembly GCA_943736025.1. Taxonomy (NCBI): domain Eukaryota; kingdom Metazoa; phylum Arthropoda; class Insecta; order Hymenoptera; family Tenthredinidae; genus Tenthredo; species Tenthredo mesomela. The sequence continues at coordinate 34,041,869 of OX031016.1, forward strand.
AATCGGAGGTGACGTATTGATTGAAGAATCGATTTTTGTGTATTTTTGATAAAGATTGCTATTTTTGGGATTCGAGAAATTCCCAAAAAAATTTTTTCAGAAAGTTGATTCGAAACTGCAACTTTTGTGTCTCATAAATTTTCTTGTAGGATCTTATACTTTTGAGATACGGAAGTTTGTAAAAAAAGTTGGAATTTGGAAAAAATCCACAAATGCAATCCGAAAATTCTGAAAAAATTCACAAAAATTCTTTCGATATAGTTGTGTTCGAGGACCAAATTACGATTTTTTCGGAAGCGGTGATTTTTTTGACCGTTCGAAACGGCGTGGAATACCTCATATATATCCTTCTTCCGATCGACGCGCATCAAAGAAGGCCTATTTCGTGCCCTCATTATGAAAAATACAATGTGCAACTAGGGGGGGATGGCCATTTCTACCTCGGGTGAGGCGTTTTTAGCACTCGTCGTCGTCTCGGGCACCTTCGGCGCCCTCTACTACGACTCGTGCAAACGTCTCACCCTCGCTAGAAATGGCCATTTCCCCCCCCTAGTCGCACAATATACTATTTGAGACTCAACGGAATATCTTTTTTTTCACACATGAACGGAAAGGCCTGTTTCGCTTCCAGTAGCGAGGGAGCAAAAATAAGCTTTGCGTCCCTTGGTAGAAAGGCCGTGTGGAAAGTCTTTCTTCCCTAGGGAAGAATTTTATTTACCGCTCTTTATCAATTAACCGTACTGCCGTGCTTAGGAAGAAGGCAGTAAAGTGAAAAAAGTGAAATCAGAGAAAACTGAAATCTAAATTTCTGATATTTTCAAACCAAATTAATGATTTTATTTTTTCATAGCAATTATCGAATGACTAATAATATATTACATGATTTTATGGAAAGTCATTTAAGTGTAATTTCAGATCATAATTAATAAAAATGCCTAAAAAATGGATTTACTGCTTTTATATGTAGGAAATGTAACCGATATCAAATATTTGACAAACTTAATAAATTAATATCTTTTTGAAATAACATTCTTAATGATTCATTTTATAATTGATATGTAGAGAATCGTTGAAAGAATATATTGGCATCAAAATAATAAAAGGCAGTAAATGAAGTTTACTGCCTTCTACCTAAGCACGGCAGCGTAGCTCACGCGCCACCCCGTGGCCGTCTTACCCTGAAAATTTGGCTTTCTTACTGAAAATATCTCAGCTTTCAGATTAAAAATTCAAACGAATGATAAAACATTGAGCACAAGGAGAAATCGCTGTTTTTTTGTCAAAAAACGTATTTCTAAGGAGGTTTTAGCAAAGTTGACAAAAAATAAAGAAGGGATTCAAAAAGTTGAGAGTTTTTCACAAAGAAAACGTATTTTTCCGAATTTTTGTTGGGACGATAAAAATACGTTAAAAATGCGCATAAAAATTTTGCGCTAAAAATTAAATATCGTATTCCTCGTGAACGGTATGTCCTATTGCGCTAAGACTTGGTGAATCTGCCAATCTTTGTTCACAGAATGCGAGGAAAAAAATTAAGGCAAATCGATTTTTTAGGGCCCAAACATTCGTTGATAATTGGTGGACTTGCCCATATATATCTATAAGAGTATGTACGTATATGATTCACTCGAATGATTTTTGTTTCATTTAATTCAATTGTCTTTCATCTTCACATTGCGCACCATTTTGACAGTTCTGTGGGCACATAAAAAATTAAGCAGTGATTCATTGTGATAAATTATAATTACGGGCATCATTGATTAAATTGTAATTTGAATTAATATCTTAAATTATTTTCTTTTGAAAAATTTCGAGTGTACAATGAGTGAACACAGTTCCAATAGTGGTACGTATCTGATTTGGATGTTCCTGATAGTTTTAATTCATTCAACACCTAATTAATTCAGTAAATCCTCATTTAGATGCTCAGAGTGGAGAATATGAGTTCACACCGACAGACGACATTATGAACATACAAAGCAAGGATTTATTAGTGTTATAGGCCGTCAGCCCGCTGCCAAAAAGTGCAATGATAGTATTGGGATCCTTGGAATGGGCGTGGCTTTGAAATTTTAGCCTTGTTAGAACAGTTCTATTTTTCGTCACTAGTTGGCGTATGGAGGTTCTAAGCCCTCTCATTGGTTACTGTAGCCTTGTTAGCACAGTTTTATTTTCTGCCACCAGTTGGCGTATCGAGGTTCTAAGGTTCCCAATAACCTATGCTCTCTAGGGTTTTGGCAGTTATAAATATGATGAACAATGAAGAAGCAAAATTAGCGCGTCCCCGTAGAACTTGCACTGGACAAGTTAATTTTTAGTATTTATACACAGGTATACAGGTATGAAGATTGTCAGACCCGCGCGGATGGTATACCCTCTGATAATTGTGCATTTTATGCCAGAAGCTGTTGAATTTTAAAAGGGCATGAGTTATACTATGATTCAACAATGCCGTATTTCTTAACACATTTAAGGGCGTATGCTGACCCTTAGAACCCACCCAGCACGTATGCCGATCGTTTTTCCATGGATTTTTAATTAATGGAATATCGTTTGGTATGCTCGGCATACGCTATACTATCATTGAAAAACATAATATCTTTTTGCAATTATATCTGGGTCTCGTTCTCATGATTACTAGGTAGTACCGCTACTTTATGCACTGTGTCGCCACAATCTTTATCCTCAAAAAAAGGAACTGCTGGCGCCTCCTAGCGCCTTCCTACACGCCCTGGACTGTTTCGTCATAACGTTTTTTGTGCACGACGACGCCACGTCGTTGTAAGAGCTGAGGTGAAAAAGTATTTAAGAAACAGCCTCAGCGATGGGAAAACACACCAAACAGAAGAGAAGGCACGATAGAGACGATATAGACGAGTTATATCGAAAGATCAAGAAATTAAAACGACATCGCAATGATCGCAGCACCCGCAGTCCGTCTTCGGACAGAAACGCCGATCATAAAGATGGCCGTCACACGGTAGCTGACGAAAGCTATTCGGACGATAATTATGACGATTCCCTTCGGGATCTTAGACACTCGTCTGTGGAGAGCGAGAATCTCGGTAAGTACTGGGGAAAAATTGTTCGAACAGTACCCGTCACTCAAATATGACAGGGAAAAATGACGACAGGCTCATACCAGAGATGAGATAAGTCGTGCATCTTGGCGGTGAGCCCTCACGTGAGGTGGGACATACCGTGCATACAAGACATTAGGCCCACGTAAGACGTGGGATAAAATTATTGGACTTATTTTTTGATTGGTGGATACTCGCACCGTCGAGTAACGGATGCAAATAGTTAGACGTGTTCATTATTGCAAGATTAAACCGTTCTGCATTAGATATGGCAGACGACGACTCACGTGGTAAGGAAAACGTAGATGATCAACCTCCAAAGGAAGCCGCTGGGGCGGTCGAATCGCTGCCTCTAGATGAGGAAACTGCGATGCTCCTCGGGGAGAAGACAGCTGTTACGGAGAAAACGATTACGTTGCACTCAGAGATGTCAACGCGTATTACACAGTGGACAAAAGACGGCCTTAAAAAAGAAGAAAAGGCTGACTTGCTAGTCGCATATCCTCGTAAGGGAAACGTGTTATTAGAGGCACCAATTATGAATCCCGAAATCGACATCCACAAATGATTCGGTTAAAAAGCGGGATAAATATTTTGTAGCCGATCAAAATGTCGTTGGCTCTGCGATCTCTGCTGTAGGTTTAGGACTGTCGATGTTGCTGGTCAAAAAGGAGCTGGTTAAAAACGACAGAGAACTGCTGATTAAATACCACCTAGAAGCGATCAAGTTAATGTCAGAAGTGCACTTCCAAATGACGAAAGCCCGAAAAGCTTTTATATATCCTGGACTGGATAAAAAGGCTAAAACTGTACTGGAAAAAGCTGAGACGGATGAGTATCTGTTCGGCGCAGATCTTTCAGAGTAACTAAGGAATGCAAAATCTATGGAAAAAGTTGGCTTGACACTAAAGCCTGTCGTCCTAACAAAGAAAACACTGCTGCGAGCAAATCAAACGGGAAACTGGAGAGGCCCGTCTGCAAGAAGCCAAGGGCAGTCGCAGGCGGGCAACAAACCAAAAAGTCAACAGTGGAGCTCATACCACCCGACACCCAAGAACCAGATGGATCGGCTACAGTATCAGAGGGGCCAGAGCCAAGCTCGCCCCTGACGGGGTCCACAGAACCCCCCACGAAGACCTTAAGGGTAAGAAAATTGGCAGGACGTTTAAAATACTTCCTGAGCACTTGGTGCAATATTACATCGGATAGGTTTGTCTTGAATATATAGTTAAAGGCCATAAATTAACGTTCACAACTTCACCTTATCAAGGGTACACACCTCAACAGGCACCGATCGCAGCAGGTGAAGTAAAGGATTATGAAGAGACCATAGGCCGGTTATGGGATCTAGGTGCAATTAAAAAATGCACACCGTGCGAAGGGCAATTCGTGTCCAGTTTTTTTCTAGTAGGTAACCAAACAGGTCTAAACGTTTTGTTCTGAATTTGAAAAAATTAAATAAGTTCATGTCAGCAGCACATTTCAAAATGGAAGACACCCGCGCAGCACTCAAACTGCTCTCTGAAGGTACATTCATGGCAAAAATAGATTTGCAAGATGCGTATTTCCTGATACCAATTCATAAAGAAAGTCGGAAATATCTTAGATTTATTTGGAAAGGACAATTGTATGAATTTCAGTGTCTCCCATTCGGTATTTGTACTGAGCCGTTGGTTTTCACAAAGATTATGAAACCAATAGCAAACTGGTTAAGGGAGCGAGATTGGATGTCAGTCGTTTACTTAGATGATTGGTTATGTTTAGGGGCAGATCAGGAGAGCTGCAGCAGAAACGTGACACAGACGATAGAACTGTTAAAATCCTTGGGGTTCGAAATAAATTACGAAAAAAGTATTCTGACCCCCGACAAGCGATGTGAGTTTTTAGGGTTCGGTTTAGATTCAAAAAACCGAACGCTAGAGCTTCCCGACAGAAAACGGGAAAAGATGTTAGGGCTGGTTAGAGATTTTAGGGCCAAGAAAAGCTGTAAGATTAGAGAGTTCGCGCAATTCGTGGGTAACTTGATAGCTTGTTATCCGGCGGTGGAATACGGATGGCTGTACTCCAAACAATTCGAGCGTCAAAGGTATTTGGCATTGGAAAAAGGCAATAACAACTATGACGCAAAATTGATGATATCAGACACACTTCAAAGTGATTTTGCGTGGTGGGAACATAAGATCAACCGGACAGTCAACCCCATTAGAACATTCGTGTTTGAAAAAGAAATATTCTCTGACGCATCCATGTCAGGGTGGGCCGCGTATTGCGAAGGAGAGTTAACCCATGGTTTTTGGAAGCAGTCGGTGAGTAGCTCACACATTAATTACTTAGAACTAGTGGCCGCATTTCTAGCCGTCAAATGTTTTGCCAAGAAACTCGAAGGATGCGAAATCCTCCTTAGAATCGATAATACAACGGCCATATCGTATATTAATCGCATGGGTGGGATCCAATATCCAAAACTGAATCAGATTGCGCGCGAGATCTGGCAATGGTGCGAGGCCAGGCGTTTATGGGCGTTCGCATCGTACATTGCATCCAAAGAAAACGTAGAAGCTGACAGAGGCTCGCGAGTTACAAACATCGACACGGAGTGGGGGCTTTCGAACGAAGCCTTCGACGAAATTGTAGACAAGTGGGGCACCTGCGAAATCGACTTGTTTGCATCAAGAAATAATGCGAAATGCCAGAACTATTGCTCATGGCATCGAGATCCAGAAGCCTTCAGGGTTGACGCATTCACCCTAGATTGGCGGGATCTACAGTTTTATGGGTTTCCACCTTTTGCGATAATCTTGCGAGTTGTCAGGAAAATCATTTCGGACCAAGCACAGGGAGTAGTTGTGGTACCAGACTGGCGTACGCAACCCTGGTACCCATTGTTCACGTCCCAACTAGTGGAACCGCCATTAATATTCGAACCCGCACCTAACCTGCTCGTTTCCCCTTGCAGATCATTACATCATCCACTGGCCAAGAAGTTGACACTTCTTGCCGGCAAGTTATCAGGGAGGCATTCAGACGACGAAATATCCCGGAGGAATCATTAGATCTACTTTTGGCTTCGCTAGCGACAGGAACAATGAAACAATACAATAAACCAATAAAAGACTGGCTAAACTACTGCTCAGCAGCAGGGTGCAATCCGTATGAAGCAAGTGAAAACAACATCCTAACATGGCTCACTCAGCGTTTCCAAGCAGGCGCGTCCTACGGAACTTTGAACACGTGTAGAACAGCGATTTCGTTAATTATTGGTGATCGAGTATCAAAAAGCCCCATCTTATCGAGGTTCTTTAAAGGAGTGTTTAGGTCAAGGCCAGTCAAACCAAAATACGACAAGACGTGGGACATGAGTCCAGTATTGGAGTCAATTGCGAAACTCTATCCGCTAGATGGCTTAAGCCTAGACGAGGCTGAAGCTAGCAGCCAGAGTTAGCAGCCGAACGCTGCTACGCATAGGCATCAACATTGAACGCCTATGCGCAGCAGCGTTCGGCTGCTAACTCTGGCTGCTAGCTTCAGCCTCGTTAAGCCTAGTGGAGCTCACAAACAGATTCGTAGTACTTCTAGCGTTGGGAACGGCCCATAGGGTACAAACATTGTCATTGATTAAGTTAAGCAACATTATTAAAACCAATACTGGTTTTGAAATAAGAATAGAAGATTTGATTAAGACGTCTCGTGCAGGGGCGTGCCAGCCACTTTTAGTAATACCTAAGTTTCAAGATAAGCCAAGGCTCTGTATCGCGGGAACGCTAGAACAATATATAGCGGTTACCAAACCTTTGCGGAAAAACATCGATAGCTTGTTGTTAACAACTAGGAAACCGTATAAGGCGGCAAATCCACAAACTATCAGTAGATGGATCCGAGCATTTTTAGTAAGCAGTGGTTTAACTAAAGACTTTACAGCGCATAGTACGCGACATGCGTCTACATCGGCGGCTCTTAAAAAAGGAATCGACATACACGTCATTAAGAGCATTGCTGGTTGGTCAAAGAATTCGCAAATGTTCGCGAAGTATTATAACAGACCGATCGTACAAGACAGAAGTATGTTTGCGAACACAATTGTATCTCAGTCCAGTACATAAGATACTAGAATAGGCATACATATAACAGAAGAAAGATTTTGTTAAACATACATTTATTCCAATAAATATTGTTAATCGTGCTGGAAAGTGTTGAGATTCATCAGAGGAGTCGCTGAACATCTACCTAGTAATCATGAGAACGAGACCCAGATATAATTGACCGATCAAACGAACTTACCTGTTGTGAAGTTCGATCGGAATTATATATGGAGTCTCGTTCGAAATGATTCGGACCCTCCCGAAAGCATAAATTGCATGAACTGGATTTCATGCAATCGCTTCCCAAACCCCTTACGTGATATTGCAGACTGTAAACGATATGACGAAATAGTCCAGGGTGTGTAGGAAGGCGCTAGGAGGCGCCAGCAGTTCCTTTTTTGAGGATAAAGATTGTGGCGACACAGTGCATAAAGTAGCGGTACTACCTAGTAATCATTTCGAACGAGACTCCATGTATAATTCCGATCGAACTTCACAACAGGTAAGTTCGTTTGATCGGTCAATAAACAATTAACTTGTCCAGTGCAAGTTCCACGGAGACGCGCTAATTTTGCTTGTTCATTGTTTATCATATTTATAACTGCCAAAACCCTAGAGGGCATAGGAGCGGATCCACGTCACTTCACTCAAAAAAAAACCGTCAAGTCACGGATCTTTGCGCCATTCGACATATCTTTAGTACTATGGGAAAAAAAAAATACAACTTCAGGGATTTTGAAAAATTTTCAAAAATGGCGGAGTTAGAGCTATTTGAATGTTGGTAAGTCGCTATTGCACCGCTATGTTTGAAAATTCATATCTCTGAAAGTATTTACCGGAGCGGATTGATCCTGGAATCATTTTGTTCGTAAAAGAATGCGCTTTCATACAAAAAATTTTGTTTAAAAAAAAAAAAAAAAAATTTTAATTTTTTTTTGTCGTTTTTATTTTTAATTTCGCTGCCATTTCCGCGGGACCTACAGGAATCCACGGAGATAATTTTTTTTGGATAGCCGAATCCTTCCCCTTCAACCCTAAAAAAAAAATTTATGGAGAACCTACCTGGGCCGGAGAAAAAAAATAAAACGTCTTGTCGCGCGTCAATTCACGTCCGCGCGGCGAGCTCCTTGTGTTGCGTAGTGGAGTTAAATTACATATGATGCTTCTCTACTTACCCGGGCTATTCGTTCTCCAAAAATAGTTGTTCAACCACCTTATCCCTCGCTTATTAGACGGATACTAGTCATGTTTTCTCGGAGTTATATACCTATACCTTAGGGTGAGCCAAAAAAACTAACCAATCGAATCTATGGGTTAAAATGAACCTATATACCGAGAAAAAAAATCCCCTGCAAGGCAGGATTTTTAGCTCAATTTTAAAAGGTGGCGCTCAGCATTCAAAGTTTCCCATTTAAATAACACGGGAAAAAATCTTTTTTCATTAAAAATACCATAACTTTTGAATCGTTTCGGATAACATTTTTTACATCGCGGATTCTTATAGAGCATAAAATTTCCTAAGAAATCAATCTTAGGGTGATTTTTTTCAATTCAAAAATTAGTATATTTAAAAGCTTTGAAAAGTGAAAAAAATCAAAATTCAGTGCATATTTTGATTTTTTTCACTGTTCAAAGCTTTTAAATATACTAATTTTTGAATTGAAAAAAATCACTCTAAGATTGATTTTTTAGGAAATTTTATGCTCTACAAGAATCCGCGATGTAAAAAATGTTATCCGAAACGGTTCAAAAGTTATGGTATTTTTAATGAAAAAAGATTTTTTCACGTGTTATTTAAATGGGAAACTTTGAATGCTGAGCGCCACCTTTTAAAATTGAGCTAAAAATCCTGCCTTGCAGGGGAATTTTCTTCTCGGCATATAGGTTCATTTTAACCCATAGATTCGATTGGTTAGTTTTTTTGGCTCACCCTACTATACCTGTTCTGGAAACTCGGAGCCATCAAGTGCACAACATCTGATCCTTTTATTTTGAATATCTAAAAGTAACTAATCCCTTCACTTGTATCCGAATATAATCCCTCAATCTACGAGGTTGTTTTGAAAAAGGAACTCATTGAACCATCATTGTCTGTGACAGGAAAGACTACAGGTTTCGAAGAATCTATTGTTTTGTATGGCCCAAGCGGACCGGAACAGTCGATCGCGGTCAAATTGGTCCTTCATGCGTGACCCACGTGTAAGAATTAAGTTAATCCTTTTTTCCGCATTCACCAAGTGCAACAATTCCACCAAGTTGCCTGCACCTACTGTAATGCATCTTTTGAACTGACCTGAAATAAAAGGCTCAGCAATTCCGTAATGATCTCAGTCTCACGACAAACTCGCACTTGAACGGTCAACAACTCTTTCGCTATCGAAATGCCGAAAAATCATTGTTGTGATCCGTTCGGCCTGCCAAAGCATTCGAAAAATTTATGCCCGGTAAAACAGTAGATGTGCGATAAAGCGACATCCCTACTGAAAATTTCCAGGTGGGGAATCCATGGATGAATCCACCTGGAAATCCATGTGGGAATCCCATGTAAATCTACATGGTTTTCCATCGGAATTTCGAACTGGGAATCTACAGGATTCTATGGAATTCCAGGGACTTTCTATGCGTGAATACCATGTGAAATTATGGATTTTTGTATGGGAATCCCATAAAAATCGTTCATGGAAACCTAGAGGATCCCATAGATTCCCAGTTCGACATTCCGATGGAAAACCATGGAGATTTACATAGGCTCTCCATAGATTCGTAGGAGTAAATATCAGATGGATGCTATGGGATCTTTAGGGATTTCATATACGGAATCCATATAGGAGCCTATGGATTCCATATCGTTAAGTACGCATATGAATCCATAGGATCCCATAGATTCCCAGTTCGAAATTCCTTTGAAAAACCATGTAAATGCATGATGGCGGGGAGTGTAGGGCACGGTCGTATATACAGGTCCGGAAACTCCGGTGGTGGGGGTGGGTCTCTTATTGAAGCCAAAAAAGTTGCCTAAATTCGCCACTCAAGTTGGTGCGCTGTGGTCGAGTAGTAGTAGTAATAACAACAGCGTTCTTACAATTTTTTTTTACATGATCACATGATACCAAATATTATTCGGATGCTGTTCGTTGCACGAAATTTCATTCCATTTGTTAACCGACGAAATTGGAGATTGCTACGTGAAAGAATACAAAAAAGGAAATAGGTTATTTTGACACTTGATGATCGCCATATTTGAAACTACTACTACTAGATCGCAGCGCCTCGCTCAAGTGGTAGCTTTCTGAAGCGCACCTGGCTTCAATAAGAGACCCACCCCCACCACCGGAGTTTCCGGACCTGTATATACGACCGTGGTGTAGGGTAATTGGGCGGACATTTACCCAGGTGGAGGGGATGTCCAATAAAAAGTAATTGATTGCGTATTTCAGCAGACAATTTAGCAGGTAAACTCCACACGTATATGTGACTTGTCGGGATGATGAAGGCGGTCGCAGCGATAGCTGGACGATGTGCTAGCGAAGGAGTCGGTGCACGGCGCGGTGTGTCGTGTTAAGTGGCCGAATACCAGGGTCCATACTCATATTAACATATCACTTTAATCGCGAGACAAATTTCTGCGATGCGCCACGTTGTGGCGTCGCGCGTAAGTGCGGCGATAGCCGGCCTCAGAGCGTTGGCTCGCTCGTAGAGGCGGGGCGCGTGCGGTGTGGTGGCCATGTATGGCTAGGTTGCCTGCCTTTATCCTTAAATTTCCACCTGGAAATTTTCAGTGAATACTATGAAACCGTATGGAAATCCATAGGCTCCTCGAACCGATCCGTTTCACGTGGAACACCCCATATGCTTTGTGAGAAGTACCTAATTTATCTATTATAGTAAAGTAGGGAGTTCAGATTTCTTTAAGTAGGTTCTGATCCACAAAAATATCGCCGTTATGTATATCCTAATAAACAATTCGAAACGTGTATGAGTTTTTAATCGATTGGCTAAGTGATATGAATTCCTACCGACCATAAACTCCGTACATATAGGGTGTCCCATTTTAAGGGCTTACATACAGTTAGAAGGCTTTAAAAAGACGGATTTTCAAGAATTTTTTTCGCGCAGACTATTCAATTTATTAATTTGAAAATTGGTGTACATATTATAATAACCTTATAATATATTAACATATTTTTTATTTGTAAAAATAATCATCGCGAATGTTGCTATCGCCGATCTCCTAGAGCTCCGCAAAAAAAACCAATTTTGCGGTGATCACGATATCTCTGGACCGGATTATCTGAAATGAAAAAACCAAATAAATTTCGTTAATATAATACATTATCTATTATTTAATCGAAGGAATTAGCGAAAAAATAATTTTTGACAAAATGGCGACTTCTCAAAATAAAAGACTCGATTTTGAACGAAAATTTAAGCCTTAAATTGTTTATAAAATGGAAAATATTTATCGGAGAAAAAAAAACTTCGATTAATTACTAAAAAATCTAGTTAAAAAGGTTGTGTTAAAATTTGAGACTGATCGGTTCAGCCGTTTTCGAGAAATCTTGATCACCGATTTTGAAAACATAGTTTTGAGAAAAACGCGTTTAAAGTTTCAAAAGCGTATTACATGTGGTAATTTTTTTTTTTTTTTCAACTTACATGGAGTCATCTATTCCAGGGCCATATAATAATCCGTTCGCATCGTTGGCAGCTTCTAATAATTCGATTTGATGCTGTCTACGATTTTTTGAAAATTACAAGTGTATGTAACCCCTTAAACAATCCAGCTGAATATTGCGGAAACTAATGGTTGTAGAGAAAAATATTTCAGATTTATTATTATAGATGATATCATGAATACCCGTAGGAAAAAGTTACATTGGTTACCATTGGCGCCCCAATGGAACTTCAATGGTAATGTGACCCAAACCAATGGTACTGAATGTCAAGGTCTGGCATGAATGGCATTTTCACTTTTTATCCAAAGGCAATGTGTGGTAAAATTTACCTCAAATGGCAAAGTGTAATGGCAAAAACTAAACCATTTGAGTGCCTTTCATACGGAATGATGAAAACTCCATTGTTGAATGGTAATGCCCAATGGAATTAATTGCGCCATTCGTTTGCCAGTGCAATGGAGTTATGAAGACTCCATTGTTGAATGGTAATGTCCAATGGAATTAAGTGCTCCATTGGTTTGCCATGATAATTTCAGTCAACTGAGATTCCGGATTACTGTGTTTTAGATGGCACTTTTGGACTAGGTTTTTTTTTTTCTTGATTCCTGGTGACTTCTACTTCACAAAACAATTAAAATTTTTTTTTTGTTTTACACGATTTTCATGAATTTACTACGTAAATTGTACTCGCGTTACGTGCGGGGTAATGTGGTTGGGGTAAAGTGGCCATTCCAACGCATGCGCTGTTAGCCGCCGAGCGCCGACTTAACCCTCATTTTGGGCGACTGGTGGTTCGCAGCGGCGATGTGTTTTACAGGTGTTAGATATCTCCGTTCTAGCTAAATATTATACGTTTTCACAGTAATATACATTTCTAAAAACCAGATGAGAGAGTTTTATGTATTTGCAATAGTTTTGTCACTATTCTCATCATGGTACGGATAATAATATGTAATGTATGTATAACTACTGATTAGAACCTATAACGAAACGTTTCTGTCAGATATCTCATGTACAGTAAAAGTCTGGGCACTGTGAGAACGGGCACTGTGAAAAACTAGGCACTGTGAAAACTGAGATGTGGGCACTGTGAACAAAATTCGCTTCTGCCAGGGCCGACTCACCAAAATTGCCCTACACGTACAAAAATATTAATTCTTTCTAAGTTACCCCTTGTATAGGTACCGATTAGGTGCATTGGGCACGGCCCTGGTGCCTTCACCTGATTGGTCAGAGCAATTAGGTTAGGTCGTTTACAGTGCCCGTTTCGCCCGGTCCCGACATTTCACAGTGCCCCGACTATTACTGTATATTCGTATTAGAAATATGAAAGCGCAAGTTGTGAATTAGTAATATTAGGTTGATATTATATACCCAAATGACCAGAGCAAGCCCGGCGACTTAGAAATTTCCCAAGTGTGGAATTTATATACGGCCGGGGGGGGGGGGGGGGGGGGGGGAGGAGGAATTCAAATTTTATTTAACATTATAGACATGCTTAGGCCTAGTAGGGGCTAAATTTGAACTAAGAAGGTTACCGATACTACAGCAACGGTATGCCCGAGGGTATAGTAGATTTCGATGGTTTTCCATTTTTTCTTTCCCTACTTTCGGATTTTTTTCATCATATTTTCATCTCAAATCCTCAGGTATGGAATACCATAACTCAGAAATTTCAGAGTATGGTTCACTCCATACCATCCATACGTAAGTCGCCGGGCTTGGACCAGAGTATACTGTTTAGGTTGAGGAAGAAAGATATTAGGCTACGAAGTATGGTATGATTTTACTTTTAGAGTTCTACGAACACTGCTTTCATCAGCGAGAAGTTATAAATAGTATTTTTCGTACCTAGGCCGTAAAGTGGGATTTTACGGCCGAGTGAGGATGACGCGTCCGAGGACCAGCGAGGTCGAGGCGAAGCCGAGGCGAGCCGTCCGAGGAACGCACAATCCTCACGAGGCGGTAAAATCTTACGGCCGAGGTGCGAACAACATTTTTTGATCGAGAATCCGTAATAAGTACGCGTTTTCGGTCGTGTTTCGCGGCCGTAAAGGACTTTACGGACTTGTCCGTAAAGTCGTACTTTACGGCCGCGAAACACGACCGAAAAGGCGTACTTTACGGATACTCGATCGAAAATATATCAAAAATGTGAAAAGTGTTAATTAAATATCACAGATATATGAAATAACTTTACCTGCTCACATTAGGGCTTAATCAGATGTGTGGTTCAATTTTTCCAGTAGTTGATCACTTTACCCCATAGGCTTGATCACTTATTACCCTGTCTACGGGGTAAAGTGATCATTTTGCAGGTTAGCTTTATATTGATTATGACACTTTCATTTCGCAAAACTTCCAGACTTTACTATCGTAGACAGTTTCTCAAAGGTTTGAACTACAAAATATATACGAAAGGATTAAGCCTAGGTCGATATGCAATTTTTTATGACTCAATTAGTTTTAGGGTATCCACTTTGCCCTGCTCTTCCCTATAATCACGGCTGCACGAATGGCACAAAATGCTATGGCAATTATTACCTTTGGAAAATCGCCATTCATTTACCATTAATAGAAAAAGCCATTCGAATGGCGCGACATACAATGGCAAATATTACCCCTGAAAAATCGCCATTCATTTACCATTAATAGAAAAAGCCATTCGAATGGCGCGACACACAATGGCAAATATTACCTTTGGCAAATCACCATTCATTTGCCATCATCCTTTCGGGAATGGTAATAAATGGCGAATTTTCGAATGGTAACCAATGTAACTTTTTCCTACGGGTAACATTCTCGAAGTGATTAATGGATTTAAAAAATGACTAGCCATGATTAATCAATAAAAATAAGAAAACTTTTCACTCTTGAAATTTTTTTTCTTACCTCATATTTTTCATGGAAATTTTTTTTTTTATTGTGAAAAAAAAAAATCTTTCAACAAAAAAAAAAAAAAAAAAAAAAATGAAAAACTGAACTTTCAGAAAAAAAAAGTTTCCCATAAAAGTATTGTATTTTTTTCTGTAGATTCCGAATCTCCCTACTGAAAATTTCCAGGTGGAAATCCATGGGAAAACATATGAATCCAGGTGGATTTTTGTGGAGTTCCATGGAAATCTATTCAACATCCAGTAACATGAGAAATCTATGTGGATCATTTATGTGTTTTTCATGCAAAGTCCAGTGGAATTGATATACGTATTCTATAGCTATCCTATGGATAATGATAATTGAAATCCATGTGTCTAAATCCATGGAAAATTACATATATAAGTGAAAGATTCTCATAGAAAATCCATAGGAATCCCTGGATTTCTATTAAAAAACCATGTAATATTGCCATGTTTTCTCCATGGAAAATATCGTGAAAAATCCAGTTATGATACATGTAATTTCCAGAGATTACATATACCAGAAACCATGGATAATTTACTGGATGAGTGCAAGATTCGTTTGAGAAATCTATAGGAATCCACGGATTTCCACGTATAAACCGCATAAAAATTAGTAAATCACAACTACGAAGAATGTTGTAGGAAATCCAGCAATGGCACATGTAATTCCCAGAAAAAAATTATATGATTTCCGGAAAAATTTTATGGACAACTACAGGGTTTACTATGGAGGATCCACATCAATCTGTGAATTTCTACAGGAATAACATGGTAAATTTCCAATTATTATTCCTGGACATAGTCATAGGAAGCACAGCGATCTTACATGAATTTCCCAAAAAGAATCCATAGAAAACTACAGGGTTTATTGTGTAAGATCCACATTAATCTGTGGATTACTACAAGAATACCATGGTGGATTTCCGATTATCATTCCTGGACATAGTCATGGGAAACCTAGCGATCTTACATGAATTTCCCGAAAAGAATCCATAGACAACTACAGGGTTTACTGTGGAGGATCCACATTAATCTGTGGATTTCCACAGGAATACCATAGTGGATTTCCGATTATTATTTCTGGGCATAGTCATGAGAAACCCAGCGATCTTACATGACTTTCAAAAAAAGAATCCATAGATAACTACAGGGTTTACTGTGGAGGATTCACATTAATCTGTGGATTCCCATAGGAATATCACGTAAAATTTCCAATTGATATCCATAGTGTCTTAGGAAACCCAGCAATCATGCATACACATTAAATCTGGAGAGAATTACAATCATATACTGGAGAGAATCCGTTTAAAGTTACTATACCGCGTGACTAAAAGCAAAAGGGCGTATGAGCCATTTTACGCCCTTTTGGCAAATCGCTAACAAAAGGGCGTATCTGTATACCACTTCATATATAAGGAAAAATAAACGGTAAAACCATAAGGGCGTACGTGTCGTTCAGTCGAAACCAAAAGGGCGTATGTGATGTAAATACGCCCTTATGGTTATTCAAATTTTACGTTTACTCAAAAAAGTTATAAGACCAAAAAGGCGGTTGTTTGTATGGATACGCCCTTATAGTTCCTAAAATTTCATGCATCCTCAAAAAAAGTTTGAAAACCAAAAACGCGTATCGATAGAACAAACAATTACTGAAATTCGGAAAATGTATTTGAATTTTTTTTTTTTCATACAGTTAATTCTCATATATGTTTGAGTTGATATTTTATGCGACCCGTTGTTTGAAAGTTCACTTTTTGAGCATCGGATTTAGGCCGCAAAGTGACCAATTTCAGGTCACTGAAATATAGTGAAATATTATAGGACAGGAGCCTATAATGAAAATATTATCGTACAATATGAATATGTTTCATTAAAATAAACATAGTCAGGTTATTTTTTACTACGTTCACACATTATAAACCAAAATGTCTGAAAATGTCAAATGTCTGAGTCTAAACGTTTTGATACAGAAAGATGCAATAACACCAGTTATTTTAGAAACTAAAGTGAGTATAACACCGATTTTCCAAAAAGTGAACTTTCAAACAACGGATCGCATAAAATATTGTATGTGCCAAGTCCGAGAAGTGTCAAATCCGGTATGGGTAATTTCCAAAATTCGCCTCTGAGTCTGCTGTGTCACAAAAGAACTCGTGTAAATTATCGCCCTCGCTGCGCTTGAGCGATAAATTCACACTCATTCTCCTGTGACACAGCACACTCGATCGGCTCATATTAAAAATTACCCATACCGGATTGTGACACTTTTCGGACTCGATACATAAATAGCTATTGAAAGATTATTTCGATGAGAAAAATTAACGGACGAACCCAGGAATCGAACCCAGGATCTTCGGACGCCTATCCGGGGACTTACACCCGAGACCACCTAGCTCGCCCACAGTTCGCCGCAATTTTTCTCATCTGTTATTGTACCAAGTATGTGTTGATATAATGATCTTGTGTTAGTACGTAGGTGTCCGCAAGGCAAAGTCGTATACTGTTATACCTGTGTGACGGATGTGTCACTAGCAAGCTGAGATTAAAGTATACATCGGCCTATTTGTGATGCGTTTATTTTTAATTATTAACTAATCAATCGAAGGTGTTCAATTGATTAATTAACTTTTTTCTATTCCTGCATTGATGAAAGATTTAATTCCATTTTATTGAAAGATTATTTCGATGAGAAAAATTAACGGACGAACCCAGGAATCGAACCCAGGATCTTCGGACGCCTATCCGGGGACTTACACCCGAGACCACCTAGCTCGCCCACAGTTCGCCGCAATTTTTCTCATCTGTTATTGTACCAAGTATGTGTTGATATAATGATCTACAATAACAGATGAGAAAAATTGCGGCGAACTGTGGGCGAGCTAGGTGGTCTCGGGTGTAAGTCCCCGGATAGGCGTCCGAAGATCCTGGGTTCGATTCCTGGGTTCGTCCGTTAATTTTTCTCATCGAAATAATCTTTCAATAAAATGGAATTAAATCTTTCATCAATGCAGGAATAGAAAAAAGTTAATTAATCAATTGAACACCTTCGATTGATTAGTTAATAATTAAAAATAAACGCATCACAAATAGGCCGATGTATACTTTAATCTCAGCTTGCTAGTGACACATCCGTCACACAGGTATAACAGTATACGACTTTGCCTTGCGGACACCTACGTACTAACACAAGATCATTATATCAACACATACTTGGTACAATAACAGATGAGAAAAATTGCGGCGAACTGTGGGCGAGCTAGGTGGTCTCGGGTGTAAGTCCCCGGATAGGCGTCCGAAGATCCTGGGTTCGATTCCTGGGTTCGTCCGTTAATTTTTCTCATCGAAATAATCTTTCAATAAAATGGAATTAAATCTTTCATCAATGCAGGAATAGAAAAAAGTTAATTAATCAATTGAACACCTTCGATTGATTAGTTAATAATTAAAAATAAACGCATCACAAATAGGCCGATGTATACTTTAATCTCAGCTTGCTAGTGACACATCCGTCACACAGGTATAACAGTATACGACTTTGCCTTGCGGACACCTACGTACTAACACAAGATCATTATATCAACATAAATAGCTATTATTGGTTGACTATTATTTTCGTCTCGAATTCAGCACAACGCCTCTTCCGTCCGCTCTGTCTCCTTCGACTTGTTCTTCATTGTCTGCAAATAAAGTATCGAATAATATTTTTGTGTTACATACATATAATGTGTCACCATGGGTTGAATGCCAATAATTCATAAATTATAAAGCAATTACTGAGTAATTTCGATTTTCGTAAAAGTTATAGCTATTCTATAATGTCAATTGAACATACTCACTATGATTAGTATGCGGTAGGTTACGGTAGTAATTATGATGAGTTGCGGGGATGATCCTAGTTCGACATAACTCTATTAAGTCGGCATACTTATTACTCGAAATAGGGTGTACCGTTTCATAGCATGGTGCCACTTCGATGTTGCTAAATTTTTTCTGCAACCTTATTTCTTTGAACTCGTCTCACATGTCACTTTTGATAAAAATCGAGGGGGAAATAACTCGTTGAATTGACGTGCCACTGTTCGGTGAATTAATACAAATTAATCAAAATTAATGCGAATTAACACGAATTAAATGCATTATTTTGAATCGACATGAATTAATTCGCATCACATGAATCAATTCGAATTTAAAGAATTTAAGAAAAATATAATGACATTAACATAATTAGATTGATTCAGACTAGGCGAAGTTAAAAAAAATGATTTAGAAATAATCTGAATGAATCGGCATTCACCTGGATTCATGTCCGAGTCACTTTTTTTCCGGCTTTATTTTTTTTATTTTATTTTTTTTAACTACCCACAAATTCAAGCCGAATTTGATTCGTACTAACATCAAATTCTGTGAAGCATCGCGAATTAACTTTAACTAACGTGAATCATTAGAAATTTATTTAGAATTAATGCATTAATTCGAATTACAAGAATTAAATTAGATTGAAAAGATTAATGCGAATTAATTCAAACTAAAAAATTAATGTGTCAATCCAGGTTTGAGTTATTTCCCCCTCGATAAAAATTGACCTATTGAAATGCCAAATATGAAATTATCTATAATGAACGCAGTGAATATACCTTGATTATATGGAAAAGAATTAGATATTTTTATGTAAGTCCGAAAATAAAATATTGACTGTTACTTTTTTTTATCCCGACGGATTTGGATCCATCTAGCCGAACGCCATCGGACCTTTGTTCCATCAGTGAATGTACATGTTTTTGGAAGCGCCTGGAAAATTTGACATAGTGAAGACAAACTTTTATTTACAAAACAATTATTGAGTCGCCTTGTCACCTCATTTCGCACGGATTTGCAGTCCAAAAAATTATGAAGGTGCATTTCGTGGACATTGTACTTTTTGCCGGTCTTTTTTGCATGGCGAGCAACTCTGAGCCAATCATCAGGTACATAGATTTTTGCTTTGCGAGATGCACGCTCTATTACTGAATGGATAGAGTCGCATTCCATGTAAGTGTGGCCCGCTTCTAAAAATTTCAAATTTATCTCTTCCAGCGATGGATGCTGAAATAAGGAGTGGCCCAAAATCGCGACAATGACAGAATTTTTATTTTGACCTGCGAAAATATAAATTGATAAATATACCGTGCGATTATGTGCAAATTACAGGCTCCATGCGCGCGAACTTTGAGTTATTCGAATATCATTGGCCGGCAGAATCGCGCCAGCAACTCCACCAACTTTTCAGTAATATCCCTAGTTCTGTCATCTGCTATATCGACAACAAACATAACCTATTCCTGCCACGGTCTGCCGCCATTTGTATTTGACAACAATCGGAAACAAATAGATAGATAGATAGATAGATAGATAGATAGATAGATAGATAGATAGATAGAATAGCAGACGGACTCTAGGGATATTCTTGCCGAGTCTGAAATTGGCGTCCCTCGTAATATTCGAATAAATCAGCGCCTGCGCCCTAGGAACCTGTAATTTTTACATAATCGCGCGGTATAAAGAAATCTCTCTGGACAATAAGCAATCCTTTTTTGTCAGTATTTGAGTTTATATGCTGCAGCAATGTACCGGCACAATTATCTGCGTATAAGTTCAATATTTTGATTTCGTCTCCTACTTCGTCGCGAAGGAATTTCGCACAACATGACCCCACTTCTTGCGCCCCTTTATTTCCATTGTACTCGTGCCACATACAGGGTGTTCCAGACCTCGCGACGAATATTTCACAGGGTAAATCTTGATAAAAAATGGGATCGAAATTTCCTCAGCCGATTTTTTTTAAAATGCATATCTTTTCCGTTATAATTAATTCAATTTCAGTCAATGACGCGCGGCTTACGAACGGCCGCACGTCGGTGTGCTTACCGCTCGGTTGTGTGCACTTTTTTTCGTGGCGACAATAGGGCGAGAGACGCGCACACAACCGAGCGGTGATTACACCGACAAACGGCCGTTTATAAGTCGCATGTCATTAGCTGCAATTAAAATAATTATAACGGAAAATCCATGCATCTCCGAAAAAATCGGCTGAGGGAATTTCGATCCCATTTTTGATCAAGATTTACCCTGTGAAATATTCGTCGCGAGGTGTGGAACACCCTGTATAACAAAATCCTGTCAACAAATATTTTATTCACATTTTGGGTCAAACGCATAGGAAAAAAGCTATAGAAAAATGACATTATTTAGTAGTTACCTTCTTTTTTCTTCGTATCATAAAATGTTAAATTATTAGTGGCTAATTTTCTTTTGTAAAATATGGGTTTCGCAAAAAAAAAAGGGGCGAGAAGAGAGTAGCTTCAAGATCAAAAGTAACTGTCATGACTTCATGTGACTCAATAGCAGTTTTTTTATCCTTTTCTTTTTCAGCTCGAGCGGCATTTCTTCTTTTTACGTGTAGAGTGTATTGATCATTCCGTTCTTCTCGTTCTTCAGCAGGAAGCTGATAAAAAAAGAAAAAAATTATTGCCAACACCGCATATTCTCAATTAAGAGCATTAAGTAGTGCCTAACTTGATTTTGTAATAGTATTTACCGTTTTCTTGAATCTTTATCTTTCGTGCGAGTTCTCGTACAATTCTTTTTACCCACAAGTTTAGCTATAAGCTCTCGTTGTCGATTTACATCACCTAATTTCCAAAATGCAGTGAAAAGCTGCTGCCGTATAGCCTCTGGAAACTTTTTATGGCACTCTCTCCGACACAAACAAGGCGGTAATAATTTCTTCTTCAATTGCATTCTTCCATCTACAGCTGTATAATTTTTTCCACTGTTCCGCAGAATTCTCCTCTTACTTTGAATCCATTCTGACTCATTCTTTAGTCTTCGGCGTTTTCGTCGTGGGGGTGAATTTTGATTAGACTCTGAATTTTGACTGGTCTTTTGAATGTCGTCATAATTGTCATGTTGCAAAGTAAGACTGTTTGTTGACAATTGCGACAGTGAAAAGCTATTTGGTAATGACGATGAAGGAACTTGTTCTTTATCCTCTTTAAAAAAAAGCGTTGTAACGTTTTTTGTCAGGTTTTTTAGGCCGCATAGCTAGGCTTATATATATGCTATATATCTCTCTATATTATAAAGATATATCGCCGCCGCCGCCGCCGTGTCAGACTTTCCATGGCCTCCTCGACCCCGCTCGCTACCCCCCCCCCCCCTTTCCATGGCCTCTTCGACCCCGCTCGGCTCTTTTCGCCCCTCCCCTCCCCCTAACCCTTAGGATGAGTTAGGTCGTGTCAGGTTAGGTTAGGTTGCCTTCGTCAGGATAGAGTAGGTTAGGTTGGTAACCTGACCTTTGAGGTGTTAGGTAACCTAACCTAACTCAGCTAGGTTAGGTCAGGTCAGGTTGGGTGAGGTTGCCATGGTCAGGATGGAGTGGGTTAGGTCAGGTTAGGTTGGGTTGCCTTGATCAGGATAGAGTAGGTTAGGTTGGTAACCTAACCTAACCTTACCTGACCTGACCTTTGAGGTGTTAGGTAACCTAACCTAACTAGGCTAGGTTAGGTCAGGTCAGGTTGGGTTAGGTTGCCATGGTCAGGATAGAGTGGGCTAGGTTAGGTTAGGATGGGTTAGGTTGTGTCAGGTTGAGTTGGGTTGCCTTGGTCAGGATAGAGTAGGTTAGGTTACAAAGGTTAGGTAATCTAACCTAACCTTTGTCAGTATCCTAGCGATCTCGGCTCCGCTCGGCTTTTGTTTATCCCTCCCATCCCCCCTACCTCTTGCCCTGAGCCTCCTCGACCCCGCTCGGCTGTTTTCGCCCCCTCCCCCCAGCCCATTCGGCTTTCCTATCGAAAACTATCCTGAATAGCCGAAGATAGCCGAGGACAGCCGAGGAGAGCCAAGGGGAGCTGAACCCGGTCCTTCCCTCGGTCCGAGGGCCCAGGAAAGGGAAAGGGGGAAGCAGAGCCGAGGAAAGTCGAAGAGAACCGAAGAGAGCCGAGGATGGCCGAAGACAGCCGAAGATAGCCGAGGATAGCCGAAGATAGCCGAAGATAGTCGAGGATAGCCGAGGAGAGCCAAGGGGAGCCGAACCCGGTCCTCCCCTCGGTCCAAGGGCTCAGGAAAGGGAAAGGGGGAAGCAGAGCCAAGGCAGCTGAGGAGAGCCAAAGAGAACCGGAGAGAGCCGAGGATAGCCGAAGATAGCCGGGGATAGCCGAGGATGGCCGAAGATAGCCTAGGATAACCGAAGATAGCCGTGGATAACTGAGGATAGCCGAAGAGAGCACAAAATGTCTGACACGGCGGCGGCGATATATCCTAATAATCTCTACACACGACTTCAAGAGATACGAATCCGAGGACCTGGATTACGAGAAATACTCAGTGAACGACCTGGACAACGAGAACTACGAAGCCGAGGACCTGGACTACTAGAAATACTTGGCAAACGACCTGGACAACGAGGAATACGAAGAACATAAAATCCACGGATTATTTGAATTTTAGAAACAACTGATACAAATTAGAATATGGGGGGTTGGCGCGCGTAGCGCGCAGGGGGGCGAAGCCCCCCTAGTATATATATATACTGTGACGCGGATTTTTCCTGGTCCTCAGACCAGACCGGAAAGCTAGTCTGAGAACCGTCCACTCGACAATTGGCCAACTGAAAATTAATAATAAAACAAAGATGCTGGGCGCCAGGCTTATAATCGCCAATTTCTGAAAATCTTACTAATAAAAAAAAACAAACTAAAGATACTTGAGCGCCGGCTAGCGTCAGTACCGCGGAGAGGGGTCGGGATTAATTGAAGGATTAGCAGGGCGTATTAACGACTCGATTAATTGAATTTAACAAAGAAAATAGAGTTTATTCAAGAAAAATGGTATCAAAAAAAAATTAGAAATAATAATACTAGTACCCGGGGGTACTCCCCAGCGGGTAAAAATCGACTACAGGTCGTGTAAAAGTGACCTGGCCACGTTTGGCGAGTTTTACAATAAAAATTAAACTACTAGCTTCCACGTGGGAGAGCAATAACAACCAAAAATCATGCAAAAATTATGAACTCGTCAAATCAAGTCCTCGCTGGACGATACTAACTAAATTACTAATTTATTAAATATATGCTACGAGCAGAATTGATGACTAGCTCGTCTCCGAGAGACGAAGTCTCTCGTTACCGTATTGCTCCGAAAAGCTTATCATTTACAAAATATTTACAAACTATTTACAGACTTTTCCTACAACTAACTTAGACTAACTCTGCGGATAATTGATCGAATTGATTAACTGCGCGAATTAAATAAAGAACCCGAAATTCTAACGCGAAGAACAATATCCGTCTCTCCCCTCAGGAGGAAGAGAGAGAGCGACAGTGACCGACTCGTTCTGTCTCTGTCGTACTCGTGTACTCCAAGTACGCACTCGACTCAATTTATTAATTACGCGAATAATTACTCCACAAATAAAGACTCGAACTACAAAATCTAAGGCAAAGGGACACTGGTGACGGCCTACCCTTCGGAGATCGGCTTAATTCGATCCCAAGAATTTTAATTAGCCTCGTGGCTTAATCTATGGCAATATGGCGGATAGCCGTTGCCGGATGCGAATTATCCAAAGTAAGAATGGCTAACGCTTACCGTCTTCCAGCCAGGCCACGAAACGACCTCGTTCGATGAAGGGATCCATCCCTGGATTTTGAGACTCCCACGGGAGTATTATTTTAGTTCCTCACACACTCACTCAATCTACGCTAGATTTAGTATCTTAAAGAACCCACGGGGTTGAACGCAACAGACCAAGAAAAAGATTTTTGACTAAGAACGCACAAAGGTAATTCGCAGTAGTGATCCAGACGCTAGTCTAAAGCAGAGTGAGTAGACCGCATGGCGCCGGTATTTTGCGCACATATCAGGCGATCGACGATTGATTTCCCATCGACCGAAAGATCCCTATTTTCGCTACGCGCGAATATTCAAAATCCACCGCGGTGGTTGTAGCTCATTCCTTCAAAGGAACACGGGTTGCAGGCTCTTCTAGGCGGCGGGAATCTCTTCCGCCACCGATATCCCTCGTTGCGGAATGCCTTCGGCATTCCCCCCGTGTCCTCTATTCCGGCGGTGGAGGTAGCCTGGCCAGTACTACCTCCTCGAGCTTCGGTGGTGTTCTTTAGCAGGGATCCTTCTGGTCGATTTTGGGCGTCGTAGGTGCGTCTACCCGTGGTTTCGGAGTAACTGGTCGCCTTCGTCTAGGCCTCGTCTCCCACATGCCAGAGAAAATGCGTAAAGAAAACAAAAGAATGAATAAGAAGTTCTACAGATTTGAGTCGGTCACGGTCGTCTCTCGGAATTATTGCCAGGCCTCAGGGCCACCCTAATCATTCATTCAAAAATCAGACACTCCGCTAAGGTCGTCCAAGGGGTAAGGAGTCTGTGGTAACATGCAATGTTACAATACATATATATATATAAATATATATATACATATATATATAGTATATAGTATATAGTATATATATATGGGTATATATTAGGGTGGTCCTTAAAAAGGTTATTCTTGAATTTTGACTTTCTCGACCCCCAGATCGGTTCCAGAATAATCAAAAATAATCTGAAAAAAATTTGAGCCTTGTGGCTTGACTAGAAAGGGTGCCTGTAAGCACAAATTCATTTTTCGTTCCAAATTTGGGCACATATTAGTATTTAATAATGACAATGAAAAATTTCTGTGGAAAATAAAAATTACTTACTCATTTGAACCGTACTCGACGGATTCCGAAAAGAACAAAACAATAGTATATTGTGCATCAAGGGAAGAAAATAGGTGATTTGTACCGAGTGTGAATTTTGCAGCCCGAGGCGAAGCCGAGGGCCGCACAATCACACAAGGTAAAAAGCACCTATTCTTCCTTGATGCACATTATATTTTTTATCACAAATGCACGAAAACACCGATTTTCCAAGCCGTATTGATGTCCGAGGTGACGTGTGACAACTGTCAACGTGACCTGTGAACACGGACGGGATTGTTTTGCTCTTATTTTTTCATTTGTTTTGTTTTGTTTCGATGTATTCACGTGCTTATTCCGCCCGATGACGTTTCGTAGAGAGTAAAACGCTATTTTCTTCCCGCTCCCTAGGGAAGAAAATGAATTCTCTACGACATGCGCATGCGCGAGTTCATCTTGTATACCACGTAAGGTGGAATACAATCACAATCACACAATCACAATCACAATCATTTTGCGCACAATCACACGAGGTAGAAAGCACCTATTCTTCCTTGATGCACATTATATTTTTTATCACAAATGCACGAAAACACCGATTTTCCAAGCCGTATTGATGTCCGAGGTGACGTGTGACAACTGTCAACGTGACCTGTGAACACGGACGGGACTGTTTTGCTCTTATTTTTTCATTTGTTTTGTTTTGTTTCGATGTATTCACGTGCTTATTCCGCCCGATGACGTTTCGTAGAGAGTAAAACGCTATTTTCTTCCCGCTCCCTAGGGAAGAAAATGAATTCTCTACGACATGCGCATGCGCGAGTTCATCTTGTATACCACGGGAGACGAACTGCCATTTTACTCTCGATAACAGCGAGGAAAATCGGGTTTTCCGTGCATGTGTGATAAAAAATATAGTGTGCATCAAGGGAAGAATAGGTGCTTTCTACCTCGTGTGATTTTTTGGTTGTTCTTAGCTCCGAAGTAGATGATCAGCGTGCGGAAACACCTTGGCGTATGTATATACGCATTAGACTGTGTCAAAAAAAAAACGACATCTTCTTTTTGTTCGGGCCCTTTCGGAAATAGTTAGTGCTTAATATAAAGAAATTTGTCCCCAAAGCTCAGCTATGTTGCTTGAACACAGAATTAGCGCATTTGAAAATAAGATTTCCCATGTATTTCAAATGGCAAAATTTGTTTATCCTAGTTTTATTTTTACAACTCTCTTTATTCAACTGATAAGAATAAAGTAGATATACGGTTTTGTAGAGAATTTTATGATCTACAAAAATAGTCCTTTGGCCCAAGTTGCTCGATTGAACCGTTAACGAGTTACAGTGGTTTAAAAGTCATACGTATATTTGATTACTACTTACTTTTCGACAAATTAATTAAAAAAATTTTTTTCATGCATTTTCTCAGAAATTTTTTTCCCTTCAAAACCGTATATTTACTTTATTCTTATCAGTTGAATAAAGCGAATTATAAAAATAAAACTAAGATAAACAAATTTTGCCATTTGAAATACATGGGAAATCTTATTTTCAAATGCGCTAATTCTGTGTTCAAGCTACATAGCTCAGCTTTGGGGACAATTTTCTTCATATTAGGCACTAACTATTTTCGACAGGGCCCGAACAAAAAGAAGATGTCGTTTTTTTTTTGACACAGTCTAATATATATAATTATATACAGGGTGGGGCATTTAAAGTGTGACAGAGCAATAGCACTCAAACTATTAATGATACTCAAAAATGTTTCATATGAAAGTTATATTGTTCGGAAAGGCCGTCATACTGGACCATCATATTATTTTTTCGGTGGAGGCGCTGAAGCTACGGCAAGGTCGACTCCACTTTTTTAAATGAAACTACGCATTTTTTATGACGTTATTTTATTCTACTTAAAAAACCAAACGACTTTCGTATGAAACATTTTTTGGTGAGACATCAATTTTTCGTGATATTCAGCTGAACAACTACAGATTTTTGAACGTTCAAGAACTTTTTACCTCTGAACTATCAAGTTTGGAGAAAAGTTGCTAGTGACAAAAAGTGCTCAATTTTATGCAAGGAATTTCGGAAAATAATTGCAGAATTTTTCCCCGTAACTTTTCATCGCTGTTTCTTCAATTGCGTAAAAAAATTAAAAATTGTTGAAAAAATTCGGAAAAAATATTCTTCAAGGTTCTTTGCATGGAATTATGGAATCTTCGTACGTTGCAATTCTTCTCAAAGCTTGATAGTTTAGAGGTGGTAGATTCTTGAACGTTTAAAGATCTGCAGTTGTTCAGCTAAATATCATGAAAAATTGGTGTCTCACCAAAAAATGTTTCATACGAAAGTCATTCGGTTTTTCAAGTAGAATGAAATAACGTAATAAAAAATACGTAGTTTCATTTAAAAAAGTGGAGTTGACCTTGCCGTAGCTTCAGCGCCTCCACCGATAAAAAAATAGGGTGATCCAGTATGACGGCCTTCTCGAACAATAAAACTTCTGTCTGAAACATTTTTGAGTATCATTAATAGTTTGAGTGCTATTGCTCTGTCACACTTTAAATGCCCCATCCTGTATATATATTAGGGTGGTTCAAAAAAGACCTAAGTTCTCGGATTTTTCTGCTCATCCGTGAATATGTTGCTTGTGATTTTTGAAAATTATTCCATTTTTTTGAGCTCTATAGGACAATATTTACTACTGCCTCAGTACAGTTGAAATTTCGAAATTTCGCCATTTTTGGCAATTTCAAAGTTCTCAGATCAAAGTCCTCATCCGACTACCTCTAGATTCTCATTCAATCAGCATTCTGGTTCAAGATGAGACTCGTACGATAATATTTAGTACTGCCTCAGAGCAGTTGAAGTTTTTTCACTATTTAGGGTTTTACCTTGAGATTGGATCGTCAGGTGTTGCTCATGAGACAGTCTCTTCTTACTATTTTATGGAAGATATACAAGAAGTTCGCAGTCTGTGGGACCATTTTTACTACTGCCTCATTGAGGGCGACTGTCCTTCAAGTAAAATTAGCAACATGAGGCAGTAGTAAAAATGGTCCCACAGACTGCAAACTTCGTGTACTTCTTCCTTAAAATGGTAAGAAAAGACTGTCTCATGAGCAGCACCTGGCGATCGAATCTCTGAAAAAACGCAAAATATTGAAAAAACTCCAATGTCTCAGAGGCAGTACTAAATATTATCGTACGAGTCTCATCTTGAACCAGAATGCTGATTGAATGAGAATCTAGAGGTAGTCGGATGAGCACTTGGATCTGAGAACTTTGAAATTGCCAAAAATGGCGAAATTTCGAAATTTCAACTGTACTGAGGCAGTAGTAAATATTGTCCTATAGAGCTCAAAAAAATGGAATAATTTTCAAAAATCACAAGCAACATATTCACGGATGAGCAGCAAAATCTGAGAACTTAGGTCTTTTTTGAACCACCCTAATATATATATATATATATATATATTAAGGTGGTTCTTATTTAGGGCTTTGTGGAATTTAAATGAGTTCGCCCCCCTAATAGATCACAAATAATGTAGAAAAAAATCACTGTAAAATTTGAGCTCTTAATTTTAACATTAAGCCATGCCGCAAAAGGCTTTTGTATTTTTTTTTTTTTTTTTTTTTTTCTTCAATTTTGTACAACTAAAGAAATAATATTGGGTTTTGTGCACTTCTAGATCTTTTTTTTCAGGGGTATTCTGGTCTAGAGGCCTAAATTTTAGGTGTTTTTCCAAGTAGGATAAAAAAAAAAAAAATTTTAACATTTTTACCATCCATTTTTCGACAAGATAATGTACTGTATTGACGTTTCAAGAAATAAAAAAATTCAAAAATTGACATTCATGTATAGAAAACAGCGGTACAGAAGTAATGTTTTTTTTTTTTGGCATAGTAAAAAAATTATATCAACATTGTTTTTTTGAAAAACTTTATTAGAAACTTGTCAATTAAAAATAAAACAAACAATAAGAAAACAATCACGACAAAATAAGTGTGTTCAAAAACATACTATTTCAATATTTTATTGGGTAAATAGCCAATTGTTAATAGATGTAGATAAAATCGGAGATTTACGCATGTTTTTGCAATGAGACGCATCGATGTTTCACAAGATTTTTGGTGCCGCAGAAAAAAAAAAAGATCTAGAAGTGCACAAAACCCAATATTATATCTTTAGTTGTACAAAATCGAAGAAAAAAAAAAAAAAAAATACAAAAGCCTTTGGCGGCATAGCTTAATGTTAAAATTAAGAGCTCAAATTTGACAGTGATTTTTTCTACATTATTTGTGATCTATTAGGGGGGCGAACTCATTTAAATTCCACCAAGCCCTAAATAAGAACCACCCTAATATATATACATATTTTAACTTTTGGCGAGTATCTTGAACCCGAAAGTTAAGAGATACCCGCAGTTATTGTAAGTTCTTTACCTATTAAAAAAAGGGATTTAAATTATCAAATTTAATAGGGCTTTTCTTTGAGTTCATAGGTAGGGAAAAGGAAGGGTTAGCCACCAAAAGCCACCTATGCAACCTTATGATTTTACATTAACTCAGGACTCGGGTAGATTACTCCACCAAAGCCTGTTCCCTTCGGACTCGGGTAGAACCAAAGCCGATCCTTCTCCTATTTGAACAGAGCCGGGAAGTGAATCCAAGCCTGCTTTCCTAAACACAAAACCTATTCTTTACTCGGATCCGGGAACCTTGCGATTCCAAGACCGTGTCTCAGACTCGGAATCGTATTTCCTTGGCCCTCGGACGCGGGAAGTTAATCCAACGCCGTTCGCTCTAGGATTGATTCAAAGCTGGTCCCTATTGGCTTATTCAGGGATTGAATTTGATGGGTTAGGAGTCAGTGCTGAAATATCCTCGGTATTTCCTTGGCCCTCGGACGCGGGAAGTTAATCCAACGCCGTTCGCTCTAGGATTGATTCAAAGCTGGTCCCTATTGGCTTATTCAGGGATTGAATTTGATGGGTTAGGAGTCAGTGCTGAAATATCCGACAAAGTTCAAATTAGATAATATAATTGTGTCCAATTATTTCTAATAAACTAATTTTACATCGATTTTCTTAATCTATTTCTATCCTATTTGTATGACTCTACGTCGCGTTTGTTTGTATTCGTGTCGTTTGAGGTTATCGTTCTATTTGTATAATTTATTTTAATATTTTAGGCTATGCGGATTTATGCTTTCTATTTTGATTCTATTTCATTTCTATTTAATTGCTCTCCTTTTCTCTTCGATTATATTTTATGATGTGACCAATGATGCTATATCTAATGGTACCGTATTTGATTCTACTTTCAAGATTTTATATTAGTCATTTAGTTCTAGACGATCTAAAGCTATTTAAGTGAATTTAACCATGATATGAGTCGCACCGGTGCTCTACCTGACTACGCTAACGAGTGATGTCCAGACGCCACTGCTCAGCGACGGCTGGGATTGGTCAAGCCATGTTCATGAGAAACCGAACGAGTTGACTCGCATAGCGAGCAAAGCTCATGACGTCAGAGACGTAGGTCAAATGGTATATAAGCACGCGCTGAGACAGCTCCTCAGCGCATTTGCGGTATAGCACTCTGGCGACTCATACGTTATTATACTCATCAGCTTGACTTAGTTTCACTGATTATTTCGAGAATTCTCAAATTAACTTAAAATAAATAGCAACACCCATAAATTCAGAACAGATCAGAACCGATAATTTCAAAGAATGCATAACGAATAGAGCTCGTAGTATTAAAAGCATTAAAATCACATTCACCGATTAGCGGATATTAGTAATTAAAATAAGACTTTGTCAAATAGAAAATAATTAGGTTTTAAGGAAATTTGGTTTACCATTAAAATATAAAATTCTACTATTGGAACATCGACCTGACTTCTTCTTATTTAAATTCCGTTTGATTTATAGCCAAATACAAGCCAAGGTTAGCAGCTTTGAAAAACAACACAAGCGCGTACGACATTAGTCTAACCGACTCGTGTTCGAGGGTCAAGTGTTGGGATTCCGAGTCTGATTCGCAGTCTTGGATAAAGCATCCTGGATCTGCAGTTAATTATTAAAATCGCAATAGCAGGGACCATAGGCTTGGGTTGTCATCCTGGCTCTATGGGGGTAGCCTAAACTTTCGGTTTAGATGATATACGGCTTTGGAGGTCATAACGACGCCTGAGTCCGTTGATTAGCGTAGATATTGTATAAATAATAAAAATCTGAGTTAGGTGGCTTTTTGTATGGCATTACCATCCTTTTCCCTACCTACCAGTACTGAGGAGTCCATAAATAAACTTGTGTTTAAAATTAAAGCAATATTAAATACTCTCGAACCCGTAACACCGGTATGTTGACATAACCTGAAGGTTCTCAACATCCCGGAACGTTACAATATATATATATATATTGTAACGAATTCACACTATAGCTAATTAGCCAAAATAGCTATACTCAGATGAACCCAGGTGACCACGAGCGAATAGAAGCATTATCGCGCGCAACAGCATTCGCGCATACGCGCTCAGCTATTATGACGTCACAAAGATATAAAAGACGGCCATATCATGGCTAGTCAGCGGACTCGTGCCAAAACGGCCGACCGACTCGTATCATATTATTCAATTCCACATCTCACTCATTTAGAGCATAAATTACAAAGACCCAAAAGCGGGCAAAATCTTGTAAACTCATTTACAAGGAATAGATATCTAAAAACGGATATTATATTATAACGTAAAACTTAAATAAAACAATTAGATTGGTCAAAACGACATTCAAATTAAAAAATTATCAAAATCAAAACGATTTCAAATAGAGTCATTAACAACAAAACGGTTCATAGAAATCAAAGAATAAAACAAACAAACAAATCCGAACATTGAGCAAGCGCGCGTAGGTTAAGGAAAAATAAGATCAATTCACATTATTCATTCAATCATTATTGTATTCTTTCATTTCATATCATTTCATTCAAATTATTATTTTATGTTTTCACATTTTATTATTATTTTGTAAATAGAAGTTCCAGGAGAACAAGGTTTTGAACCATTTAAAATAAACAAAACATGACCGGCTGATCATTGTTAAAATCAGGAATCTGATCTTTACCATTCATTTTCTTGTAACCTTGTTTCATCATTCAATTTCCAGCACAAGCACTCAGCTTTATTTCAATAACTTAAAATCATTCTTAGCTAACAAGCAGCTTCGGTGAGTGGGTTGTACAGCGACGATACAGCTATAATTGATATCTGAGTCTGGGAACACACATATCCCAAGTCTGTAATAGGCAGCTTCGGTGCGTTTAACTTATACAGCGACGGTATAGCTATCATTGGTACCTGAGTCTGAAAAGTTAAAACATATCCCAAGTCTGTAGGGAGGCAGCGACGGTAGTCTAACACCTATCCTGAGTCTGCATTAGGGTCAATTAAGGGTTTTTTCAACTTTCCCCAGAGGAGCTCCAAAATCATTACCCGTGACAAACAACTCACGCAAACTTGTTTAATTTCACCGCCCTTCAGCTGGTGAAACATAAACAACAAGTTACAATATATATAATTATATATACATATAATATATGGGGAATTCCATGTGTTTTCACACAGCCTCCGACCATCACCATTTCCAATTTTGTTGTAACTCTGGTACCTTATAGTCAGTGTTGTAAAGTACCTAGGTACAAGTACCTTTTTTTGTACCTAGGTACATTTTTCAGTACCTATACCTGTACCTAGGTACTTTTCCTAACAAGTACCTTGTACCTGTACCTAGGTACATTTGAGGAATACCTGTACCTATTTATAGGTAAAATATAAGGTACTTCATTTACGTAAGAATCTCGGCGTGTGAAATGTGGTAAATGAACGTGTACGTATAACTGTACCAGTATGTATATCACTAACTTGGTTTTCGTATATTTTTTTCACCCTTTTTCGTATCATTCTTATGCTCAACGTAAATAATGTACCTAAGTACCTATTTATAGGTACATTCTGAGTACCTGTACCTGTACCTAGGTACATTTCTTAAATAGTACCTGTACCTGTACCTAGGTACTTTTTCCTGCAAGTACCTGTACCTGTACCTAGGTACTATTTATAAAGTACCTTTCACAACACTGCTTATAGTACTATCAGATAAACTTACCCAGATTTTTTTTTTTTTTTTAATCTCTAACCGTTCCAAAGTTACGCATCATTGAAAAAAAAAATTTGGGGCCACTTTTAAAATTATGAAAAAAATACAGAAATTTCTGTGTTGAAATACAAGAATTTTGAGATCTTAACGAAAGTGGTATCTTCATTAGTTCAAAAGTTATGAATTATTTAAGATCATTCGTGTCTGCATTTGGTGAAAGTTCGCGGTTCGATCGTTTTGGTTAGGCGACCACATTCAAAATTCTGAAAGAAATACAAAAAATACCCCGTAAAAATAGAAACATTATGAGACTTCGGCGACGGTGGTATCTTCATTAGTTCAAAAGTTATAAAGTATTCACCACCGCATATACAGGGTGTCCCAGAACTAAGTGCAATAAATGATAGGGGTAATAGAGGGGGCCGAGCTGAGTAAATTGACCCAAAGAACATGTGGCCTCCGAGTCCGCGTTCACGAGATACGATCGGTTAAAAAAACGCATTGGGCGCCGGCATGTAGGCAACCGCGGACACAGCAGGCAGCGGTTAGCAGTCTTTTTAATAAGCGCGATCTTTCTAAAGCAAGTCATAACACTTTTGAATTCGAAAATTTAAAACAAAAGTACTTTTGATATGAAATTTTATTATGGAAACAAGTAATGTTGTTGTGTTTGGCGGAAAATCAATGTCGAAAGTGTTTCTGTTTGAAATTTTTGAATTCAAAAGTGTTATGACTCGTATCAGAAAGATCGGGCTTATCAAAAAGATTGCGAACCGCTGCCTGCTGTGTCCACAGTTGCCTACATGCCGGCGCCCAACGCGATTTTTTAACCGGTCGTATCTCGCGAACGCTGACTCGGAGACCACATGTTCTTTAGGTCAATTTACTCAGCTCGACCCCCTCTGTTACCCCTAACATTTATTGCACTTAGTTCTGGGACACCCTGTAGACTGGGTTTCCCGAGTTATGGTTACCCAAAAAGCCCCCCTGGTGCAAAAACCATTCGCCAAGTAGATTAATATGGTCACCACCCTCAAAGAAATCCACCAACAAAAATTCCTCCTTAACAAACGTGGTACTATGAAAATGTCTACTTACGAAAGGATTGAAATCAGATGCAATTGCCAAGCACATGTCTTCTGTAAAACAAAAGTTTACAACAGAAGAACAGAAGTCTGAATAGTCTTGTATCGCTCACTCGATCGACTCTTGATAATTACAGAGAAAATATCAGGAAAAAAAAATTTAGGAAGTGGTACTAGCGGGCCATTCTTGAGTAAGTAAAAGAGTATTTACTTCGGTCTATGTGTCATTTGTTCGATACATATTGCTATAATGGCCCGCCAAGTACCACTTCGTAAATTTTTTTTTCCTGATATTTTCCCTGTAATTATCAAGAGTCGATCGAGTGAGCGGTACAAGACTTTTCAGACTTCTGTTGTCAACTTTTGTTTTACAGAAGACATGTGCTTGGCAATTGTATCTGATTTCAATCCTTTCGTAAGTAGACATTTTCATAGTACCACGTTTGTTAAGGAGGAATTTTTGTTGGTGGATTTCTTTGAGGGTGGTGACCATATTAATCTACTTGGCGAATGGTTTTTGCACCAGGGGGGCTTTTTGGGTAACCATAACTCGGGAAACCCAGTCTATACGCGGTGGTGAATACTTTATAACTTTTGAACTAATGAAGATAACACTTTCGCCGAAGTCTCATAATGTTTCTATTTTTACGGGGTATTTTTTGTATTTCTTTCAGAATTTTGAAAGTGGTCGCCTAACCAAAACGATCGAGGCGCGAACTTTCACCAAATGCAGACACGAATGATCTTAAATAATTCATAACTTTTGAACTAATGAAGATACCACTTTCGTTAAGATCTCAAAATTCTTGTATTTCAACACAGAAATTTCTGTATTTTTTTCATAATTTTAAAAGTGGCCCCAAATTTTTTTTTTCAATGATGCGTAACTTTGGAACGGTTAGAGATTAAAAAAAAAAAAAAATCTGGGTAAGTTTATCTGATAGTACTATAAGGTACCAGAGTTACGACAAAATTGGAAATGGTGATGGTCGGAGGCTGTGTGAAAACACATGGAATTCCCCATATATTTATTATATATATATAATATATATATCTCTCTATATTATAAAGATATATGGCCGCCGCCGCCGCCACCGCCGTGTCAGACTTTCCATGGCCTCCTCGACCCCGCTCGCTACCCCCCCCCCCCCCCCCCTTTCCATGGCCTCTTCGACCCCGCTCGGCTCTTTTCACCCCTCCCCTCCCCCTAACCCTTAGGATGGGTTAGGTCGTGTCAGGTTAGGTTAGGTTGCCTTGGTCAGGATAGAGTAGGTTAGGTTGGTAACCTCACCTAACCTGACCTGACCTTTGAGGTGTTAGGTAACCTAACCTAACTAGGCTAGGTTAGGTCAGGTCAGATTGGGTTAGGTTGCCATGGTCAGGACAGAGTGGGTTAGGTCAGGTTAGGTTGGGTTGCCTTGGTCAGGATAGAGTAGGTCAGGATAGAGTAGGTTAGGTTGGTAACCTAACCTAACCTTACCTGACCTGACCTTTGAGGTGTTAGGTAACCTAACCTAACCAGGCTAGGTTAGGTCAGGTCAGGTTGGGTTAGGTTGCCATGGTCAGGATAGAGTGCGTTGGGTTGGGTCGGGTTAGGTTAGCTTAGGTTAGGTAATTTAACCTAACCTTTGTCGGTATCCCAGCGATCTCGGCTCCGCTCGGCTTTTGTTTATCCCTCCCCCCCCCCTGCCTCTTGCCCTGGGCCTCCTCGACCCCGCTCGGCTCCGCCCCCCTCGCCCTCGGCCTTCTGGACCCCGCTCGGCTGTTTTCGCCCCCTCCCCCCAGCCCATTTGGCTTCCCTATCGAAAACTATCCTGGATAGCCGAAGATAGCTGAGGACAGCCGAGGAGAGCCAAGGGGAGCTGACCCCGATCCTCCCCTCGGTCCGAGGGCCCAGGAAAGGGAAAGGGGGAAGCAGAGCCGAGGAGAGTCGAAGAGAGCCAAGGATAGCCGAAGATAGCCGGGGATAGCCGAGGATGGCCGAGGATAGCCGAAGATAGCTGAGGATAGCCGGAGATAGCCGAGGATAACCGAAGATAGCCGTGGATAGCCGAGGATAGCCGAGGAGAGAACAAAATGTCTGACACGGTGGCGGCGATATATCCTAATAATCTCTACACACCACTTCAAGAGATACGAATCCGAGGACCTGGACTACGAGAAATACTCAGTAAATGACCTGGACAACGAGAACTACGAAGCCGAAGACCTGGACACTGGAAATACTTAGCGAAAGACTTGGACAGATCTTCCCATGCTTCGGCGCTGAGGGATACCCCGCTCGAGTAGTTATTTACGAATTTCACCACAGGCTCGAAATCCCCATCCAAGCGGAGACGAAGGCCAATGTTCACTTTTTTCGACCACGAACTGTTGAGTCCGTACGTCCTCGACAGTACCAGGGTTGCGATTCTGTAACTTTCCGCTAACTCGCTAACTCGCTAACTCGCTAACTTCGTCCAATCGGAGATCGTTGCGGCCCGTAACGATCTCCGATTGGACGCTCTTCAGCCAACCAACGGTCTTAGAGCGAAAAGTTAGCGAGTTAGCGAGTTAGCGAGTTAGCGGAAAGTTACAGAATCGCAACCCTGGGCAACGAGAACTACGAAGCCGAGGACCTGGACTACAAGAAATACTTAGCGAGTAACCTGGACTAAGAGATCTACGAAGCCCAGGACCTGGACTACGAGATATACTCACTGAACGACCTGGACAACGAGAACTACGAAGCCGAGGACCTGGACTACTAGAAATACTTGGCAAACGACCTGAACAACGAGGAATACGAAGAACATAAAATCCACGGATTATTTGAATTTAAGAAACAACTGATACAAATTAGAATATGGGGGGTTGGCGAAGCCCCCCTAGTATATATTAGACTGACAGTTATTTTGGCTTTCGACGAAATGTTTCGCTCCGAGTACATGAATGGGTTTGAAATAAATTAAAAAAAAGCCTCTCCAAATTTTAGCCCTTAATTTTAATATTTAGGGGTGCCGACAGCCCCTTACTTTTTCCCATTTGAATAACATTGGCTTTTTGACTGTTTTAATCAATTTTTTTATCGAAGGCCCAATTATTCGTCAAATAATCTAAGATTCAGCAACAATGTCGGTGATGATACACTCTTCCAGTAAAACAAAATTTGTCCACATCGATTCGGAATTCCATGTTGGTCCCCATCCCTAACTTATTGTGAGACTTTCGAGCGAAGCGAAATAGTCCAGTCGGAATGTACACAAGATCAGTCGACTTATTTGTTATAGTCGGCGATTTTTGTACAGGTCAATTAGATAGCCAGGAACATAACCCTAAGTTTGTGTATTGAGTTAGGTCCGGGTTTGGCCGCAATAATTAATTAAAAATTGAAAACACGCCATTTAAACGTTACTTTTGTTGTTATGGGTTTTAGAGAAAAATGTTTCCTACAAAAGTCGTTCACTGAATTTTTTTTTGCAAGTTAGGTCCTATAAAAAAATGACGTATCATTGTTAGTTTAACCGTAAAATGCAATCAAAATTGAATCGATTGCATTTCGTTTATTGTAAGTAATTCAGTGGAATGTCAACGCATTATCATGAAACTCATGCGGCATCTAGAACAACCTGTCGTCAAGAGAAGTGCGCAAAGTTGACCAGGCTATCTCGTATAGTTTAGCAACAATAACCGATCTCCGAAAATCCGCCCTTTGCTCATAACTTCTGTCCAGATGGTCTCACAGGAAACGAAAAAATCGTGGTGGTAGTATTTGGAACGTAGATGCAGGATATAACAGTAGTAGGTGCCAGCCATGGCGAGTCATAACAAATGACGTCATGAGGTCAGTGACCGGGAGGGAGTGGGGAGTTGGCGTCAAAACAATGAGAGACTGTCCGATCCAAGATGGCGGCGCCCATACGCAATATTATAAACAAATATGGCGCCCGTTTTCCAATTTTTTCAAAATCCAAGATGGCTACTATTTTTTTCAAAATCCAAGATGGCTACTATTTTTTCAAAATCAAATATGGCTACTATTTTTCAAAATCCAAGATGTCTGATCTAAGATGGCCCCGCCCATACAAACCAATATGGCGGCTTTTCCAAGATGGCTACTATTTTTTTCTCAAAATCCAAGATGGCTACTATGCCGGCTCTGAAATAATAAATTCTTATCCTATATATATATATATATATATATCTATACTAGCTGAAATTGATAGAAAATGACAGGGTATATGCAGGGATTGACACAAATTATTTTCAAATATTCGTTTATTATTATTTTACCAAATCTAATTTTTTTTACAAGCATATTTTATCAGATATAGTTTTTACAAGCATATTTTATTAAATCTAGTTTTTACAAGCATCTTTTTTTTTTTTTTTTCTTTAACGTAGGTACAACAGAGCGCGCTGAACCGTCATTCGCCATCGTGAGACAAGATCGCACCCCCGCATCGGTCATTCGAGACCTACCGAATCGATTAATCAAGCCGCGATCTTCCTCGTAATTCCGGTACAATCCTCCTGACTATATCTTGACGCATTCACACCTATGAGTACCCCAGGATAGAGTCGGGAGAATCATACAAGCCTTATGAGGAAGATAGCAGCCGGATCTATCGCCCGGTAGATCTTGGACGACCGATGCTTGGGTACTATCTGGTCTCACGATCCGAAATACGGGTCACATTCATGCAAGACCGCATCAGATCCCGATAAGAGGTCATCCGAGGCCTACAGAATCGATGAAACGAAACTGCGATCTTCCTCGTAATCCCGCTACAAGCCTCCTGACGCTAGCTTAGCCTATTCATGAATGAATACCCCAGGCTAGCGTCGGGAGAGTCATACCGACATTAAGAGGAAGACAGCAGCCTAATTCATCGATTCTGCAGATCGCGGTGACCTCTTATTGGGATCTAATTCGGTCCCATATTAAGACTAGTTTTCACATTCATCCCTTATATCGAACAGACTAAACTACAGAGCGCGCTGCCCCTGGGCTCGCATCACCCGCCATTCGCAATCACGTGACTAGAGCATATCCTCGCATCGGTCATCGGAAACGTATCGAAACGATGAACCAACCAGCCTTCCTCCGCGTCAACCCAGTACAGGTGTCCTGAGACTATCTTGACATATTCATGAATGAATACCCCAGGATGGTGTCGGGACGCCTATACTGAGCTCGCGCGGAGGAGAGCGGGAAGATTTATCGTCTCGGTACACCACGGATGACCGATGTTTGGGCTTGCTCAAGTCTCGTGATTCGAATCGTGCGGGGATGAAACCCCAGGGTCAACGCGGGCTGACAGTTTATTTCTCTCACACATACCCACTTAACAATGAAACCGCGCCGACATATGCCGGTAATAATGCACACACACACTTCACTTATCAATTATAACACTCTGGCGTATGTCGGCTATGATGTAAGGTAAAAACAAACGGGTCAACTCGTGAAACACAACATTTAAATGGATATGGCCGAATTCCGCAGCCAGCATGCCCCTGTGGAGCGCATCCTTCGCCGCATCAGCCTCCTCGCACACCACGACACCGATCTGCTGCAGAGTGGGGGCCGTCATCTTTCTGGATCGCACGATGCCGGCAAAGTGACGAACCAGCAACTCCTTGCACTTGTCGACATTATCCACCATATCCTCCAGTTGAATGATATACTCGTCTATACAGCAAGCGATATGGCGCAGACCGTCAAATGTAACCTTCTGCATCACAATTACCGGCGAATAGGTTTTTCGTTTCTTCCATCCAGGTTCACCAGTGTTATCGCCCTCCTCCTCCTCCTCGTACCCCTGCTGACTTTCGGCAGCGTCAGGATTGCTCGCATAGAATGCAACTACTTTCGAACCGTGAGCCGATGTTAAACGCAAGGAACACCCTCCGGCTAGCGAGATGGTATCGCTCAGCAACGAACTCAGACTACCGGCGGGACGCTCGCTTTTCTCGAAATACTTTTCGATATCCTCGAGCTTTTCAGTCAGATCTGCCCATGCTTCGGCGGTGAGGGATACACCGCTCGAGTAATTATTTACGAATTTCACCACAGGCTCGAAAGTCCCATCCAACCGGAGACGAAGCCCGACGTTCACCTTTTTCGACCACGAACCGTTCAGCCCGTACGTCCTCGACAGTAGCAGGCTACGCTCGGATTTCTTCAGCGCTATGTCAAAGGTCTTAGCCAATCGACTACACCCGTCTTTCAACGAGCCTGTTTTCGGTGTGGCCATTGTTCTTGACTGTTCGGTTGCAACTGAAAGCTCTACACCCGATCTAGTCTTCACCGAGGCCTACCCACCCCACCATTCTGCACACCTCAGCAAAAATACGCATCACCACGTGACAATCGCGCGACAGTCGCAGCAGCATCGCGCAGCGCGCTTCAGCGAAAATGTAACCTCATACCGATCATGCGAGGATTACTGTAGCTATGATTTTTCTATAACCACGTAATCCGACGCGCAACGGACGTCGTTATCTTCCAGGCATCGTCAACACGGTCTTCGTAATATTTCAACAATAAAGTCGTACGCCGACAGCGGTCACCCCTGCATTTCGTAAAACGCTGATGGCACATCACGCCACTCCAGGTGTCCTGCATATTCGCGATGTATGCACACCCACGCACACACACACACACACACACACACACACACACACACACACACACACACACACCATTTTTTTCATACTAGTCCTAGCGAAAACCTTATGAAGGGAATAGAGAGAGACTCGCATTACAAACCAACAGATAGTTCAGTGAAGAAGTGTTTCTCGACAGCAACAACAGAAAAGGTATGTCTTTACGACTCTTTCCCTCGTTCAACCCTCTAATTCCGAAGGATTCTGAACAAAAAAATGTTTAAAAAAATTCAGATGGAACGGATCGCAAGACGTGCTCGAGTACTGCGGTTGAGGGGGGAGATGCGAGAGAGATATCTCACCAACGCGAGGGCGCTCTTGCAATTCCTGCGGGTAAACAATGTCGCAGAGGGGTTCGTGGCCGAGACCGATAATATCCATTATGAGATGCTCACCCATCTCAATAGGCAGTGGGAAATCAACGATTCTTTCGTCTACGGGACGAACCCCGCGGAGGCTGCAGGGGCTGTACAGAGCGAGGAGATTTCTTCAACCGTCGCTGAGGAGGAGGAGGAGGAGGAGGAAAGAGACCCGCTAAATTTGGACGAGCACGACGGTCTGAGCATTCAGGAAGAAGAAGAAGAAGAAGAAGAAGAAGAAGAAGAAGAAGAAGTAGAAGAAGTAGAGGAGGAAGACCAGGTGGTCCCAAATCGTTCGCCATCACCACCACCTCCATCCCCCGCCTCGTTACCTCGCTCCCCGTCCCCACCCCCAGAGTCCCCCCGATCACCTTCCCCCCTATTTATCACCCGCCGTTGATTTAATAATATTAATAACCTTACGTATAATTTTTTACACGAATATAGAT
This sequence comes from Tenthredo mesomela, assembly GCA_943736025.1. Lineage (NCBI taxonomy): Eukaryota > Metazoa > Arthropoda > Insecta > Hymenoptera > Tenthredinidae > Tenthredo > Tenthredo mesomela. Next base: position 34,084,018 of record OX031016.1, read on the forward strand.
TTAATAAAAATGTAGAGAGTATATAATTCAATAATAATAACCGTAGCTATAATTTTTACATGTGATATATATATATATATATATATCGCGTCACTAATACCATAACGTCGTAACTGCCAAAAATAAAAAATTTCATGTTTTTGGTGGCAAAATCTTTTTCGTGCGATATAACATCGTTTGGATATATCCACAAAAAAAAATTTTTTGGCGCTTACGACCTTATGGCTTTAGTGAGACGATATATATTGATTTATTAAAAATGTAGAACCTATATTATCTAGATTTAAGAAAAAATGTACCAAATAAATATATATTGATTCATTAAAAAATGTAGAACCTATATTATCTAAATTTAAGAAAAAAATGTAGCAAATAAACATATACACGTTCATATGTATATTATATATATATATATATTGATTTATTAAAAATGTAGAGCCTATATTATCTAAATTTAAGAAAAAAATGTATCAAATAAATATATATATATATACACGTTCATATATATATATATATATATATATATATATATACCCGACTCAGTTATTTGTTATCCCGTACCATCCTCACATATATATTTACAACATCTGCATGTATAGCAAGTACACGGGAGGTAGGGGGGGATATGGCAAGATCTGGTATATAAGCGGTAGGGTATTATATCTTAAATATATATATATATATATATACCTATACAGGGTGTCCCAGAATTCGCGACGAATAATTTACAGGGTAAATCTTGATCGAAAACGGGATCGAAATTTCCTTAGCCGTTTTTTCCGGTAATGCTTAGATTTCTCGTTATAATTATTTTAATTTCAGTCAATAACGTGCGATTTAAGAACGGGCGCTTGTCGGTGTGATCGCCGCTTGGTTGTGTGCACTTTGTTTCGCGGCGACAATAGGCTGGAAGACGCGCATACAACCGAGCGGTAATCACATCGACGAACGGCCGTTCATAAGCCGCGCGTCGTTGGCTGGATTTGAAATAATTATAAGGAGAAATCTAAGCATTACCGGAAAAAACGGCTAAGGAAATTTCGATCCCGTTTTTGATCAAGATTTACCCTCTAAATTATTCGTCGCGAATTCTGGGACACCCTGTATACAGTAGTCTCTCTCTCTCTCTTTCTCATTTATACACAGACGCTCGTACGACCTGACGATGGAGGGGATTCAAATTATTGCGCTATACTGTAGGATCTGCTATAGGTGTGTGTGTGTGTGTGTGTGTGTGTGTGTGTGTGTGTGTGTGTGTGTGTGTGTGTGATACCTCGGATGTAGAAAATTTTTATGAAAACTACACCGGCCATCAGAGCATATATATATATATTCACACTGCCTCTCACACACGTGCACGGGAGGGATTATGATTCACACACACGAGACAGATGTAGTAGATGTGTAATATCAGCGAAATCTATAAATTTGGCTGCACCTGTTCAATTTGCTCAGTTTGAGTATAAACAGGCTAAAAAATGGAAGATAATAAATTTCAACGCGAATTAACGGGCGCTAACAGGGCGATTTACCGGAGCAGCGTGATTCGAACCGTGATACGCGATGTGCTGTATTGCGCCAGGAGGTTCGCCCCTCGATTCGTGCGAGAGTTTGACGAAAATTGGTTTCTCGAGCTGGTGGACCTTCCGGCAGCCGCGCTCCTCTTTCGCCTGAGAGGTCTTTTATGGAGTTGCACCGTGCCGGATATCGGTCGTATGTACGATCGGCATGTGTTTGACGAGTCTTGGGAAAGTATGAAAATTGCCGTCGACGTGGTACGTCAACGCGGTGGTCAGTCATACCCCGAAGTCACCAGAATGGTACGGGCGTACACGGATCACGAGGGTAAGTAACAACTCTGTTCTACGGACTCTTTGTCAACGGCTCGCTTCATAGTATTGTCGGGTGTTTTTTTTTTCGCACCAGACAACGCGAGTAGCGAACCCGAGACGGAGTGGTTGAACGGAAAGGAGGATGAGTTCGACGACGAAGATCAACTCCTGTACGACGCTGCGGCTCGTTACGAGCTTGCCGCGCGGGAGGAAGAGGAAGAAGAGCTAGAATTGATAAGGGTGACGGAGCAAGCCGAGGCTGTCGCGGATACACCTCTGCTCCAAGATGACCCTTCTGTTCGGAGCGATAAAACGACTGCCATCGCGGTACAATCACTACCGCGGTGTCCCGACTCCCCCGGTGAGTACCAGCGAGTACGCATTTTTGAGACGCCTCGTGTAACCCGGTCTTTAACTCTTGGTTATCAGAGCAACGCCGACCCGTCTACGTCGGTGGTATCAACGAGGGTGCCGGTACATCGGGCATACAGTATGGTGGGGGTAAGAGACAGAGAGCACCGCCACCGTCTCCCGAAAATTCCTCGACAGACGATGAGATGGAGGTGGTGTTTTCCGACGAATCTTCCGGTGAGTACACCCCCGAGTACGCATTCTCCTTTTTTTTAATTTTCAAGACGACTCGTGTAACCGGGACTTTACTCTTGGCCGTCAGAGCGGCGCCACGCTGTCTACGCTGCGTTGAAACGAGCCGGAGGTATCAACGAAGACGCCGGTATAGAGCAGGGCGGGGGAAAGAGAGAGAGAGCCGCTAGCACAGCTGCGGACGACCACATCGCGCGTCCTCCGGGTGTCAGATTTCTGATTGTAGACGAGAGTCGTAAATATTATCGTAGATTTGCCGTAACGGGGAGCGTCTTGACGTTGAAAATCATCACACCCCCGGAAACCGTAGACCCTGTTACCTGGCTCGAAGAAGCCGTCAGGGATATTCACAATTACGCCACGACCACTGCCCCGGACTCTGTAGATGATCCCGCTAACGATTATATAGGATTCGGCCTAGACACCCCCTCGTTTGCTCTGGGCACGGCCGGTTTGTCGTTTCGACCGGTCAGGGACTCTCGCTACGAGGATCTCTGGCGGCTCGTGTTCAGTCTCAGTCAAAGCGCCTCCGAATTTCGTGTGGATGACGCGTTCAGAATCACCGTTAACCGGGTCAGCGTACCGGTGGGTCGCGGGCGAAAGAGCAAACCTCTCACTCACGAGGAGGTGAGCAAAAGATCGCTTCTCGAGGTCGAACGCGACAATCTTTGTCTACCGCGCGCTATAATTTCTGCTCGCGCCTACCTGAACAGAGAGGGTATCGGGGGTAACGCAGCTGATCCCGCGCCTCGATGGTCCGACGTGCGTCACGCGAAATCTAGACTTCAGAGGGAGGCTGCCCTGGCTTTGTGCAGAGAGGCGCGCGTAGAAGTCCCCCCAGAGGGCTGTGGTATGCGAGAGATCGTTAGATTTGAAGAATATCTGGCTCCTCTGGGTCTAGCCGTCGTAATATACGATTTCAATACCTTTGGACGCGGAGGCGAGGCCGTTTACAACGGGGCGCGCGTACTGGCCGAGCGGGGTGAATGCTCCAGCGGCACATTGAACATATTGTACTTTCCACGCGGCGGTCATTACAAACCTATATTGAATCTTACCGCCGCAGCAGCCAACAGACGCTTCTGCGAGCCCTGCAACGTAGCCTATCGTTATACAGGCGATCACAGGTGCTCCAACAGATGTCCCGGCTGCAACACCGTTCCGCAGTGCGACAGATCGGGGGTACGTATGCCGTGCGTTGCCTGCGGCCGGTGGTTCTTTGGGGAGGAATGTCTGCGGAGACATCGCGTCGCGGGGTCGTTCGATCCTCGCAGAAGCGTCTGCGATACCCTGCAGATGTGCAGCGGGTGCGGTCTGTTCGTCGATCGTACTAAAAAGGGTCACTCCTGCGGCAACGCGTACTGCAACACGTGTGGATCCGTGCAGGCGGTAAACCACGAGTGTTACATGCAGCCTCTGAAGCCACCCACCGGAAACGCGGAGCATATATTCGTGTTTTATGACTTTGAGACCCAGCAGTGCGCCCCGGTGGCCGGCAGCGGAGATGTCAATCTGCACGTGCCGAATCTGTGCGTGGCGCAGCAGGCGTGCACCAGCTGCATACACGAGCCGGACATAAGTACACCCTGTCCTAGTTGCGGGCTCGTGCGCGAGTTCGTATTCCGAGAGAACCCCGTTAAACAGCTGGTGGAGTTTGTCACGCGGGACGTTTGTCGGTTCAAAAAGATCTTCTGTATAGCGCATAACGCCAGCGGTTTCGATTCTCAATTTATACTGCGTTACCTGGTAGAAAATAACAGAGATCCGCCGCAGGTGATCCTGAACGGTACCAAGATCATACTGATGGAGACGGGTCACACGCGTTTCCTGGACTCTTTGGCCTACATGCCTATGGCTCTAGCCGCGCTGCCCAAGGCATTCGGCCTACCTGTGGAATCGCGCAAGGGTATCTTTCCGCATCTGTTCAATACACCGGAGAATCGGAATTACATAGGTCCGTTGCCAGACGCGGAATTCTACTCCCCCGACAGTATGAAGACCTCGGACAGGGACGCTTTCTACAAATGGTACAGGGAAGCCACAGCCTGCGGGTACGTGTTCGATTTCAACCGTGAGCTGGTGGAATACTGCCGCAGCGACGTGGACATCCTTCGTCGAGCATGCGTCGCGTTTAGAGATATTTTTCTGAATTGCGGCGGTGTTTGCCCGTTCTCGCGAAGCACCACCATAGCGTCGGCCTGTTCCGTCGTGTTTCGACAAAATTTCCTCAGACCCCGCACCATAGGAGTGTTGCCGGCCGCAGGGTACAGGTTGGCCAACAATCAATCGGTGAAAGCGATCAAATGGCTCGTTTGGATGGAGAGGGAGCTGGGTACAGAGGTGAGGCACGCCGGACGAGGTCGCGAGTACAGGATTCCCGAGACGAGGCGGGTTGTCGACGGGTATTACACGGACGCGGCTGGGGAGCGACACGTGTTGGAATTTCACGGATGCTACTGGCACGGGTGTATTAGATGTCACACGATCAATCGCGACAAAGAGTTATCGTGCGGGGATACGATGGACAGACGGTGGCAAGAGACTGGGGCAAAAACGGCGCGCATGATCGAACTGGGTTACAGGGTCACGGAGATGTGGGAGTGCGCGTTCGACCGGATGATGGATGCCGATCCTGAAATGCGCGATTACGTCGAACAGCATCCGCTGGTCCTCTCCCGCGACTCGTTGAATCCTCGAGAGGCGTTTTTCGGAGGGCGTACGGGAAACACGAAGCGTTATCACGAGGCTGCCCCGGGGGAGGAGATCCGATACGTAGACGTATGCTCTCTGTACCCTTGGGTGTGCAAAACCGGTCGCTACCCCGTGGGCCACCCGCGAGTCTACGTAGGTAGGGAGTGCAGAGCGTTGACCGGTCCTTACAACACGGACATCTCCGGCCTCGAGGGTCTCGTGAAATGCGTTATCCTGCCACCCAGGAATCTCTATCATCCCGTGTTGCCGGTCCGTATGCGGGGAAAACTCATGTTTCCCCTGTGTCGCTCCTGCTGCGAGGCTTCTCTGCAGATCGATTGTCCGCACGAGTCGGAGGCCGATCGGTGGTTCGCGGGTACCTGGGTGTCTGCCGAGCTGCAGAAAGCCGTGGCTGTGGGCTACAGCGTGATCGACGTATCGGAGATCTGGCAATACGAGAGTACGGTGTACGATCCGGCCAGCGGTCAGGGGGGACTCTTTGCTCCGTATATAGACACTTTTCTGAAAATAAAGCAAGAAGCCAGCGGGTGGCCCGGCGAGTGCACCGACGAGGCTTCCCGCGACCGTTATCTCGCGGAGTACGAGCGGGTGGAGGGTATCAGGTTGCAGCGGGAGAAAATAACAAAGAACGCCGGCCTTCGTTCCGTATCCAAGCTCTGCCTGAACTCGTTCTGGGGTAAATTTGGCCAGCGCGAAAACCTCCCGCGTACCGAGGTGATCAGAGAGCGTCAACGTCTGCTGGAACTGTTGACGAATCCCGAGAACGAGGTGGTCGATATCTTGCCGGTGACGGATCAAATACTCTACGCGCGGTGGATTAATACGGAAGAGAGCATCGTACCGTCCCCCCTGGCCAACGTTGTGCTGGCCGCCTACACCACAGCTCAGGCTCGCCTCAAGCTGTACAGCTATCTCGAGAGGCTCGGGCGCCGGGTGTTGTATTACGACACGGACTCTGTTATTTACGTGAGGAGAAGCGGGGAATGGGAGCCGGCTACTGGTAACTTTTTAGGCGATCTGACGGACGAGCTGGCGGAATACGGTGAGGGGAGTTACATAAAAGCCTTTGTTTCCGGTGGTACGAAATTTTACGCGTTCCTGGTACAAAAGGGCGACGGGGAGGTGGCTGAGGTTTGCAAAGTGAAGGGGGTCACTCTAAATTATCAGACTCGAATGAGGATAAATTTTAATTCGATCCGGGGCATGGTGGTCGAGGCTGACGAACCTATTCGCGTCGAGCGAAGAGCTATACAGCGTACGGCGTTGCACCGGGTCGTCACCCGCAGCGTGAACAAGATATGCCGTCCCGTTCAAACGAAAAGACGCCTCTGCGACACGGGCTACGACACTCTTCCTTTTGGCTACAAATCGCACAGTTGAATCGCTGTACATCTCGCTCTTTGGCTATAGAGCTCCGCAGCGAGGCTTAGACTCTCTCTCTCTCTTCACCTACTCTTATACTCTGTTATTCGACACGCGCATAAACAGAGATAAACCTCGACTCGCCGGACTACGGGGAGAGCGCAAGTGTGCAGCGGTGACTCATCGGCTCAGTAGGTCAGTAGTAGCGGTAGTATTCGCTTATCAACCCGAGCGTAAAACGGCTGGTGCGGGGCGTGTGTGCGGCGGTCTGAGAAGCTGAGATCACCGCACGCCGCGAGGCAACCCCGAGTAAGCTGACACGGGTTGCCTCAGCCGCTTGACGAGCTGCTTCTAGCCGGCGTCCCGTCTCGCTCTCTCTCGCAGCTGTTTAGAGAGAGAGACGGGCCGTCACCGGACGCGCGCGCGCGCGTTCCCAAAAGCTTGTACGTAACGCGCGCACCCCGCGGGCCCCCCACCGCGGTTAAGCCTTCAAGACAGGGATGTAGACGCAAAACCGATGATATCTATATATTCGATTGCAGATAGGACGGGGTTGTGAGTCGCGAGGATGGACACGCGCTGGAAACATCCCTTTTCCGCCATCGTAGCCGGGCCTTCCGGTTGCGGTAAATCCAACTTTGTGAAAAACTTTCTGCAACACGCGAGCCAAATGTGCGACACGGAGTTTGCGAGGGTGGTCTGGCACTACGCCGAGTGGCAACCTTTGTACGGGGAATCGAGCTCGGTGGAATATCGAGAGGGTTTGCCGCAACCGGCCGACTACGACGCGGACGCGCGACCCAAACTGCTCGTCATCGACGATCTGATGCGCGAGTCGTCCAACGGCGTTGTCATCGATCTCTTCACCAAGGGTTGCCACCACAAGAACATGAGCGTGTTCCTGATCACGCAGAATCTGTTTCACCAGGGACGCGGGCAGAGGGATATATCGCTGAACGCCAATTATATAGTTTTCTTCAAGAATCCGCGCGATCGCGCGCAGATACGTCACCTGGCTCGTCAGGTACACCCCGAGGACCCTCGCTTCCTGCAGGAGGCCTACAACGACGCCACAGCGCGCCCCCACGGCTATCTGCTCCTCGATCTGAAACAATCCACCCCGGAGAATTGTCGCTTTCGCACCGATATATTTCCCTCGGATTCGCGTCACTACGTTTACGTGCCTCGCAGGGATATAAAGGGTGGAGGATCGCACGCGGCACCAGTCTTTCGTCTGTGATGAAGCCCGGAACTAGACGAGGAGGAAGAAGAAGAAGAGGTTCGGCAAACAGGTTCAGCTCGTCCAACGCCGCGGCCTTGCACGCTATCTGTAAATCGGACCCCGCTCGGAGACGGGCTCTGCTGCGCACGGCCGACGACGCTCTGGTGAAAAACATTTGCGAGTGCGCTCTGAACACTCTGAGGGGTAACGTGAGCCTGAGCGCCGATCGGAGGAGACGTTTGAGCAAGCACAGAAAAATTTTACGTCGCCTGGCCAGCGACACGGGCAGCTGGAAAAGTAAGAAACGTTTGCTGCTTCAACGGGGTGGATTTCTACCCTTGCTGCTCGCCCCGATTATAGACAGTCTGATTGGCGGGTGAAAAAAATTGAGGCAATGGAGCGGGCCAAGAAAATGGTCCTGATACCGCAGGAGACGGCCGAACGTATCCAGCAGCGTCGACCCGATACGGATCCCGCGAGCCGGCTGGACAGCGAGATGCACGCTATTCTCAACGATCCGGGGAAAAACGATCGGGAAAAATGGAAGCTGTACAGACAGGTGCTGAGACGTTACTTGTTTTTTGCCGCCGAGTCGCGAAAACCTTTGCAATTCTCTATACGAGGGGTGGGTGGCGAGGCTGCTGCTGGTGGTAATACCGCTGGCGGAGAAGAAGAAGCGGAAGAGATGGACGGGGTGACTGAGGGGAATGCAGCTGGTAACAGCGGCGTAGCTATACAGGATATCGTGGTGAGCGTGCCGGACAAGTTTAGGCGGAAAGCGGAGCTCTTGCTGAACTATCTGACCACCAACGGTCGCTCCGAGATCTCGTGGGACGACAAGGGGACGATAGCCGTAAGGGGGACTCGGATAGCCGGGACAAACATCATCGATCTGATAAACGACGCGGTACGCGAGAGAAAATCTATGCAGGCCAGGGGGAGGGAACAGTTCGCCAGGATCCTTCACTCGATCAACACGCCGCAAGAGTACATAGGTAATCCCGTTTTTCAAAAACCTACGCGTCACGCCTCGTCACGATCGGCAGCCGGCCCATCTCATCAGAGGCGTATCAACGAGGAGGAGGAGGACTGGGGTGTGGACGGTGACATTGACACGAACGAGGCGGGTGAGGAGGAGGATACGGATTCGGACTCGATATTTGCCACACCCAAGAACAGACAACGACCAGGGCAAACCGGAAACGGTGCTTGGTTGAGACTCAGGTTGAAATGAAGATCCTCGAACGACTGTACTACGATCCGGCCAACGAGGCGGGTTACGCGGGTGCCAGGAACTTGACTCGATCCGCGGGTGAAAGAAAAAAGGGGAAAAAAAAAATACCTCGCGCCGCGGTGGTCGAATGGTTGGCGTCGCAGGACGCGTACACGCTGCACAAGTCGATACGTAGGAAATTTCCCCGAGCCAGATACAACGTGCAGAATATAGACGACCTGTGGGAAGCGGATCTGGTGGATCTCAGATCGATCAAACAGTACAACGACGGATACGGCTACCTGCTGGTGATCATAGACGTGCTCAGCAAGTTTGCCTGGGTCGAGCCGCTCGCCGACAAGAGCGCGGCTACCGTTGCCGGGGCTTTCGAGCGCGTGTTGTCCTCCACGGAACGCTGCCCGATTCAGCTGCAGACCGACAAAGGCAAGGAGTTTGTCGGAGCTCAATTCCAGAAGCTGCTCGCTGCCAGAGGGGTGCGCTACAGAGTCACGCGAAACCCCGACATAAAGGCGGCCGTTGTGGAACGCTTCAATCGTACTCTCAAGGAGAGAATGTGGCGTTACTTCACCCACAAGAATACCCATCGCTACCTGGATGTGCTGCGACAGCTGGTAGGGGCGTACAACGCCACCACCCACTCGACCATTAAAATGGCTCCGTCGATGGTGACGCTGGAAAATGCCGCAGCCGCCCGCTTCAACATGGAAAAGGCACGCGGTGGCCCGCCGCGATCCGGTGCAAAGCCACGGTTTCGAGTGGGGGAGCGGGTTCGCATCAGTAAGGCTAAGGGTGCCTTCAAGAAGGGTTACGAGGCCAACTGGACCGAGGAGGTGTTTGAGATTCGACGCGTTCTGCACCGAGCGCCGATCGTCTACCTGTTGGTTGATTTGGAGGGGGAGGAGATAGACGGCTTGTTTTACGAGGCTGAGTTGCAACGCGTGATCAAGGACGATGTTATGACTGTGGATAAAATAATACGGACGCGGGGAAAGGGGGCCAGTAAGAAGCTGTTTGTCAGCTGGCGCGGTTATCCGGAAAAGTTCAACTCTTGGATCGCTGCGAGCAGCGTGCGAAAACAGGCATGAAGGATCAGTTTTACATCACGCTGCCCAGCAACAGCTCGATGAAATTTTTTCCCCACAACACGACGGCTCGATTCACCACCCAGCTACCGCGACGGATCGAGCTTGTCGGAGAGTGGGAAGTCGCCCTGGTGGAGATCCACTACCCGCTGACGCTTCAAAACATAAACGAACCCTACAACGCGGTGGGATTTCACGTGCATCGGTCGGACACTCCAGCGGAAAATTTTCACGATATTTCATCGTTGCCGGGGGAAAAACGAGTGGCGCATGGTAAATTCCTCATCGAACCCGGTATTTACACGGATATTTGGGAAATTATCCAAACGTTGAACGGTTTGCCGACCATCAAGGAGCATTTGGAGTTTGGACGAGCCGACAGCGCGGACGATCGTTTGGACGTGGTCAGAAAATGCAGCTGCAAGGATGGTCACTACCTCTCGTTTTCCGACGGCATTCGTCAACAACTCGGATTTCCAAAGCTCACGACCAACATACGCGACAGGGTGGTGGCCAACCATCCTTTGAACCTACCAAGCGGGATACCCTCGCAGATGGTTGTGTACACGGATCTCGCGGAGCCCAGAATAGTGGGCGATGTCTACGCTCCGCTGCTGCGTATAGTGCGGACGGTGGGCAAAAATTTTCACAACGGTGTCTCGGAAAGCAAATCCCTGGCACCCCCGCACTACGTACCTCTGCTTCTCACCAATTTCCGTACCATTGAAATCGATATAAGGGACTCTCAGGGTAGACCCATGCCATTCACGCGCGGGACGTTGACGGCTACGTTGCACTTCAAGAGGTCGCACTGATGGCTCGCTACCTTGAACATTACGACGATCAGGTGGGTGGTGGTGGTATAGGCGGAGTTTATTCCGGTGCGCCGCTACAGCGTGGTAGCGGAATCGGTAGCTTTCTGGGGGGATTGTTTCGGCGCGTGATACCCATTCTGAAGAGCGGTGCGCGCGTGTTGGGGAAGGAGGCTCTGCGGACAGGTGTGAGAGTCGTGGAAGATATGGACGCCAACACACCCTTCAAAGAGGCGCTCAAGAAACGCGTCGTCGAGTCGGGTTACAATCTGAGGCGAAAAGCTACAGATAAATTGGGCAATCTGATGAAGGGGTCCGGATATAAAACGCTGCGCGGCGGACCGAGGGGGCAGTTGCTGCGGGGTCGCGGTGCAGGATCGATCGGGTCGCGTAGGAAAGGTGTCAAGAAAAGCAAACCGAGAAAGAAGAAGAAACCGGGGCTTGCCGGAATTAAAAAAAGAAAAAAAACAACTCTCAAGAAGAAGAAGAAAAGCTGTTGCGGGAGTAAAAAAAGAAGCGTGGCTGATATCTTCGAAGCTCGCTAACAACGAAAATAATAAACATCGACCATGGCGTACTTGCACACACACTCCTGCGAGTGTCTGAAATCGGAGCTGGATTTGTTCTCTCTACCACCGACGCAAACCACGATCGAGAGCGGGCAGTGGGTCCACTACAAGCCTGTGTCGTCGCTCACGGATGACTCACCCATAGAGTTTATGGTGCCCGGCCTCAGCGACGAGTATCTCGACCTCTCCCACACTATGCTCAGCCTGCGTGTGAGTCTACAAACGCTCAGCGGGGAGCCGGCGGCAAAGGGGGCTGCAAAGGCCGTCGTGGCCCCTGTAAACAACCTGCTGCACTCTCTGTTCAGCCAGGCCGACGTGTTCTTCAATCAGAAGCTAGTTTCACCGGCCAACAACGCGTACGCTTACCGAGCCTACATAGAGTCGTTGCTGAATTACAATTCGGCTGCGAAACAATCACACCTAACCACCACCCTGTGGTACGGGGATACAGCGGGGAAGATGGATGAAATCGGATCGGCTAACAAAGGGTTTGCCCAGCGGCAAAAGCTTCTAAACGGTGAAACCAGCGTGGATTTGATTGGGCATCTTCACTGCGACGTGTTTAATCAGGAGAAGTTTCTGCTAAACGGTGTCGAGTTACGGGTACGGCTCGTGCGCTCGCGGGACGCCTTCTGCCTCATGGAGAGCACCAACACACACGGCGTACACATACTAGAGGCCTCGCTGCTCGTGCGACGCGTAACGATAAACCCCGGCGTCCTGCTGGCTCACGCCAGAGCTCTGGGTAAAGGCACGGCAAAGTATCCTCTTACCAGAGTGGAGGTGAAGGCTATGACTATTCACAGCGGTGTGCAGGGTGATACGTTGGACAATGTATTTCTGGGTCAACTGCCTAAAAGAATGATTGTGGGTTTTGTCGATAACAAGGCCTTCAACGGTGATAAAGCCTACAACCCCTTCAACTTTCAACATTTCAACATAAACTTTCTGTCGCTGTACGTGGACGGGTCTCAGATCCCCTCGAAGCCGCTACAGCCCGACTTTACGCGAAGCAAGCTCTACGTGGATGCCTACCACACCCTTTTTTCCGGAACAGGCATACATTTTCTAAACGAAGGGAACGGTATAGGTCGTGAAGATTTCCCCCACGGGTATTGCCTGACGGCCTTCGACCTCACCCCCGATCTGTCGGCAAACAGCGGCACCCACTGGAATTTGGTCAGACACGGCAGCGTTAGAATCGAGGTGCGCTTCGAGGCCGCCCTGGCAACGACGATAAATTGCATCGTGTACGCGGAATTTGACAACGTCTTGGAAATTGACGCGGCGCGGCAGGTTATAGTGGACTTTGGAGGATAGACAGCGAGGTGAAACCTGAACCACCTCCCCCACCATTGAAAAAAAAATAGCTGACGTTGCGTATCGAGGAAAGGTCGCTAAAGTCGAACGAAACACGCAGTATCCAGTTTTCCGTATACCCGCGAACACGTTTATAGCAATATGGTGGACTACGTGGTCGATGTGCAGGGTTTTCGAGACGCTCAAAACGGTTTTGCTGTCAAGGAGGTTTCCGTGTTAGCTTTGAATCGCGACCACATCGGGCACTGGGTAGCCACACCACCCTGCGCCTTCACGGATCTCCCGGCGAATATTTGTGCTCAGAACAATTATCTTTCGCGCAGCCATCACGGTATAGAGTGGTTCGACGGTGATATTCAAGACAAACAAATCTACAGAAAACTGCGCGCCGTGGCACGTTCGGCCCGCGTGATTTATACGCGCGGTGCGGAAAAGGCGAAATTGTTGAGGCGCGTTATGTCGCGTCAGGTGACGAATCTGGAGGACGAGGACTGCCCCGCATTCGGAAAGTTGCCGCCATCGGATACGTACTGCATGCATCACGCTCTGAGCAATCCCGGGGAATTTGTCTGTTCGTTGAATCGCGCGGCTGTGCTGAAATCTTGGCTGCTGGGGAGAGGGGCGACTGACGAGGTGGACGGTGGCGGGTTTTCTACAACCGAATCCGCAGAGTGCAATGAACAGTCTGGAACTGAGGAGAGTTTTGGCGTTGATACCGACGGCTACGTGTGGCGTGTACGCGGCTGATCGTATTCCTTTGCGGTGGTCCCGCCCCGCGGCCCTTATCGCAAATACCGATGACCACACACAGCCAGGAAGTCACTGGGTCGCTTTCTACAACGACGAGTCCGGCAACGGGGTGTACTTTGACAGTTACGGGGTTGCACCCTTCATCCCACACCACGTGCGTCGTCTGCGGAAAAACTGTCCGCGCTACCGGTGCAACACGCGCCAGCTCCAGAGTGCATTTTCCGACGTGTGTGGTCAGTTTTGTGTCATGTTTCTCTATTATATGCATTTTGGTTACACGCTTGATGCTTTTGTGGATATTTTTACGGATGATTATGTAAAAAATGATTCGATGGCCGCGTCGTTTTACAATTGCGTGGCTAAAAAAATTAAGAGTTGCGACAAACTCGACGGCTCTTGTCTATCCTGTGTACAGATATGTTTAAGGAAACGTTGTTAATTATAGGCTAGTTTTAAGCAATATTGAATAAAGCGAAAATTTTGTAACGAAGTAGCGTGTGTCGTTTATTGCGAGCGCATCCCACCAGTATTTCAGCAACGTCAGCAGTTTTGGAGGTGAGAATGGTCATTTAATACCCGTCGGGACATCGAGACGTTTCTTGATAAGTATGTGCCTCTATCTCCCCCCTTGCTCTAGGTATATTTCTCTGCAGGAGTCGTCACTCCATCTCCAGCCACCGAGTGAATTAAGAAGTGAGTGTGATTGTTCTCTGCTAATTTTGGCGAAAAGGATTGTGATTAAAAAAGTTTTTTTCGTTGCAGAAATGGAAGACTTCGTGGCTGCAGTGCTAATCCACGGTGACCCCCGAGATATGTGGTTCCTCAGGGAACATTTGATCGCGATGCTTGCCGAGGTTGACAGGGAGATCGAGGCGCGCGAGGCGGAGTTGCTAGCCCTTGACGGGGATAGCGACTTTGCCGAAAGCGCCTCGACGTTGAGCTCGGCTGCATCCACAATCCCTGAGGACAATGAGCACATTGTCTACGGGGGTCACGGGGGTGGTATAATAAGAGAGAACGAAATTGAGGAGGAAGTACGTGATAATGTGGAGATTTGGATGGGCCGAGGGTGGGACGAGGGCGAGGAAGAAGAGAATGCTGGTGAGGAAAGAGACTTCGAGGAAGAGCTGAGGGAGATAGAGAGGTTGCGGGAGGAAGAGAGGTTGCGGGAGGAGGAAGACGAGGAAGACGAGGACCGGTGGTGGCTGCCTGCGGAAGACGAGGGGTACCAATCCGGTAAGTTGATATATATATATATTAGGGTGGTCCAAAAAAAAAAAGTTTTTTCCTTATCATCTCAAAAGTTTCGTTTAGGTATAAAACAAATTCTCCTAAAAGGGCAGCTCGATATCTCAACTCTACGAGGAGCTCAACGATTTTCCGTTTTCCCATCTAAATAACACATGAAAAATTTATTTTTTCGTTTTTTCTGCATAAAATTCCGAAAAAAAATGTTATTCCAATTTTGATGCACATATTCTTGTAGGGAATTCAATTCTCTACAAAAAAGGTCTTATAAGGTTTTCTTGTAATCTCAACAGGTTAAAAGTTATCAGGCTTTAAACCCCTGCAACTCAATTAAATTTAACCAGATATAATTTCAGAACGATTTTCAAATTTCTTCAAATGTGGAATGATTTCTAACTGTCTAAAAATAATCTCTAACTGTTGCAAATATTTATTCATAAAATCACAAATTCACAGTCTACTTATGTATTAGTAATTACAATATTTTTAAAATAATATTACGCTTTCAATTACAGTCCGATCCCTCAATAGGGCCTCCCTCAATAAGCCCGCTTCCCCAGTTTGTCGCTCGCAGCGTTCCCCCACTCCGCCTATTAAGACATAGCGTAGCGAGGAAAGAGAGAGACGGAAAACCATTGGTGCGTCTAGCGAAGAAGGCAGAGTGGGGGTACCTCATTTCGTGGAAAAACACTTCCCCTTGGCGGCTTGGGAGGGCTTATTGAGGGATCCCACTGTATAAATAATTATTTTTGTTACAATAAGGATATTTTTTTTCTATGATCAGCAACTACTTGTAACAGATATTGTTTTCGCTCTTCATTTTTGGGGCCAAATTTATTAGTCCTGTTACAAGTAGTTGCTGATCGTAGAAAAAAATATCCTAATTGTAACAAAAATAATTATTTTTAATTAAAAGCGTAATATTATTTTAGAAATATTGTAATTACTAATCCATAAGTAGACTGTGAATTTGTGATTGTATGAATAAATATTTGCGACAGTTAGAGATTATTTTTAGACAGTAAGAAATCATTCCACATTTGAAGAAATTTGAAAATCGTTCTGAAATTATATCTGGTTAAATGTAATTGAGTTGCAGCGGTTTAAAGCCTGATAACTTTTAACCTGTTGAGATTACAAGAAAACCTTATGAGACCTTTTTTGTAGAAAATTGAATTCCCTACAAGAATATGCGCATCAAAATTGGAATAACATTTTTTTTCGGAGTTTTATGCAGAAAAAACGAAAAAATAAATTTTTCATGTGTTATTTAGATGGGAAAACAGAAAATCGTTGAGCTCCTCGTAGAGTTGAGATATCGAGCTGCCCTTTTAGGAGAATTTGTTTTATACCCAAACGAAACTTTTGAGATGATAAGACTTTTAAAAAAACAAAAAAATGTTTTTTTTGGACCACCCTAATATATATATATAATTTTGGTCGAATTTCGTTCGGTTATTGTACTAATAATTCCCGTATGTTTCAGACGAGGTACCCCGAGACGATTAGATTTTAAATAGTTTTTAGTTAATTTATTTTAGTTTGTAAGAAATGTAAAATAGCTTTTAAATTTTTAATAAATTATTTTATACATTTTTTAAATATAATTTGCGTCATTTCCTGAATATACCCCACCATTTTGAAGAATTTCAGATTTAGATATTATTTAGTATAAGAGAGAGAAATTTAAAGCAGTCGCCATATTGGAATATGGAAAAAAATAGTAGCCATCTTGGAAAAGCCGCCATATTGGTTTGTATGGGCGGGGCCATCTTAGATCAGACATCTTGGATTTTGAAAAATAGTAGCCATATTTGATTTTGAAAAAATAGTAGCCATCTTGGATTTTGAAAAAAATAGTAGCCATCTTGGATTTTGAAAAAATTGGAAAACAGGCGCCATATTTGTTTATAATATTGCGTATGGGCGCCGCCATCTTGGATCGGACAGTCTCTCATTGTTTTGACGCCAAACCCCCACTCCCTCCCGGTCACTGACCTCATGACGTCATTTGTTATGACTCGCCATGGCTGGCACCTACTACTTGGAAAAGCCGCCATATTGGTTTGTATGGGCGGGGCCATCTTAGAACAGACATCTTGGATTTTGAAAAATAGTAGCCATATTTGATTTTGAAAAAATAGTAGCCATCTTGGATTTTGAAAAAAATAGTAGCCATCTCGGATTTTGAAAAAATTGGAAAACGGGCGCCATATTTGTTTATAATATTGCGTATGGGCGCCGCCATCTTGGATCGGACAGTCTCTCATTGTTTTGACGCCAAACCCCCACTCCCTCCCGGTCACTGACCTCATGACGTCATTTGTTATGACTCGCCATGGCTGGCACCTACTACTTATAACATAAAAAAGTGGTTTTCTATTCAAGAAAGTACGTTTTTAGAGGATATAAAACTTTGGCTTATAAACAAAAGGGAATAACTTCGTCAAGTATCCAATAAACGGATCTGATCTACGCGATTATAATAGGTCTTCAAAAGGCGCACAATTTGAAAAAAAAATCGTTCCGATGTCTTCATTACAACCGGAGATACGGACTGTTTTATCCTTTATTCATTCAACAATGTTCTAATCAATATTTCAGGTATAATCAAGTTCGATAGCACTCCGGAGAGCTTCAGGTAGGACCCTGAATCGGTTTCAGGCCCCTTGTATCGTTCGCGTCAACGCAATAAGCCGCCAAAGTCAACCGCGTGGGTAAAAAATCTAGAACCGCGGTGTGCGTCGCGTCGGGCGGCGTGGTGGGGAGCGCCCGAGCCAATCGCGCTCCGGCACCCGCCGCTTAGTTAACAATTAGATTATCTCCGTCAAAAATGGTCGTAGAGAGTTAATTTTTTTTTTAAATCGATGTACCTCTTTCTCACCGATCCGAAAATGAAGCCGGAAATCACCATTGATTGGTATTTTACCCAGAAGTTTCGTGTTTCACGCGAACTATGGTCTGGAGATAGCTGTGAATTACGTAACATTGATAAGCCGAATGTCCAATGAAAAAAAAATAAATAAAAAAAAAATAAAAAATGCATAAAAAAATATAAATAATAAAAAAAAAAAAAATATATAAATAAATGCAAATAAATAAAATATAATAAAAAATAAATATAATAAAAATAAATATATTATTCATCATGAATGTATCACTCGAAGTAGAAGTAATCGGAGAAGGGTCTCAATCAATCAAGTCGAGTCAATTTTTGAAATGTGATGGCCTGACGTTTCGGCAGTGTTATGCTGCCCTCATCAGAGGCTATTTATTGGAAGAAATTACAAGTCAAAGAAGACATTACAAACTCAAACTTGTAATTTCAAAATTGTATCGTCTTTGCGGCACGGTTTAATATGAACATTAAGGGCTTATTTTGGTCTGATGTTTTTTTTAGATCATAAACTAAAAATTTAGGGGGCGCTGCAAAGAAAAAAAACAACTTGGTAAATAACGGACACCCTAATATATATATTAGACCGTTTAAAAAAAATCCATAATTTTTTTTTCACTTCAAACTACCTCAAACTATACTTTGAGATGAGAAAACAACCTGCGGGAAGAATGAGCCCTGTCCTCAAAGATTTAGAGGTGCCTCGTCGGACTTTTGTCTTTCTGATTTCATTAATATGAAATATTCTTGTTTAAAACAATGGATCATACACCAAAGTCATATATCTGTGATATTTAATTAACACTTTTCACATTCTTAATATATTTTATAACTTCTCTCTGATGAAAGCAGTGGTCGTAGAAATCTGAAAGTAAGAACATACCATACTTCGTAGCCTAATGTGTTTCTTCCTCAACCTAAACAGTACTCTGGTCATTTGGGTATATAATATCGACCTAATATTACTAATTCACAACTTGTGCTTTCATATTTCTAATACGAATATACATAAGATATCTGACAGAAACGTTTTGTTATAGGTTATAATCAGTAGCTATATACATTACATTGCATATTATTATTCTTACCATGATGAGAATAGTGACAAAACTATTGCAAATACATAAAACTCTTTAATCTGGTTTTTAGAAATGTATATTACTCTGAAAACGTATACTATTTAGCTAGAACGGAGATATCTAACATAAAACACATCCGCGAGGCTGCGGACCACCGGTCGGCCAAAATGAGGTTAAGTCGGCGCTCGGCGGCTAACAGCGCATGCGTTGGAATGGCCACTTTACCCCAACTACATTACCCCGAACGTAACGCGAGTACAATTTAAGTTGTAAATTCATGAAAATCGTGTAAAACAAAAAAAAATTTAATTGTTTAGATCTTATCGCGTGTTATGATCATTACACAGATGCAGCGTGTGCGTGTAAACTACACACCATCTTTGTAAATTCTGAACACAACACATGTTCGCGGTGTTAGTTTTACACTTCAAGTCAAATCACATACCAGAAGTGCGTGTTGTGTGTTTAATTCACAAACGCTGTAACACATTTAGCTTTGCGGTGATAAATTCGAATGTGTGAGCAATGCGTACACGAATCGGTTCCATTCACAGCGGGCTTGCAGATTCGATTCGGTGAGGTCCAAAGATGCGTATACATGCTCATAGATCTTGATGCCGAAGTCGCAGTCAGAAGCGACGATTTCGACTGCATATGAGCAATGCGGATAAGAAGCGTAACATTTTATGACGGAATTACAAATCTGATCCAATGAAGTTCGAAGATGCGTGCACATGCAGATGAATATGATCGCGGAAGTCACAGATAGGAGCGATAAAATCAGACGCGCGAGCAATGCGAATAGGAACCGTTACATGATAGAGCGGGATTGCACAGCAAATCCGATAAAGTTTGAGGATGCGTGTGGATCCGGATAGATCTGGGTTGCGATTCTGTAACTTTCCGCTAACTCGCTAACTCGCTAACTCGCTAACTTTTCGCTCTAAGACCGTTGGTTGGCTGAGGAGCGTCCAATCGGAGATCGTTACGGGCCGCAACGATCTCCGATTGGACGAAGTTAGCGAGTTAGCGAGTTAGCGAGTTAGCGGAAAGTTACAGAATCGCAACCCTGGTAGCTGAAGTTGCAGTCAGTAGCGATCGAAGTTTAGTACGTGAGCAATGCATACAAGAATCGACTTTTCAGAGGTTCAAAGATGCGTGTATAGGCTCATAGATTCAGTAGCCGAAGTCGCAGTCAGAAGCAATAAAATTTTATTGCACGAACAATGCGGACAGCAACCGTTACTTCAAGAAATGAAATTGCAGTTAGATCCAAACCCGTTTGCATATACGTATTGATACGGATCGATCTGGTATACGACATTGCAGTAATAAATGAAACGAGTTCGATACTCACGGAGTTGCGGTCTCCAGCTGTTACATTGTATCGCGGAATTACGGATAATATCTGATGACCAAAAGCGACGCGTACAGAAACGGATACGTATTGTATCTGAAACTCCTGGCAGAAGCGTACACCTTAGGGTGCGTACAGAAAAGCGGACAAAAATCTCTAACATTCATATACGTTATCACGGACAAATACAGATGGGCCAATAGAATTCAGATAGCTTACGTTAAAGATATATGGCTGTGCAGATATTAGACGTATAGACACGGATTGAAATGCAATCATCGGTTATTTCTCGCAGATGGAACGGATAGGATTCTGTTAAATTCTCATAAGTTTGACATGAGGATTTTGTGAGCTTCTGACGGATTTCTGTTGGAATTTTTAACAGGGAATTGATAGCCCCGTTTCCGAGATATTCGAGAGAATAGACAGGCTGGTAAAAATCAAGTAGACCCCCCCCCCCCCCCCCCCCCTTAACTGGGCGCCACACTTAAATCTTGCCCGGGGCGCCAGTGTTGCTAACACCGGCGCTGATTATTAATGATTAATTACTAATAATGACCGTAAAGCCCCTTGGCCTACCTGAAAACGGTCACTTGTCCTTGAGGTTACTTGCCGTTTTGAGGTTACGCTTTTACAGATGCACTCGTGATTATAAAAAATAGTTTTACTTACTCATCCATCGACACGCTAATCAGTCGCAATCCCCTGGATAACGATCATTCGGTGCACAAATAACATTTTGTGGGTGTAATAATTCTTCTCCGTAATAATATGACACCACTTCACTTGTACCCAAGGCCCGGCAACTCTATAAGGGGAGGCGTGAGGGTATTTTAGTAATAATGACCAACTGAAGGGGCGCTCGTGGCGCTCCGCGCGCGCTACCCTGCGTGATATTTCGGCGTTATTTTGGCGGCCATGACGCCAACGGTGACGCGGTCCGGTGTCCGCCATTGTTAGAGAGTCGTTTGAAGTGATCAGAAGTTGTAAGAAGTGTCGAGAAGTGTTAAAAAAAGTTCAAAATAAAGTGCGTGGCTGTGCGTGGCTACGATGGCTCCTGTTCGGAAGAACACAGCGTTGGGGAGATGTGTGGTGTTGAACTGTGAGACGGATTGTCAGAAATCAACGGCTCACCGGATTCCGAAAAATGCAGACAAAGCTAGCCTCTAAAAAGCTAAATTCTAATTTGACCATTTTTTTTAAATACAGGCACAATTGGTGTCGCCCACTCACTATTAGTAACAGGTGTCAAAATTTTTTCACTCAATAATCGATTAATTTCCTGTTCAATCTGTTCTTTAAGAGCGTAAGGCACCGGTCTAGGTCTGTGAAAAATTGGTTTGGTATCTGGCTTAAGTGTTAATTTAACTTTTTTTTTTATTATATTTCCCTAATTTGTCAGAAAATACCTCTTCATATTCATTTGTTATTTTATCAATAGACACTTTCCTATCTTCCACATAATTAACTTGATCACAAGATTTTGATCCTTGAATATTAATTAAATTAAATACTCTAATCCAAACTCTACCAACGATTGGTCTACTATCGCCAGGAAACACAAATAGTTTTAAATTCTCAATTTTTCCATTATATTCAACTTTGACTGATAACATACCTAATGGAACCATAATATTACCTTGATACGGTTTAAAACGTCTATTTGTTTTTTCTTACTTGATTGACTGCAATATTTTATATTGTTTATAATTTTTCTCAGAAATTGCTGAAATAGAAGATCCAGTATCCAACTCGAACTCAATATTTGATCCTTCTACATTAATCGTCACTAACATCGATTCATCCTTTACTTTTTCTTCATCAATAATATTAATAGCGTCATTCGATTTGTCTAAATAAAACAAATTTTCAAATTCTACACTACAATCCTCATCATAATTTTCATTAGTCTCAATATTGTTAATTTGCTTAACGAAAAATAATTGTTCTAAATTATCTTCATCATTTTCTATTTGATCTTGCACATCTTTAATAAAATTATGTTTATTTTGATAAGATCTATTAGAATTACGATTATCCTTAAAATTACCTTTAAAATTAGATCTTTTCTTATCAACATTTTGTTGAAAACGGAATTTGTTTTTACATACTGGAGCTAAATGACCCTGAATATTACAAATATGACAAGTTAAAGACTTATACCTGCACTCTGATGATTTGTGATTAGTTCTACCACAACAGTAACACTTTGATGATGGAATTTTGGAATGATTGGAACGTTGGTAGAATTTTTTTTGTTTGAAGTTGTTGATAGTGTTGATAGATTCTGCCTTGTCTGTTGGTAATGTTGACATCCTCAGCACGTCCTTTGTAGCTGATTCAAACGCTGTTGCCAACTCAATAGCTTTCTTATAAGTAAGATTAGCTTCTCCAAGAAGACGTTTTTTCAATGCTTGACTTCTTAATCCCCAAACGAGCTGATCTCTTAGATTATCTTCGAGATTAGTTTCAAACCCACAATACATAGATAGTTTTTTGAGATGAGCAATAAATTGTTTAACATCTTGGTTCTCCTCTTGCTTGCATTCTTTAAATTTATACCTTTCGGTGATGACACTAGGCGATGGTTGCAAATGATTTTTCATAATTTCTTCTAAATCCTTATATGTTTTATTTTGTGGCAATGCCGGAGCACAAAGATTTTTTAATAAAGCATAAGCTTCCGAGCCTAACAAGGTTAGAAAAAGTGATTTTTTTTTATCACCATCACTAATATCATTCACTGTTACATATTGTTCAAAACGTTCGTTCCACATACTCCAATCTTCTTTAATGTTAAATTCATTAAGATTTCCCACTCTACCAGTCATTACATTTAAAGCTGAATTTGCACTTTGAACTGGTTGTCTAGCAGCTAATAATTGTCTATTCATTTCCAGTTGTAACTCTTGAAATTGTCTACTTATTCCGATATGCTCTTGTTCTTTTTTTTAAATTTCAGTTTGCTGCTTCTGCAATTGTTGACTCCATTCCGTCAATTTAGACTTTTCTTTATTAAAATTTTGTTGCTCTTTTAAAATTTGAGCTCTTTGATGTTCTAACTGCTTCTTTTCTTCTTCCATTTTGAGTTTCAATTCTTCCATTTGAAACACGTGTTAATACCGGTACCAATAATTACTTTTATAGAATTTCGTTTAATAATTTTGCCAATTGACAATTACGAAAAATATTACGCGCCCCATTCACTTTGTTTAATCCTCGTCGCCAATTTGTAATGTTTTTAGGTATTTAAAGAATGATTGCTCGGATTATAATGAGTGATATTTATTGGTAATTTACACGTCTTACTTAGTTGACATCTTTGGAACAAGAAAGAGATCTTAGTCTAACAGTATTATAGATGTCGCTAGACAAGAGCGACACTAACGCCATCTACCCTGCTACTTATATAGGAACTATTAATATTTGAATATACCACACTCTGAAAGAGGGAGTTGTGCCGAGTTTGCGGCTACCAATCGGTGCTGGTGTGTGTACCGGCAATTTTTCGGAATCCGGGAGGCCAGAGAGCACCGACAATTTCGCCACGGTTATCACCGAAGTTCCAGAGGAGTCTGCACCAGCGGAGCATGGAAAATCGGAAAAAAGGCCCTGCGAGGACGCTTCCCCTAGTGTTTCACTGAAACGGATGCGTCCTCTAGGTGCCCACGTTTCGGGCTTGTCGAGACGAGAAAGGTACTTAACCAAGAAGGCTCGGCAGTTACGGTCTGCGGTCGCTGTTGCCCAAAAGAGGGGTTCCAGCTACAAGAAAAGACTGCACGAAGCAATGAAGCTTTTCAGCGATAATTCCCTCCAAGCGTTCACTAACAAATTAACTAGAAAACAATTTTTATTTTTCAGGATGCAGCTGCGGAATAACGGAGTATCACCACGAGGACGACGCTTCAGCATGGAAGAGAAACTACTAGCGCTTTCTTGGATGAAAGCTTCGGGCAGGGGGTATCGTTTACTACAATCACAATTTCAATTGCCTTGCACTCGAACATTAACTTCATTATTAAATAAATCTCCATTAGATTCAGGAATCAATAAAAAAAGTAATTAGAGCTTTAAAGAAGAAGGTAGCCGCTTTCAAAGATCCTCAAGATAAATTTGTAACCCTTATGTGGGATGAAATAAAATTTGATGCCAATTTACAATATGACCCTAAATTAGATAAAATCATTGGTTTCGAGGATTGGGGCAATCGTAGAACGTCAACTCTTGCCGATCATGCGCTTGTTTTTATGGTTCGTCGAATTAAAAATAATTGGAAGATGCCCCTTAGCTTTACATTTTGTGCCTCTCAGACAAAAACAGCGCAATTATTGCAATTAATTAAATCACACATTAAAATCCTTTTAGAAGTTAGTTTGTCAACAGTTGTAACAGTTTGTGATCAAGGATCTTCGAATCTCGCTGCCATTCATCAACTTCAGAGAGAATCTCGAGCATTTAACTTGAAAAATAATTTACCAACCGATCCCACAGTTATTTTAGTTTACGGAATAGAAATTATACCTATTTATGATCCTCCTCATCTTTTGAAATGTCTTCGCAATAACATGCTCACTAAACATCTTGAATTTAAGCCTTGGGGTCTCCCCGATAATCAACGTCATTTTGCAGATTGGAGTCACCTGGAGCTGCTGCATAACCTGGACTTGTATGCAGAAACAGATAATCGGAGCCTATGGAGACTTACGAAAGGCCATGTAGATCAGAGGTCCATCAAGAAGATGCGAGTAAAGTACGCTGCTCAAGTCTTCAGTAAAACTTGTGCAACTTTCTTAGCCATGGCCGCTCGATATGGTATGTGATACAAGATATCATTCATTGATAAACGTGATAATTTAATTTGTATCATTTCTTCAAAAATTATAATCTTATTATGTTTTCCAGGCTCTAAAACAACAGCAGGGGCTACAATGCCTAAGGAGGCAGCCGATACCAGTAAAATATTAGCTTTTTTTAATGATTTATTTGATTCAGTTAACGGCTCTTCCAGCACTGGGGAAAGAAGCACGAATCTACGCAGTGCAGTTACACTCACCTCCGCACATTTAGGGTTTTGGGGGGATGCTAGAAAGAGATTAAGTAGTATGCGATTTGTAAGAACCGATAATTGTAGGCCCGTTGAACTAGTTCCGTGTTTAGAAAATTGGAACCGAACATTAGACGGATTCCAACACATTAGGAAGCGACTGCTCGTGAGGGAAAAATTTAAATCTTTTGCCCCGCGTAACATCAATCAGGATTCATTAGAAAATTTTTTTGGTTCAATTCGCAGTCACGGTTGGCGCAATGTGAATCCCTCATGCTAGCAGTTCACTGCAGCATATCAATCTCTGGTCGTCAACAGCATATCGTTTCCTCATTCACGGGAAGCGAACTGTGAGGACGACCAAGGTGATATGCTCCAAGATTTGAGCTGCATGATGGAGAATCAGAGCGCCGAGCCAGTCACTGATAGTTCAATGGATGATTTGCCTTTGCCTGTAGAAAATTGTAACGAGCAGTCGGTTCCTAATTCTATTTTTTATGAACCTATGCATAGTCATGCTGCGAGTGTTGTAGCTCAAAAGTTGTTAAAATTTGTAAATAATTGTGCAGAATGTGAAAAGTGTATGTTAGCAGAAAATTGTGACCCATTTAGTAATGATCAGCGAATAAGTATTCCAGGTAGCCAAAACTTACGTAATGTCAATTCAGTCTTTGTAACGTCACTCGAAAATTGTAATCAGTTATTAAAATCCATACTCCCTCGCTATTGTTTTAGAAGAAAATTGATCTCAACGCTTCATTCAAAACTAAGTGAGAATGAAGCTGTGACTTGGTCCACTTGTACAAAGCATGCCTCTGTTATAAAATCGAAATTCATCCAGATATCGATTTTGTCTCAGGTGCATGCTTTTTGTGGCAATGTTAATAGAATTCTTAAAGGTAAATACGATAGCTCACTGTACTGTAAAAATTTTGTATTTAGGCAAGCTAGGACTTATAGATTTAAACACTCGCAGCATAAGAAAAATGTGTAAATATCATACGTTTCTTAGTTTTTAAGTAAATAGTAAAATCAATTATTTAAGTTTTTGATGTGCAGGTCAATGAAGTATCTAAGTATTTAGTTTGTAGTGGAATCAATTATTTAAGTTTTTTATGTGCTGATCAATGAAGTATCTAAGTATTTAGTTTGTAGCGGAATCAATTATTTAAGTTTTCAGTTTCTAGTAACGCCTACTAAATTGTAATGAATTGTTCAAGTTTTGAAATTTTATTAGAATTACGTATGTATAATTACGATTAACAACTCTCTGAGTGATATATAGATTTTAATGATTGTTAGCAAATAATTTCATTAATGTGAGCTTAGGGTGGTTCAAAAAAGACCTAAGTTCTCAGATTTTGCTGCTCATCCGTGAATATGTTGCTTGTGATTTTTGAAAATTATTCCATTTTTTTGAGCTCTATAGGACAATATTTACTACTGCCTCAGTACAGTTGAAATTTCGAAATTTCGCCATTTTTGGCAATTTCAAAGTTCTCAGATCCAAGTGCTCATCCGACTACCTCTAGATTCTCATTCAATCAGCATTCTGGTTCAAGATGAGACTCGTACGATAATATTTAGTACTGCCTCTGAGACATTGGAGTTTTTTCAATATTTTGCGTTTTTTCAGAGATTCGATCGCCAGGTGCTGCTCATGAGACAGTCTTTTCTTACCATTTTAAGGAAGAAGTACACGAAGTTTGCAGTCTGTGGGACCATTTTTACTACTGCCTCATGTTGCTAATTTTACTTGAAGGACAGTCGCCCTCAATGAGGCAGTAGTAAAAATGGTCCCACAGACTGCGAACTTCTTGTATATCTTCCATAAAATAGTAAGAAGAGACTGTCTCATGAGCAACACCTGACGATCCAATCTCAAGGTAAAACCCTAAATAGTGAAAAAACTTCAACTGCTCTGAGGCAGTACTAAATATTATCGTACGAGTCTCATCTTGAACCAGAATGCTGATTGAATGAGAATCTAGAGGTAGTCGGATGAGGACTTTGATCTGAGAACTTTGAAATTGCCAAAAATGGCGAAATTTCGAAATTTCAACTGTACTGAGGCAGTAGTAAATATTGTCCTATAGAGCTCAAAAAAATGGAATAATTTTCAAAAATCACAAGCAACATATTCACGGATGAGCAGAAAAATCCGAGAACTTAGGTCTTTTTTGAACCACCCTAATGTGAGCTGGATGTGACTTTAAATATTGGATCACCTAAGGGTTTTTTGCCTTCTGCTTTTTCCCAAGGTTTGTTATTCATAACTTGTATCAGTTTTTTTCGGAATTCAAATGGGTTTTTTCGCCTTCAGCATTTTTCCCATTACTGCCTTCATGTTCCCAAGGGTTTTTTTTTCAATTAAGTTTTTACCCTGATCTTAAAATCAATTTAAATTTCTTGTTTCAATTTCAAGCCAAAAATAAACTAATAATTTACCCAAAAACAGATGTGTTCTTTGTTTTATTTGATTGTACATATATGCAATAATCAAAAAAAGCGTTGTTTCATAACACGTTGTTTTGATTATTACAAATATGAATAAAATCCCACCACCTAATCAAAATTATCACTTTCGCAAAATAGAGAGAATGCCCGTACCAATATATCAGTTTGAACAGCCCGCCATGAAGTTTAGTGTCTTGAGCAAACTATAGAAGCGCGCGCGAAGCGCCACGAGCGCCCCTTCAGTTGGTCATTATTAGTAGAATACCCTCACTCCTCCCCTTATAGAGTTGCCGGGCCCTGGAACGCTTTCTGAAATCGTGTCAACGTTCCCGCTTTTTAAATCTGTTCCGATTACAATAACTAAAAAAACAGTACTTTTCAGTACTAAAAAATCCGCGATTCAATCGTGCTAAAATCTACTTCTGCTACTTGTGTGTGTGACATCAAGTTACAGTGTGTGTGAGGTTTATTTGTGGGAAACCACCGACTAACCTCAAAGTAAGTATCGTATAATAATAATAATAATAATAATAATAATAATGATAATGATAATGATAATGATAATGATAATGATAATGATAATGATAATGATAATGATAATGATAATGATAATAATAATAATAATAATAATAATAATAATCCCGTGTCGGGCTTGCTGGTCCCGCATCGGGCGCCTCCCCAGGTGGCGGATAGGGGGACGCTCTTCAGAAAAGAAGAGTACCGACTTGTTCGGGGCGGACCAAAACCAGCACACACACACACACACACATATACACTCTTTACAAACACTCACACAGACATAGTCCACTCAACACGGAGTGATGGCTGTAAAACCTGACCGTCGCCCTTCGTTGTGGGCGGCCTTGGTGCGCGGCGGCAGAGGGTACCCCAAGAAAACCAGGCTTGATGCCCCTGGGCCGCTGGATAGTACAGGGGCCCGGGTCCCCTTAGCCAGGTGGACCTGGCTGCCCTATCAGCCAGCGAAAAATCCCCATGCTGTTGTAGTGCCGGGTGGCGCCCGGACAGGGCCATGCAGCAGCAGCGGGGGGGCCTTGGTGAGGCCACTGGTGCCTCGTGGTGGGGACGTCTGCGGCGGAGGCAGGGCGGCGGAAGGGTACATAGCAGTCCATCCTCAAACTACACACACACATACAAAGGGAAGAACGGGAGGAAAAAACAAGAAATGAATGCACAAAATGAAGGAAATGGTTCAAACGCATTAAAAAAGCCGGGGCTCCCAACCCCACAGCAAAGGGACGAGACGACAGACGGACGTACGGGGCAAAAGGCGAGAGCCTTGTCCGTAGCGGAACGGGCCGAGAACAAGATTCGAGAACAGCTACAGCTGATCCGCGAATGTCTTGTGAAAATGGAGGAGAAGACACGCGTGCAGAGGAACATCAGCTCCGTGATCACAGCGAACATGGCAAAGATTAGGGAAGCCGCGGACGAGGCATGGCATGAGTGCGATCGAATGCATGTACTTGGTACGGCAGGACCAAGCGGTGTGGCCAGTGAGACTGAGACACCACAGACGAAACGGAAACGAGAAACCACGGGTCTGAGTCCGGAACTAACGCAGGCGAAAAGGCCGGCGGATGGGACCGGGCCCACCTTGGACGAACGGCAACAGGCGACGGAAATACCTACGGCACTGACGTCGACAGCCACGGCAACAACGTCCACACCCACGGCAAAGACAGGCAAGAAAGGCCGCACAACCCAGAGACATGGTGCTGGAGTGGTCCTGATTAAGCCTAAAGACGGGCAATCGTATGCGGACACACTGCGACGAATGAAAGCCGTGGACCCAGCCGCCGACAAGGTGCAGGTCAACGGCTATCGAAGGACCAAGGACGGGGGCGTTCTGCTCCGTATCAAAAGCGGAGCAGGGGAAAGACAGACCTTCGAGGACAAGCTCCGGCAAGCCCTCGGAGAAGAGGCACAAGTACGGGACATGACAACGAACGTACGACTGGACATACTCGATCTGGACTGCGTAACGGACAAAGATGAAGTGACGACGGCACTCCAACAGGAGACCAAAGTCGTGAGAGACCCAAAAGTCCACATTTTTGGGCCCAACAGGCATGGTCAGTGTATGGCTGTCTGTGAACTTGAGGAAGGCGCCGCAAACGCCTTGCTGAAGAAGGGACGGATCAGAATAGGGTGGATGAACTGCCGCGTCAGACCGAGGACAACACTGATCAGATGCTACAAGTGCCTCGGTTACGGCCATACAAGGACTGACTGTAAAGGACCGGACAGACGACTTTGCTGTTGGAAATGCGGCAAGACGAACCACATCGGTAAGGACTGTAAACAAGACCCGAGATGTTACCTGTGCACCGAGGCGGAGCACAGAAACACTGCGCACGTACCGGGCACCGGGGCGTGCGCGGTCTTCAGGGCTGCGCTGGAGGAGCGCAAGACCAAGACTGAGACGAAGGCATGATTGTCTTACAGGGCAACATGCACAGATGCGAGGAAGCGCATCTTCTGCTCCCTCAAATCGCGACTGAACACGACGCCGATATACTGATACTGAGCGAACAATACAGGAACATGACGACCCCGACGTGGTTCCCAAATGACGCGGGCACATCGGCCATATGGGTCAAAAACACCAATGTCCGAGTCCTCGACAGTGGAGCGGGACAAGATTACGTCTGGGTGAGGGTGGACGACCTGACCTACGTCAGCGTTTACCTGACCCCGAATTGCTCCGCTGGAGCGTTCGAGGACCGGGTGAATAGACTCGAAGACGCCCTACGAGAGCTGCCAGGGCAGCTGGTGGTTGCGGGCGACCTCAACTCTAGGGCGATAGAGTGGGGCATGACACGGACTGACAAACGCGGACGACTGTTACTTGAGATGGCAGCGCGAACAGATCTGACGGTAGCAAACACGGGACGGAAACCGACGTACATTCGACCGGGGGTAGGCTCCTCGATACCGGACATAACTATGACCTCGGACAGCATCTCGCCACGGATAAGGCAATGGCGGGTGATCGATGACTACACGGCCAGCGATCACCAATACATCGTCTTTGAAGTGGCGAGACTCACACAGACGCGACGCGACGGACCTGAGCGGGCACCGCGGTGGAACGTACGCAAACTAGACAAAGACAGGTTCTCAAGGGAGCTGCTGGGAGCAACCGCCCCCGCAGAGATTATACCCAACGAACTGACGGGACATGAAAGAACCGAACGACTCATCGACGAGACGATGAGACTGATGGGACGGCTCTGTAAGGCCTCGATGCCGCGCAAGACCATCCCACACCCCAGACGAACGACGTACTGGTGGACGGACGAGATTGCCCAACTGCGGCGACTGTGCATTACGGCAAAGAGAAGAATGTACCGAGCACGGGAAAGACATCAGCCGTCCGCGGCCGCTCTTACCGTACAGTACAAAACGGCACGGAAGACGCTGACTCACGCAATTAAGGACAGTAAGAAGCGCTGCTGGAGACAGCTATGCGAGGAGGTGGACCGAGACCCGTGGGGCTTGGGTTACAAGATCGTGACCCAGAGGCTCGGGGCCCGCGGTCCGCCGGAACTCAAGGACGCGGCGACAATGGGACAGATCGTCGACGGACTCTTCCCGACTCACCCGAGGAGGGAAGCGGTGACGGACGCAGACGACGGACTCGACGTTCCGGTCTTTACTCAGAAGGAGCTTACTCAAGCCACATCCTCTTTGAAGATGGGAAAAGCACCAGGACCAGACGGCACGCCCGGAGAGGTCCTGCGACTGATGGCATGCCAGAGCCCAGAAATACTCCTCGAGATGTACAACCAATGCCTTAGGACTGGGACATTCAGCACGCGCTGGAAGACGGCAAGATTAGTTCTTCTGAGCAAAGGCAAGGGAGACCCTGGCGTGCCGTCTTCCTACAGACCACTGAGTCTGTTGGACACGGCGGGAAAATTGTACGAACTGTTACTGCGACCGCGACTAACGGACGCGATAGGAGCGGCTGGGGGTTTGTGCGATAACCAGCACGGCTTTCGCAAAGGGCGATCGACCATAGGGGCGATCCGGGAGGTCATTGAGACCTTTCGAAAGACGGACGAGGCTTGCCATGCAGCAAGACCTATCACGGTACTGGTGACTCTGGACGTGAGGAACGCTTTCAATTCGGCGAGGTGGGGGGACATCGTGGGAGCGTTGCAAGACGTACTCCGTATTCCTCCTTATCTTCTCCGGGTAATGAGGGACTACCTCAGCAACAGATACATAACGTACGAGACGCAAGAAGGACAGGTAACGAGAAGGATCACCGCGGGGGTGGCTCAGGGTTCCATACTAGGACCTGACCTGTGGAACGTAACGTACGACAGCCTACTGAGACTGGAGATGCCGCGTAGCGCATCATTGGTCGCCTACGCCGACGACGTGGCGGTATTGATCGTGGAACGCACTGCGGATCTGGCTCAGCTCACGCTGAATCAGGTGATGAGACGGGTGGACAGATGGATGACAGAACACGGACTGAGCCTAGCGCTACACAAGACGGAAATTGTCATGCTGACTAGACGACGGATTACGACGATCATACCGATGACAGTTGGGACGGAACAGATCGAGACTAGGGAAGGGGTAAAGTATCTTGGGGTGACCCTCGACTCGAAGCTTACCTTCTGGCCTCATATCATGGGCACGGCCGAGAAGGCGGCGGCAAAGGTAGCCTTGCTCAGCCGTCTCATGGCAAATACGCACGGACCGAGACCGTCGACACGCAGACTGCTCATGACGACAGCCCATTCCATCCTCCTGTACGGGGCGGAGATATGGGCCGATGCGCTCGCAGTCAGAAAATACCGAAAAGCGATGACGAACGTACAAAGACGAGGAGCACTGAGGATAGCGTGCGCCTACAGGACCGTCTCAGCGGAGGCGGTACTCGTGGTAGCGGGAGTGATTCCCATAGACCTGTTGGCGACAGAACGAAAACGGATTTACGAACGCGACGAAGGGACCGAAAGGGATATCGCTGCGAGGCGGGAGAGGGAAAAGACTCTGACGGACTGGCACGCACGCTGGACGACGGAAACGACTGGACGTTGGACAAGACGCCTGATACCTGACCTGAAACAGTGGACTAAACGGGATTTTGGGGAGGTAAACTTCTACCTGACTCAGTTTCTCACAGGCCACGGGTACTTCCGGCAGTATCTACTAGGCATGGAAAAGGTACGGACAGCGAACTGCAAATACTGCGGACACGTACGAGACGACGCTGAACACACGTTTTTCGTGTGTGACAGATGGACGGTACAGAGGCGAAACTTGGAACGGACGACCGGGGACATTACACCCGACAACATTATCGGACTGATGTTACAAAGCGAGGAACAGTGGACGCGTATCGCCGTATTCGTCGAGACCGTTCTGAGAGGAAAGAAAGAGGATAAATGCTTGGAGTATGAATGACCAAGGACTGAGCAAGAAAAGAAAGGAGACAAAGAATTCGGACTGAGACGAGAAACGAACGAAACTATGGACAGGTACCGCGGGGGTGAAGTTATACTAACGTGTTCCCACCCCGCGGAAACGGAACGCTGAGGAGGTTTTTAGTCGGTAGGCCAACAGGGAGAGTCCGACACACGGGAGCAGAACACGTGAGTCTCTCCTACGGTGCCTAACGCATTTCCCTCCTCAGCATAATAAAAAAAAAAAAAAAAAAAAAAAAAAAATAATAATAATAATAATAATAATAATGATGATGATGATGGCGATGGCGATGGCGATGGCGATGGCGATGGCGATGGCGATGGCGATGGCGATGGCGATGGCGATGGCGATGGCGATGGCGATGGCGATGGCGATGGCGATGGCGATGGCGATGGCGATGGCGATGGCGATGGCGATGGCGATGGCGATGGCGATGGCGATGGCGATGGCGATGGCGATGGCGATGGCGATGGCGATGGCGATGGCGATGGCGATGACGATGACGATGACGATGACGATGACGATGACGATGACGATGACGATGACGATGACGATGACGATGACGATGACGATGACGATGACGATGACGATGACGATGACGATGACGATGACGATGACGATGACGATGACGATGACGATGACGATGACGATGACGATGACGATGACGATGACGATGACGATGACGATGACGATGACGATGACGATGACGATGACGATGACGATGACGATGACGATGACGATGACGATGAGGATGACGATGACGATGAGGATGACGATGACGATGAGGATGACGATGACGATGACGATAATGATAATAATAATAATAATAATAATAATAATAATAATAATAATAATAATTTTTTTTTTTTTTTTTTTTTTTTTTTTTTTATTAACGTGGGTAGGGGAATGCATTTACGCACTACTGGGGGCCCTATTCGGCCCCCAAGTGTCGGACTCGTCTCGCGACCCTACCGACTAAACCCCCACTCCCACGACGCCTGGCGTCACCCTGTAACCGCTTTCGCATTACTTCGGGGTGACGCCGTGATGTTCTGGACGCCCCTAGGGCGTCCCTGCTTCTAGTGCCGCTTTTTTGTGGCGAAGGACCGTCTCCACGTAGGTGGTGACCTCCGCCCAGGCATCTTCGTCGAGAAGCATAACCCTTACAATGTTGTCCGGGGTTATGCCTCCGTACCTTTCTTCCAGTACGGCCCTCCGCGCGTGATATTCTCCGCATTCGAAGAACGTGTGGAGGGCGTCGTCTCTGGGGGACCCGCAGAGTATACAGCACGGGTCCGGGACCTTCCTCATTTTGTGGAGGTAGGCTCGGAAGTACCCGTGCCCCGTCAGCATTTGAGTGAGGTAATAATTCACCTCCCCATGCTGACGGTTTACCCAGGTGGCTAGCTGAGGAATAAGCCTCGCTGTCCACCTGCCCCACAAGCCCATCTCCCACCGTTCTTGCCAGGATTGCATGCTGCGAGCCCTGGCAAGCTCCTTCCGTCTCTCCATGCCCTCATCAGGGTGGCCCTGGTGGACGGACATCCGCTCTTGGGCTAGGAGGTCAATTGGCATGACCCCAGCTATGACCAGCGCTGCCAGCTCCGAGACCGTGCGGTAGGAGCAGGCGATGCGGAGAGCCGCTCTCCGCTGCACTCCGGCCATGCGCTTGCGGTACATTTCGTGCCGCAACGCGCCGCCCCAGACTTCGGCGCCATAGAGCATAATGGACTCGGCGGTACGCAGCAGTAGACGTCTTTTGCAGGGTCGGGGGCCGCCAATGTTGGCCATGACCCTGCTTAACAACGTCGTCAATACTGCCGCCTTGTCCGCTCTCCGTCTTATCTCTTCCCCGAAGGTGAGTTTTGAGTCGAGGCTCACCCCCAGGTACCTGACGAACGCCTTAGTCCGGACCGTCGCCTCCCCTACCCGCATATCCCGAATTAGCGGAATACGCTTTTTTGTGAGGAGCACGATCTCGGTCTTCGCCAGCGCTAACTCCAATCCGTGGTCATCCATCCAAGAGCAGATCCGGCGCATCACCTGGTTGAGCAGCATCTGCGCCGCCTCAACGCCTCTGGCGATGATAACGGCGGCCACGTCATCTGCATACGCAACCAGAAATGAGCCCTCGGGCATTTCGATACGTAGGATCCCATCATATGTTACATTCCATATGTCGGGACCCAGTATCGAGCCCTGGGCTGCCCCTGCCGTGATCTCGCGGCTCACTGGGCCATCCGCGGTGGTGTACAACAGGGAGCGGTCCCTCAAGTAATCCTCGAATACCCGCAGAAGATATGCGGGAACCCGGAAATCTCGCTCCAGCGCGCTCAAAGCGTCGCTCCACCGCACCGAGTTGAAAGCATTCTTGACATCCAGCGTGACCAGTAGACACACGGGGCGGGAGAAGTGATTCCCCTGCTCTGTGCCCCTGGCTGCCTCGACTACCTCCTGGATGGCTTGAATCGTCGACCTCCCCTTCCGAAATCCATATTGTCTGTCGGAAAGGTCTCCAGCAGCTTGGATTGCCGCGTGGAGGCGAGGCCGAAGAAGCTTCTCCAGTAGTTTGCCGGCTGTATCCAGCATGCACAGGGGTCTGTAGGACGATGGGCTGTCCACTGGTCCCCCCTTGCCCTTCCCGATCAGTACAAGCCGTGCGCGCTTCCAGCGGAGAGGAAAGATCCCCGCCTGCAGGCAGGCATTGTACATTTCTAGGAAAAGCGCTGGATGTCGCTCAACTGCGGCTTTCAGCACCTCTGCTGGCAGGCCGTCCGGGCCTGGTGCCTTCTTGTTTTTGAAGGACCGCGCCGCGCACTTTAGCTCCTCCGGGGTGAAGGGGGTTACCGGTGCGTCCTCTGGTGTTCGCGGTCGGCGCGGTAGCTTGGGGTGGTCGGGGAAAAGGGCATCGACAATTCCGCCGATGATCCCTGCGTCCGTGGGAGCGCTTTCTGCGAACGCTCCCAGTTTGCGGAGGATCAGTTTATACCCTAATCCCCAGGGGTCTTCGTTCAGATCCTCCCCAAGCTTCTTCCAGCATCGGTGCTTACTCTTCTGGATGGCCCGGCGAAGCACTTTTCTCGCCGCCTTGTAGGCGGCAGTGCTCGGGGCTGCGTCGGAGTTGCGGCGCCGGGCTCGGAGGGCGAGTCTTCTCGTGCGGAGACACTCCCGCCTCAGCTCCGCGATTTCGTCCGTCCACCAATAGACTGGTTGTCTATTACCTCGGGGTTTCACCTTTGGCACAGCCTCCTCGCAGGCCTCGTGGAGGTGGGTCATAGCTCGATCCACCACCAGTTCGGCACGTGCAGGGAGGTCCACGTCTTCCCGGATCTCAGCAAGGGCTTGCTGGCCGCGTAATAGGGCCGGAGACAGTTTCTCGGGGTTCATCTTATCGACGTTCCACCTGACAGGGCCCTGCGATGTTCTGGCCCGGACTGGAGCTACATCACGTACGCGAAACGTGATGTATTGGTGGTCGCTGGCTGTGAAGTCCTCGATCACCTTCCAGTCCTCGACTCGCGATGCCAAGTTTTCCGTCGCCAGAGAGACATCGATGATGGTCTCCCTGTAGCCCGGCCTCCGGAAGGTGGACGTCGAGCCGGTGTTAAGTACTAACAGCCCGAGTCTGGATGCCATGTCCAGAACTCGTCCACCCCGGGAATCAGACGCGGGCTCAGCCCATTCGAGAGCTTTGGCGTTGAAGTCCCCGGCCACTACCAGCTCGCCCTCCATGCTCCGGACAGCGTCCTCCAAACCATCGAGCTTGGCCTGGAAGTCCGCGATCCGCTCGTTCGGGGTGAAGTAGCAGCTGACATACGTCGCGTCGCTGCTCCTCACCCAGACGAACCCGCTGCCGGAGCCATGATCGACCACTCGGAAGCGTCGTCGATCCGGGATCCAGATTGCCGCCGTGCCGAGAGTGTCCGAGTACCATCCCAGCCCTTCCCTGTCGCGGTACTGCTCGCTGATGAGGACTACGTCAGCGGATTTCTCGCGGCAGATCTGGGCCAGGAGGTCGTGGGCCACCCTGCTCCTATTCATATTTCCTTGGAGGACTACCGCCATTATCGCTTGGCCAGTGTGAGCGCCTCGCGGAAGACCCTGCATAGGCCTGAGCCAGCGACATGGTGACGGGCCTCCGGGTTCTCCCCTGCGTCTGCGCAGAGGAAGCACCGCGGGCTCGCTTCGCAGCCCGCTGCCTTGTGTCCCTCTGCGCCACACCTGTAGCAGACGCTGTTACGGTCGGGTCCGGTGCACTGCCGGCTCTGGTGACCAAAGCCGAGGCATTTGAAGCACCTAGCGACGTCTACTCGCCTTTTTATTCGGCAGTTGACCCAGCCAATCTTTACCCGCGCGGTCCGCAGCAGGGCCTTGGCACCTGCCTCGTCGATCGTCACGATGGCGGTAACCTGCCCTCGGGTGTTTGGCCGGGTCAGACCTATCTGGAGGAAGCCTTCGTATTTGTCGAGGGTCCTCTTCACCTCGGCTTCGACCTCCTCCTTCGTGCAGCAGCTGTCCAGGTCACTGATTTCCAAGCTTGCCTTGGGTGTTAGTTCCCGGACGCTACTCCCATCGCCCGTTGCCGTCTTAAGGGCTTCGGAGAAGTTAGCCCTGGCCTCGGCCGAAGACTTGCCCAGCTCCAAGAGGATATCCCCAGCCCTCGTGCGTCGGATTGCCTTAATCTCAACGCCGTGTTCTTCAGGCTTGACCTCTCTGCGCACAGTTCTTAGAATGTCCGCATAGGTTCGGCCTTCTGATGGCCTGAGGACTACCGCGTCGGGTTTCTTCTGGGCCTTACTCTTCGCGGTTTCTTCTGGGCCTTACTCTTCGCCGGTCGTGAGGCTTGCTGCTCAGTGCTGCCTTCCGTCGTTTTTTTATTTTTTCTTCCTTTCTTCTTTTTATCTTTTTTGTTTTCGACCACAGTCCACTCGGTTTGAGATGGACTGTTCTGTTTTTTCTTTTTTGTTGCCCCCGTCATTGGAGTTGCTGGAGGGCTGGACGCCCCTCGCTTCTGTCCACCTGGGGTGGGCGTTAGGTGTTCGGCCGTGGCCGGAAGGGGGTTCGATGTGGACGGGCTCGTAGTCGTCGATGTGGTCGGTCTTGCGGCTCTCATCGTAGCGACTCTTCGAGGTCCCACCTGCGCGGTTGCCGGCCTGTCGAGGGTAGCCCGAGCCTTTTTCAAAGGGCGACAGCAGTCTTCCAGCTTGTCAATGTGCTCGATAAGAGCTGGCAGGCCCTCCTTTATTGTTTTATTTACGTTCGGCTGTTTCTTTGTAGCCTCCAGCATTTCTTTAATAAGACTTCGCATTTCTGCGAGTCCTGCCACCGATTTCTCCATACATTCGATAAGAAGGTCTCTTACAGAAACCTCGTCATCGTCCTTCGTTGCGCTGTTTTTTGTTTGATCCATGCTTTTCAATTTTTGATTCACCGTAGCGTGTGTTCGACCCACTGGATCCCCCCGTCTATGGAGGCAGCTGGCGTGGCCCCAACACATGCCTGAAGGCGGCGCCAGACTGGAGACATCACGTCACGGTATAGCACACTCTGCCATGCTAGCCCGCCTCCGCTCTCTCGAGCTTCGCACCCCAACTAAGGTGCTAGACTCTCTGGAAAGTTTCCGGCAGACGTTGCATTGCAGGGCGCACTCGCCAAAGGGCCGATTGACCGGTTCTGGCTAGGAGCCGGCCGCCCGTCTTGCCGTCAGCAGGAGCCAAAGGTGGTTCAGGTCTCTTCGGCACGCAACCTCAGATCGCTTCCCCACCCAGGATCTCCCTTTGGCAGCTCACGGGTCGCACCGCACGGCGAACGCGGCGGGCCTGTTATCCAAGGCCTGGGACCCTGCAAACAGAGTTTCCATCCGGGCCAGATGAATCCGACATGGCTGAGCTTCATGTCGGCTCTGTTGCTTGCTCGAGCGCACCGCCCGATGCGGAACAGACGTGCGTCTCTCGCTTTTTCCGTTTTGGTCCGCGGGTGGTATTTTAATTGCCACCTGCTCGACATATCTGCCGAGCGTTCCCCTATCCGCCACCTGGGGACGCGCCCGATGGAGGTCGGAAAACCCACACGGGAATAATAATAATAATAATAATAATAATAATAATAATAATAATAATAATAATAATAATAATAATAATAATAATAATAATAATAATAATAATAATAATAATAATAATGATAATAATGATAATAATGATAATAATGATAATAATGATAATAATGATAATAATAATAATAATAATAATAATAATAATAATAATAATAATAATAATAATAATAATAATAATAATAATAATAATAATAATAATAATAATAATAATAATAATAATAATAATAATAATAATAATAATAATAATAATAATAATAATAATAATAATAATAATAATAATAATAATAATAATAATAATAATAATAATAATAATAATAATAATAATAATAATAATAATAATAATAATAATAATAATAATAATAATAATAATAATAATAATAATAATAATAATAATAATAATAATAATAATAATAATAATAATAATAATAATAATAATAATAATAATAATAATAATAATAATAATAATAATAATAATAATAATAATAATAATAATAATAATAATAATAATAATAATAATAATAATAATAATAATAATAATAATAATAATAATAATAATAATAATAATAATAATAATAATAATAATAATAATAATAATAATAATAATAATAATAATAATAATAATAATAATAATAATAATAATAATAATAATAATAATAATAATAATAATAATAATAATAATAATAATAATAATAATAATAATAATAATAATAATAATAATAATAATAATAATAATAATAATAATAATAATAATAATAATAATAATAATAATAATAATAATAATAATAATAATAATAATAATAATAATAATAATAATAATAATAATAATAATAATAATAATAATAATAATAATAATAATAATAATAATAATAATAATAATAATAATAATAATAATAATAATAATAATAATAATAATAATAATAATAATAATAATAATAATAATAATAATAATAATAATAATAATAATAATAATAATAATAATAATAATAATAATAATAATAATAATAATAATAATAATAATAATAATAATAATAATAATAATAATAATAATAATAATAATAATAATAATAATAATAATAATAATAATAATAATAATAATAATAATAATAATAATAATAATAATAATAATAATAATAATAATAATAATAATAATAATAATAATAATAATAATAATAATAATAATAATAATAATAATAATAATAATAATAATAATAATAATAATAATAATAATAATAATAATAATAATAATAATAATAATAATAATAATAATAATAATAATAATAATAATAATAATAATAATAATAATAATAATAATAATAATAATAATAATAATAATAATAATAATAATAATAATAATAATAATAATAATAATAATAATAATAATAATAATAATAATAATAATAATAATAATAATAATAATAATAATAATAATAATAATAATAATAATAATAATAATAATAAT
This sequence comes from Tenthredo mesomela, assembly GCA_943736025.1. Lineage (NCBI taxonomy): Eukaryota > Metazoa > Arthropoda > Insecta > Hymenoptera > Tenthredinidae > Tenthredo > Tenthredo mesomela. The sequence goes on from OX031016.1 coordinate 34,124,637, forward strand.
AATAATAATAATAATAATAATAATAATAATAATAATAATAATAATAATAATAATAATAATAATAATAATAATAATAATAATAATAATAATAATAATAATAATAATAATAATAATAATAATAATAATAATAATAATAATAATAATAATAATAATAATAATAATAATAATAATAATAATAATAATAATAATAATAATAATAATAATAATAATAATAATAATAATAATAATAATAATAATAATAATAATAATAATAATAATAATAATAATAATAATAATAATAATAATAATAATAATAATAATAATAATAATAATAATAATAATAATAATAATAATAATAATAATAATAATAATAATAATAATAATAATAATAATAATAATAATAATAATAATAATAATAATAATAATAATAATAATAATAATAATAATAATAATAATAATAATAATAATAATAATAATAATAATAATAATAATAATAATAATAATAATAATAATAATAATAATAATAATAATAATAATAATAATAATAATAATAATAATAATAATAATAATAATAATAATAATAATAATAATAATAATAATAATAATAATAATAATAATAATAATAATAATAATAATAATAATAATAATAATAATAATAATAATAATAATAATAATAATAATAATAATAATAATAATAATAATAATAATAATAATAATAATAATAATATAATAATAATAATAATAATAATAATAATAATAATAATAATAATAATAATAATAATAATAATAATAATAATAATAATAATAATAATAATAATAATAATAATAATAATAATAATAATAATAATAATAATAATAATAATAATAATAATAATAATAATAATAATAATAATAATAATAATAATAATAATAATAATAATAATAATAATAATAATAATAATAATAATAATAATAATAATAATAATAATAATAATAATAATAATAATAATAATAATAATAATAATAATAATAATAATAATAATAATAATAATAATAATAATAATAATAATAATAATAATAATAATAATAATAATAATAATAATAATAATAATAATAATAATAATAATAATAATAATAATAATAATAATAATAATAATAATAATAATAATAATAATAATAATAATAATAATAATAATAATAATAATAATAATAATAATAATAATAATCCCGTGTCGGGCTTGCTGGTCCCGCATCGGGCGCCTCCCCAGGTGGCGGATAGGGGGACGCTCTGCAGAAAAGAAGAGTACCGACTTGTTCGGGGCGGACCAAAACCAGCACACACACACACACACACATATACACTCTTCACAAACACTCACACAGACATAGTCCACTCAACACGGAGTGATGGCTGTAAAACCTGACCGTCGCCCTTCGTTGTGGGCGGCCTTGGTGCGCGGCGGCAGAGGGTACCCCAAGAAAACCAGGCTTGATGCCCCTGGGCCGCTGGATAGTACAGGGGCCCGGGTCCCCTTAGCCAGGTGGACCTGGCTGCCCTATCAGCCAGCGAAAAATCCCCATGCTGTTGTAGTGCCGGGTGGCGCCCGGACAGGGCCATGCAGCAGCAGCGGGGGGGCCTTGGTGAGGCCACTGGTGCCTCGTGGTGGGGACGTCTGCGGCGGAGGCAGGGCGGCGGAAGGGTACATAGCAGTCCATCCTCAAACTACACACACACATACAAAGGGAAGAACGGGAGGAAAAAACAAGAAATGAATGCACAAAATGAAGGAAATGGTTCAAACGCATTAAAAAAGCCGGGGCTCCCAACCCCACAGCAAAGGGACGAGACGACAGACGGACGTACGGGGCAAAAGGCGAGAGCCTTGTCCGTAGCGGAACGGGCCGAGAACAAGATTCGAGAACAGCTACAGCTGATCCGCGAATGTCTTGTGAAAATGGAGGAGAAGACACGCGTGCAGAGGAACATCAGCTCCGTGATCACAGCGAACATGGCAAAGATTAGGGAAGCCGCGGACGAGGCATGGCATGAGTGCGATCGAATGCATGTACTTGGTACGGCAGGACCAAGCGGTGTGGCCAGTGAGACTGAGACACCACAGACGAAACGGAAACGAGAAACCACGGGTCTGAGTCCGGAACTAACGCAGGCGAAAAGGCCGGCGGATGGGACCGGGCCCACCTTGGACGAACGGCAACAGGCGACGGAAATACCTACGGCACTGACGTCGACAGCCACGGCAACAACGTCCACACCCACGGCAAAGACAGGCAAGAAAGGCCGCACAACCCAGAGACATGGTGCTGGAGTGGTCCTGATTAAGCCTAAAGACGGGCAATCGTATGCGGACACACTGCGACGAATGAAAGCCGTGGACCCAGCCGCCGACAAGGTGCAGGTCAACGGCTATCGAAGGACCAAGGACGGGGGCGTTCTGCTCCGTATCAAAAGCGGAGCAGGGGAAAGACAGACCTTCGAGGACAAGCTCCGGCAAGCCCTCGGAGAAGAGGCACAAGTACGGGACATGACAACGAACGTACGACTGGACATACTCGATCTGGACTGCGTAACGGACAAAGATGAAGTGACGACGGCACTCCAACAGGAGACCAAAGTCGTGAGAGACCCAAAAGTCCACATTTTTGGGCCCAACAGGCACGGTCAGTGTATGGCTGTCTGTGAACTTGAGGAAGGCGCCGCAAACGCCTTGCTGAAGAAGGGACGGATCAGAATAGGGTGGATGAACTGCCGCGTCAGACCGAGGACAACACTGATCAGATGCTACAAGTGCCTCGGTTACGGCCATACAAGGACTGACTGTAAAGGACCGGACAGACGACTTTGCTGTTGGAAATGCGGCAAGACGAACCACATCGGTAAGGACTGTAAACAAGACCCGAGATGTTACCTGTGCACCGAGGCGGAGCACAGAAACACTGCGCACGTACCGGGCACCGGGGCGTGCGCGGTCTTCAGGGCTGCGCTGGAGGAGCGCAAGACCAAGACTGAGACGAAGGCATGATTGTCTTACAGGGCAACATGCACAGATGCGAGGAAGCGCATCTTCTGCTCCCTCAAATCGCGACTGAACACGACGCCGATATACTGATACTGAGCGAACAATACAGGAACATGACGACCCCGACGTGGTTCCCAAATGACGCGGGCACATCGGCCATATGGGTCAAAAACACCAATGTCCGAGTCCTCGACAGTGGAGCGGGACAAGATTACGTCTGGGTGAGGGTGGACGACCTGACCTACGTCAGCGTTTACCTGACCCCGAATTGCTCCGCTGGAGCGTTCGAGGACCGGGTGAATAGACTCGAAGACGCCCTACGAGAGCTGCCAGGGCAGCTGGTGGTTGCGGGCGACCTCAACTCTAGGGCGATAGAGTGGGGCATGACACGGACTGACAAACGCGGACGACTGTTACTTGAGATGGCAGCGCGAACAGATCTGACGGTAGCAAACACGGGACGGAAACCGACGTACATTCGACCGGGGGTAGGCTCCTCGATACCGGACATAACTATGACCTCGGACAGCATCTCGCCACGGATAAGGCAATGGCGGGTGATCGATGACTACACGGCCAGCGATCACCAATACATCGTCTTTGAAGTGGCGAGACTCACACAGACGCGACGCGACGGACCTGAGCGGGCACCGCGGTGGAACGTACGCAAACTAGACAAAGACAGGTTCTCAAGGGAGCTGCTGGGAGCAACCGCCCCCGCAGAGATTATACCCAACGAACTGACGGGACATGAAAGAACCGAACGACTCATCGACGAGACGATGAGACTGATGGGACGGCTCTGTAAGGCCTCGATGCCGCGCAAGACCATCCCACACCCCAGACGAACGACGTACTGGTGGACGGACGAGATTGCCCAACTGCGGCGACTGTGCATTACGGCAAAGAGAAGAATGTACCGAGCACGGGAAAGACATCAGCCGTCCGCGGCCGCTCTTACCGTACAGTACAAAACGGCACGGAAGACGCTGACTCACGCAATTAAGGACAGTAAGAAGCGCTGCTGGAGACAGCTATGCGAGGAGGTGGACCGAGACCCGTGGGGCTTGGGTTACAAGATCGTGACCCAGAGGCTCGGGGCCCGCGGTCCGCCGGAACTCAAGGACGCGGCGACAATGGGACAGATCGTCGACGGACTCTTCCCGACTCACCCGAGGAGGGAAGCGGTGACGGACGCAGACGACGGACTCGACGTTCCGGTCTTTACTCAGAAGGAGCTTACTCAAGCCACATCCTCTTTGAAGATGGGAAAAGCACCAGGACCAGACGGCACGCCCGGAGAGGTCCTGCGACTGATGGCATGCCAGAGCCCAGAAATACTCCTCGAGATGTACAACCAATGCCTTAGGACTGGGACATTCAGCACGCGCTGGAAGACGGCAAGATTAGTTCTTCTGAGCAAAGGCAAGGGAGACCCTGGCGTGCCGTCTTCCTACAGACCACTGAGTCTGTTGGACACGGCGGGAAAATTGTACGAACTGTTACTGCGACCGCGACTAACGGACGCGATAGGAGCGGCTGGGGGTTTGTGCGATAACCAGCACGGCTTTCGCAAAGGGCGATCGACCATAGGGGCGATCCGGGAGGTCATTGAGACCTTTCGAAAGACGGACGAGGCTTGCCATGCAGCAAGACCTATCACGGTACTGGTGACTCTGGACGTGAGGAACGCTTTCAATTCGGCGAGGTGGGGGGACATCGTGGGAGCGTTGCAAGACGTACTCCGTATTCCTCCTTATCTTCTCCGGGTAATGAGGGACTACCTCAGCAACAGATACATAACGTACGAGACGCAAGAAGGACAGGTAACGAGAAGGATCACCGCGGGGGTGGCTCAGGGTTCCATACTAGGACCTGACCTGTGGAACGTAACGTACGACAGCCTACTGAGACTGGAGATGCCGCGTAGCGCATCATTGGTCGCCTACGCCGACGACGTGGCGGTATTGATCGTGGAACGCACTGCGGATCTGGCTCAGCTCACGCTGAATCAGGTGATGAGACGGGTGGACAGATGGATGACAGAACACGGACTGAGCCTAGCGCTACACAAGACGGAAATTGTCATGCTGACTAGACGACGGATTACGACGATCATACCGATGACAGTTGGGACGGAACAGATCGAGACTAGGGAAGGGGTAAAGTATCTTGGGGTGACCCTCGACTCGAAGCTTACCTTCTGGCCTCATATCATGGGCACGGCCGAGAAGGCGGCGGCAAAGGTAGCCTTGCTCAGCCGTCTCATGGCAAATACGCACGGACCGAGACCGTCGACACGCAGACTGCTCATGACGACAGCCCATTCCATCCTCCTGTACGGGGCGGAGATATGGGCCGATGCGCTCGCAGTCAGAAAATACCGAAAAGCGATGACGAACGTACAAAGACGAGGAGCACTGAGGATAGCGTGCGCCTACAGGACCGTCTCAGCGGAGGCGGTACTCGTGGTAGCGGGAGTGATTCCCATAGACCTGTTGGCGACAGAACGAAAACGGATTTACGAACGCGACGAAGGGACCGAAAGGGATATCGCTGCGAGGCGGGAGAGGGAAAAGACTCTGACGGACTGGCACGCACGCTGGACGACGGAAACGACTGGACGTTGGACAAGACGCCTGATACCTGACCTGAAACAGTGGACTAAACGGGATTTTGGGGAGGTAAACTTCTACCTGACTCAGTTTCTCACAGGCCACGGGTACTTCCGGCAGTATCTACTAGGCATGGAAAAGGTACGGACAGCGAACTGCAAATACTGCGGACACGTACGAGACGACGCTGAACACACGTTTTTCGTGTGTGACAGATGGACGGTACAGAGGCGAAACTTGGAACGGACGACCGGGGACATTACACCCGACAACATTATCGGACTGATGTTACAAAGCGAGGAACAGTGGACGCGTATCGCCGTATTCGTCGAGACCGTTCTGAGAGGAAAGAAAGAGGATAAATGCTTGGAGTATGAATGACCAAGGACTGAGCAAGAAAAGAAAGGAGACAAAGAATTCGGACTGAGACGAGAAACGAACGAAACTATGGACAGGTACCGCGGGGGTGAAGTTATACTAACGTGTTCCCACCCCGCGGAAAC